>JARHVA010004316.1:595000-757500 GCA_037957365.1 Torreya grandis | reverse complement strand
TAGGTGCTAAACATCATATAGGTTTGGGATAATATGAAATATTAGAGGCCAATGGGTTATGTAAGAACACTTGAGAGTAAATGCAGTGGCCCATATTAGTTGAGTTATGTTCTAATTAAGAAAAAAATATTTGAATATCAATGATAGTTTGTAGATTAATTTGTGGGGTAGGCATATAAGACTACATACAAATAGATGGTATTAGAATTTAAGAACACTTTAGATTCAATGAAGTGGCCCATTCTATTTGAACTCTATTCCAACTAAGAAAATTTGGGTTGAATATCAATGATAGTTTTAGATCAATTTGTGGGGTAGGCATATAAGACTACACAACAATGGATATTGTCACATGAGTAGCCATCCTATGATGTAAAAAATTATGTTTTATAGGGATATATATATATATATATATATATATATATATATGATTAAATCCTCATGTTCCTCCCATATTGGCATATGGTCATCACATGCATAATCTTAGGTGTATACATATTGATAATAATAGTAATAGTAGTGGTCTGAGCACCTATTATAGAGTTGGTACTTATAAAATGTAAAATGGTACCTATAAAATGTAAAATAGTACCATTAAATGATTAAATGCTTAAATTTATTCCTCAAATGTAAAAACATTAGCATTATTCACATTATTATCCTCTATGATTATTTTTAAGACCTAATCTAGATCATTACGTTATATACATATTCTATCCCAAAAGCTAAAAAGGGCTATAACTTATTTAAAATCTACACCTTAAGGTCATCAAGATTTATTTTATCATGATATTCATTATTATGGTCATTTTCATCTAGTTGCATAATTTTAAGTTCATGAATATCATCTTTACCATTATTTTCACTTACTTTTATGTGTTCATTATTAACATTTGCATCAATTTAAACACCACTTTACCTAGCACTTCATTTTATAGGGACATGAGATATAGCCTTCATAAATGTCATATAATATGATCACAATAAACATGAAGAGATCTATACCCAATGATATATTTTTACCTTATATGGGTAAATGTAAAATAATATATTAAACCATAAGAAGGTAGAAATAAAACCTAAGGGTAAACTAAGATTTTTAATTCTTGAAGGAATGAAGGATTCAACAATATGATTTTACTGGTTTAGGTAGATAAGTCCTATGAATATTCATATTATAAAAAATATGTATAGATAATGCATATATGAATGCAAAATTCAAAATAAGATAGATTTATTATGATCCATGCATAGTTGTTACACATCCAAAAATACTCCTAATTTATTCTACTATGTAGATCTCACACCTTTCATGAAATCATGTGTACTCCTTTGCCCTAAGTTTTATCACAAACATACACAATTATGATGATTAATCATATACATTCATTCAATGGTCACCTCATATCATAGACTTTGCATCTCACTAAGCACCTCACATCTCACAATCCTATGCACTTAATGGGCATTTGCTCATATACTCATCAGCTCCTTTAGACCCTACCTCACCACAACCACATGTCTACCTACCCAAAATATATTATTCAAAATGAGTCCCAACTATATATTATCCATAAACAAAGGATCTCAAGATTAGAGATCAATGAAGATAGTTTGTATATTAACTATTTAGACTATTGCAAACTACCACATATAATAAAAGATTTATGCACCTACCAACATAATCCTTGGTAGTTGTAAAATAGTTATCATTGATCTTGTATTATAAATTTTAAATATGTAACATACACATATAGCTAAAGAAAACATAACTATATCTATTCCATTTACATATTTATAACATAGTTAGCTGGATTCATGCATCTAATCTATACACACACACTATATACATTATATTTTGTATTCCATATTCTTTGATTTATGAATAGAATTTTAATTTAATACAAGTAAAACATTTGATCCATTGAATGTGTGTTTTATTGTTTCATTTTAATACTCTATACACATCCACTCTACACAACCACACCCAATTTTCCCCCATACACTCGATCCTAGGTATTTTGGTGTAGATCATTTGTATCAGATCAAAACTAAGGATAAATATTAGAGATCATCTATATTAATTTTTATGCATGTAACCACATGATCAATATGAGAAAAATAAGGTTTAACCATCAATTTTTTTAGAGAATTTAGAATAATGCCATAGTAAAAAAATATGGATGATGTGCATAATCAACTTTAGGAATCCTTAAAATTTTTAAGGCTCATCATTGACTCACTAGAGTCATAACACACCAAATTTTTTGTTTATTTAGATGAATTGATGATGAATCTCAACCCAATTCCTTGCCATTCATCACAAGAGTACACTCCACAATAATTCTAGTAATAATCCCTTTTCAAATTATAAATCAATCTTGACATCCTTGGAAATTTGATACTAAAGTAGTGGATACCTAGATTTGACAACTTGAGGTGTATTTCTCAATCAACTACTTCATTGATTATAAGAATATCACTTCATAGTAATGAATATGTCAATTCTATTTGATCACTGGTGGGAAACCTTTAATGTATAGCATATAGAGGAGTGTATTCGAATTAAATCATAAAACACATTTATTGATGAATTTAATAAAGAATATTACCTTATTTGACACTTAGAAGATTAATACATCAAGTTTCAATAACTATGCCAATGTGAGGCTCTATCAGTAAAATAATACACCAACATAGTCCATGAATATTGTATGCACCTATAAGAGAACTCGAGTAAAAAACATAGGGTGAAAAATTAAATCAATGGAATATCACCCTATATTCATGAAAAGTTGGAGTTATTGACTTTTGACACCTTGGGACAAATATATCACAACAATAACAAGATAAAATCTAAGGCAAAGTTTAAGTAGCATACCAAATCTTCATCCAACATAGTATGTAAGGCCCATCCCTCACATAATTCCACAATGTATCCCCTTGTTTAGAAGCATTATTTTTTTTAAAAAAGTTACTATCCATAGAACACGTTACAACAATCAAAGGATATTGTGACTTCTACTTTAGATAAAGGTAATAATAAGTATGATGATAAGTGATGTCATTTCCATCACTCATCCACCCATAAAAAATATAAATGCCATGAATATTATTCCTTGCTTTCACAGTATACATAACAACCAACTACTAGATATCACTTATCCATATGCCTCTTTTCTAAGTGATAAAACCACTATGATTTGTCTTTGAAGAGTGTGAATTTATCTTCCACACCAAGTTTAATGTCAAGGGTTAGTTGTCCATGTAATAATTGATAGTGGTAGTCATAATAACACCATTTAAAAAACCATAGATAAATTTCTTGGTCTTACCACTAATGCACACCCTAACCCATATTCTATAGGGTGGTTTTAGTAGGGAATAGATATATAGGTCTAGTGACAAAGCAATTTTTAGCACTAAGTAAATCCTATGGAGTATAATGTCACTTGTGAAAATAAAACCTCTATAGTTCTATGAGATCTTACTAAGAATAATATATCTATATGATTTTAGAGATATATATCAATCCAAGACAATGTTAGACTATCCATGTGCAAGATTATTTATACCACCTATTTGAGTAATTCCGACGACCCAAATCACATGGGTCTCTATCAAGTAATGTTTTGAACTTGTATTTCATGCATAAAAGTTCATGTTTATCATGGTTCACCCCTCAATAACCTATGAAATACATCACCAAACACACATTATTATCTTACAACACTCACACAATGTCATAGTAGAAATAAATTGACATGATACTAGAGTAGTTTACTAAATTCATCATAGATCCTGAAGGCCTTCCCACACACTTTGAAATAGTTATTTGGTCCCTATATCTCCTGTTCTCAATAGTCCCTTTTATTTTAGATCGGTTTTGGAGGATGATGAAATTTATCACCAAATATAAGAACTTATTGATCAATGAAAGATCATGCCTAACTCTTCACCTTGTGGGATTCTGATAGTCATTTAACCCAAGAAGGATAGGACCTAGTGAATATTCATAGACTATCACACAGTAAAAAATATAACCATGAAGAATAGGTATCTAATTGCACACATTGATGACATTATAGACTAGCTCTAAGGTGATCAATACTTCACCAAGATTGTCTTGAAGTTAAGTTACCATCAGGTCATAGTACATCGTAAAGACATCTAGAATAAAACATTTAAGACATGGAAAGTATTGTATGAATGTTTGGTCATGAATTTCATCCTAACCAATGTGTCAACAACATTCATGTGCTTGATAGATGATATAATTAAACCTATATTCATCTCTTTCATCATAATTTACTTGGATAACATTTTTATCTTTAGCAATACTTGGGAGAATCACATAGATTATATCTTAGATGTATTTTACACCTTTCATTATCACAAGTTGAAAGATAATTTAACAAAGTGTATGTTCAAAAATCCATTACCAATACCTAGGATACATCTTTTATTACATAGGCATATACATATATCTATAAGAGATCAAAGTGATCTAATATTGGCCTACTCCATGCAATCTCATATAGTTATGGAATTATCTTCTAATTAATAACTTTTACTATAGTTTCATCATTGGATTATCACACATTTCCTAGTTTCTTAGATAGATGACATGTTTAAAATCCAAATTCAATTGGATTCATGTGAAACATAATGATTTATAAGCACTAAAAAAATACCTCTACATAATGCCTATTCTCACAATGTTTGACATTGTACATTCATTTGAATTTCATAGTAGTGCATTTGAATATCCACTTGGTGTAGTATTAATGTAACATGGACATTTGATATCCCACTTAGAGATTTTCAATCACATGGTTAAAATGTACTCCACCTATGAGAAATAATTTTATGCTATTTTTTAAGAAATCGAGTAATGATGACACTACATTCTAGGGAATGATATATTTGTTAAATTAGACCATAAGCCACTTCAGTTTTTACATATGCAAAACATGATGGAGAATTCATGGCATATGAAATGGATTAATTATCTATAGTAATTTCATATTATGACCAAGCACGAGAAATGGAAGGATAAAATGTTATCAGATTACCTTAGCTGATTTTTAGTTCATGCACTCATCATGGTGCTTGACAAATGCACTCATAATTTTGTAGACCAAATATTCCTTTACTCAGTTGACTATGACTTCAAATCAAGTTACAACATCATAATTCAAGGTTAATAAGTTTAATATTTCTATTTATCTAACCAACTTCTTTATAAGTTTAGACATCTTTTTTTCCTAATGGTGCACCTCACCAATGAATCATTTTAGAGGCAAACTATGCTAATACCTTAGGAAAATTCAATGTGAAAAAGAATCCAACCATATTATAGTCACACTTATATTATATGCACATGTACAAATACATGCAACACAACATCAAGTGTTTCATTCCTTATTGCATCCCCAAGCCCATACAAATGAAGCTAGGATTTTACACATCTCTATTGGTTCCATCAAGACCATGATAATCTATTAGCTTGAATTTCATGAATAAGTTTCCTATGATGATATTATAGTATGATACTATGTTAACTATAATGGATATATTTTCTGTTGAAACATTTAATGTTATGTGGGTACCATTATTGTGCCCTTAACACTTGGTAAAATAATAAATGTTTTATTATTATATTTAACATATGTTAAAACCTTGTGTAAATGGATTAATAAAACATATTATTTAATAACTAACTTGGTTTCATAGGGAAAGGTTAGATCCCTTGGTAATAACTGTCACTCCCCCAATTCCTATTATAAATAGGGTTTTACCCCTTTAGTAAAAAAATCAGTACACAATATTATTTTTTGAAATATTTGAGATATATGTGACTATTATGAAGAGTTTTGTGAAATGTTATCTGAGAATAAGTGAGAGGAAGATGAATTTTTTATTGGGGTGTTTCTCAATTATATGAATAATCACATTGGTGTTTTTTTACCTTTTTGAGGTTTTCCCATGGTAAATACTTGGGTACATGTCAATTGATTTGTCTTCATTTATATGCTTTTCTTATAAAAATCTCTTTATATATATGTTATGTATGTACATTATTTTATCAAAAAAATTATATGCTTTGCTTATAAAATTCACTCTATATCTATCCTATGTATATATATTGCTTTATAAATGAGTACCGTAAGATTGCTCATTGCTCTTACAAACCAAAATTATTGTTTATCCAACAAATGGATGTGAAGAATGTTTTTCTAAATGTTGATTTAAAATATTATATCTACATGACTCAAATTAAATCTTTCATTGACCCTAACAGATAACTTTATGTATGTAAGTTAAATAAATATTTATATAGTCTAAAACAAGCTCGTCAATCTTGGTATTCTAAGATTACTTTTTTCTTGCAAAAAATTATTTTTATCTAATTGTTATTCTTATAAGGACCTCTTTTTTAAAGTTTAAAATGGTCATTTAATCTTAATTATTTTATATGTTAATTATCTTTTGGTTACTAGAGATATAACTAGTTTAATTCATAAATGTAAGGATAAATTAAGTCAAAATTTTGAAATGACTGATTTAGGCAATCTACATCTTTTTTTAGGAATGGCTATATTTCACGATAAGTATTCAATTGTTTTATCATGAACTTAGTATGCACATAATATTATTCTTAAGTTTAACATGATTGATTGTAAATATTCATCTACTCTTATGGAAGTTGGTGTTAAACTTGATCCAAAAACTACATGTGAAAAATATGACCCTACTTTATATGTATCTTGTTGGTAGTTTGATTTATCTAACCATTACTAGTCCAAATATTTCATATGTTGTTTGTGTTACTTCTAGACTTTTCTAGGATCCATATTTGGATTATTGTAAATTAACTAAACTTATTATTTGTTATATCAAAGGAAAAATTAATTTTGGTCTATTTTATTCTTCCATTGATAATGTTAAATTATATGGTTATTGTGATGCTAATCATGTTGGTGATACTATAGATCAAAAATATACATATGGATATATGTTTAAGTTTGGCATAGGTCTTATCACTTGGATTAACAAGAAACAACCTACTATCTTTATCTATTATCTAGAAGTAGAGTAAAAAAGTGTTATGCAATCTAATAAATAATCCATATAGCTATGAATTTTGTTGGTATAACTTCATTTCTATGTTTTTCATAGTACCATCCTTCATTACGATGACCAAAGTTGCATAGCTTTGGCAAAAAATATAGTACAATATCAAAGAACTAAACATACTGAAGTTCATGTGAATTTTATCTGAGAAATAGTTCTTAATGTTTATATTGATCAACAATTATATCTTATGGATGAATAAGTGGCATATATCTAAAAAATTCCATGTGGTACTACCAAGTTTTATCAATTTCATACAATGTTGGGCCTCTCAGAGTTTCCATTAAGGGGGAGTGTCCATGACAATGCCACTTCCTAATGGACATGTGTTTCTTTTCCTTCTCTATACTTATTTTCATTATAATCATTGTAAAATTCATATGGAATTCATGTGATTTGAGTAAAATTTGTGTGTAAGTTTTACTTTTGTATGCCAATATATTAAAATCATACTTTGTAATGGATGTATTCATGTATAAAAAAATCAAAATATGCTTAGTGATAATTAATAACAAAATATGAGATGTAATATCAAAATCATGCTAGAATAAACTTACTTTTGATTAGTTTATTTATTATAATTTATTTTATATTAAAATGTGATGTTTGGCATGCTGAAGGTTTATAAATCCTTGAAATTATGTACATAATATAATTCCTTTTTTAAGGTGACTATGACTTTTATCCCCATTTAACATTAAGGGAAAGTGTTGGAACACTTAATGTTATGTGGGTACCATTATTTGGATCTTAACATGTAGTAAAATAATAAATGTTTTATTATTTAAATATCAATGTAGTTCCTCAGGGAAAGGTTGAAACCATTGGTAACAATGGTCACCTCCCCCCACTCTTATTATAAATAGTGTTTTATCCCTTTGGTAAAACATAACATACAATTTTTTTTTTTGAACTATGTGAGATATATGTGATCATTTTGAAGAGTTTTATGAAGGCCTATCTAAGAATAAGTGAGAAGAATAGGAATTTTGTATTGGGGTGTTTCTCAATTATATCAATAATCACCATGGGTTTTTTACCTCTTTGAGGTTTTCCACATTAAAGCCTTATTTACATTTATTTGGTTGTTTACTATGTCTTTGTTGGTTAATTATATGTGTGTGTGTGTGTGTGTGTGTGTGTGTGTGTGTGTGTATACATACATATATATATATATATATATATATATATATACACACACACATATATATATATATATACACACACACACATATATATACATATATATATATATATATATATATATATATATACATATATATACATATATATATATATACACATATATATATATATATATATATATATATATATGTACATATATATACATACATATATATATATATGTATATCTATATCTATATATATATACATATATATATATATATGTATATCTATATATATATATGTGTGTGTGTATATATGTATATGTATATATATATGTGTGTGTGTGTGTGTGTATACACACACACACACACACACACACACACACACACACACACACACACACACACACACATATACATGTGTGTGTGTGTGTGTGTGTGTGTGTGTGTGTGTGTGTGTGTGTGTGTGTGTGTGTGTGTGTGTGTGTGTGTGTGTGTGTGTGTGTGTGTGTGTGTGTGTGTCTATATATATATACATACACACACACACACACACATATACATATATGTATATGTGTGTGTGTGTGTGTGTGTGTGTGTGTGTGTGTGTGTGTATTAAACATATTACATGTTTAAATATTTTCTAATATGATTATCATGGTTGGTTGCCAGAAAGACATTGATGTATCTAGCACTACATAAGCTTTCTTAAACCATGTTTGGGTTCATTTTGGGCTTTTGTCATCCATCATATATGATCAAGAACTATGCTTTGTAAGTCATTTTTGGCAATAATTTTATGACTTTATGGGTATACACTTGGATCAATTGATAGCATTTAATTCATAGATAGATGGGAAAATCAAAGTGTTCAATCACACACTTGTTCATCTTATGTTAATGTACACTTTTTCACATGCTCATACTTAGGATGAAAATATCTTTTACATTTAATGTGCCCAAAATAGAGAAGGTTTAATTATTTATCACCCTGAGACATATCCTACCATGTACCAATGGGTATTGATTCATGCATAGAGGAACAAAAGTAGACAAAGATAAGAAGTTTCTATGACACATGTAGTCTATTCATCATTAGGTTCAGTAGATCCTCCTTTACAAAAAAAAAAGTACAAGGAGTGCCACAATGCACATTTAACACCTCATGCATTATAAGATGGTGATAATGTTTGGCTTCACTTTCATAAGGAATGCTTGAAGGGTCCATACTAGAAGATCAAGCCTCTACATTATGGTCCCTAATTATTTTACACATGTTTGGTGATAATTCCTTTGTTATTGATCTACCTCAGTAGTTTATAATGCATTTAGTATATAATGCATAAATTATAAAGCCTTGCACTCCACCACTTATTGATCCATCAATGACACAACATCCTTCTGATTTATATTATAAACACTTACACAACGTATAAAAGGACTAAACCATCAAAGTGATAGACATGCATACCCACCATAACACACATAATTTTTTTTAAGTAGTCAAGGTTGGATAGTACACTAATCAAGGTAAGTGGTACACTTATTAGAAAATTTTAGTGAAGTTTCCTTAGATCCATACCAATGCAATGGAGACCATTATTTTCAAGAAAGGGTGAATGATCTTTGTGTAGCCATTATGCATTCATACACACTCATAATTTTTTATACTATGTATAACTCACATATCTCATGCAATCATGTGCATTCTTTTTCCTAAATTTTTCTTGTAACCTTATGCATAAGTCTTATGCCTATTGATAGAATTTCATTCAATGGTTACCTCATATTTTAACCTTCACATCTCACTATGCACCTCAAATCTTGTAGTCCCATGTAACTCATAGTCATATACTCATGAACTCATTAGATCCATTGGGCCCCACCTTAACACACACACATGTCAGCCTCACCTAAATGAATGATTTGAAATGATCCTCAACTAACTATTAGCCTCTAATTTAGGATCATGGGATTGGGGATCATTCAAGATATCCAGGGATTAATTATTTAGACTATTGCTAAATACCACATCTGATAGGAAATTGACACACCTATTAACATCCTCTTTTGTAGCTATATAATAGTTATCACTTCTCTTGTATTATACATGTTAAATATATAACATACACATCTAACTAGAGATACTAGATTGAGTACAGTAGTAGGGTTATATTCATTATAACATATCTTTGTTATTTTGTTATTCATTTTTTATGCATGATATATATTCTAGATTGAATATAACATATTTATCTTGCTCCATGCATATAATATATAGTCATGAATTGTATAAATTATACTCTTTATTACTTATTCTTTGATTTATGAATATAAATTGCATTTCCTATAAGTAAGACTTATATTTCATTGATTGTGTTTGATTGTTTTATCTAAATACTCTCTATGCATTCACTCTACACAACGACACTAATTTTTTCCCCATACACTTGGTATTGGGCCCCATGGTGTGGGTCATATTACACTTACTATTTATATAAATGAACAAGATAATATTTAGTTACCTTGTTTCTATTTTTTGGGTTTTTGATAGTGTACAATCATCAACAATGCCCTCAAACGGATTTCTAGTCACAAAATTTAGGAAGTTGATTGTTATAATATGTCTTAATAGATATAGTAATGCTTAGACACCTATCATATTTGCACATGTATGTTGGTGGTGAAAATTATCCTCTATATTTTTAATAGTTTGGTCCACCACAGAACACTATGCTTTCATGTAAATATGTTTTATATGACATTTTAGAGGCTCATTGCTCTGCACATTCTAAATTTATTTCCCTCACATTGAAATCCTAGCTCTACTTTCAAAACTTTATTCCCCTATAAAAAGGGATTAAACAACATGTGTTGGATAACCCTACCCACTTGTTTAATGAGTGCATATATTATAGATACATTCTAATACTTTAAAGAAGGCTCAAATTGTATGTATTTCTCTCACTAAGTTTGTGTGTGATGAATAGTGGTCTAATAGAATGTATGCAACTTGTGTGGCTATTGAAACTTGAAAAAATATGACTTAAAATGATTCTTATTGATTATTGCTTTGATGATGTTTTTTTACATTTTATATGCTTTAGGGAAAATTTTTAGATGTGTATAAAATAATTCCTCATTATGAAGTTACATTGATAGGTCAGTGTTAGATGTTTACTAGATAAGTATTAGATAGGACTAGGCTTAATATTGATGTGTTTGTATAGATAGAAATTTTATTAATTTTCATCCATAACTAACATGAAAAAATATGGGATGACCCAAAGGAAGGTTTTAAATTTTAATAATAGTTGTTTGAATAACCTGGGACACCTCTAGTAAAGTTAAACACTACAGGTAACTGATATCATGTAAATATTACCATAATTTTATAAGATGGAAAAGTAATTTATATGGATAAAATTTAAAGCATACGTAGGATGATAAAATATTTTGATATATACAATGGAGATATTCTATGTAAATGATAATAAATTGGGAAGGTGAAACCCATAAGTTAATGAATGGCTAAGAGAGAATGTGAGCAAGAGTGAATTATGTAGGTAAAAGTTTTTACTATTATGGATTTACCAAAACTAAAATTTTAAAGTGTTTAATACTAAATTTATGTGTCTAAAATAATATATAGTGGGATCTTCATAGAATTAAATACGTCATATATTTATAATTTAGATTTTGGGTTAGGTTACATGATTCATATTAACACATATTGATTAAAACTGTAATAAATTGGGATGATTGATATAGATTTGGGGTATATTTAGGGCATATGTGAAATAATTTTTAGTGTTATGAATGACATTTGATATATATAATGATACTATGACACATGTTACATGACTTGTAATGCATATTTTATCAGATTGAGTGACAACTATGACATTTAATTCTCATATTTACTTAGATTTACTCAGATATACTCAGGTTTATTGATATTTATTAAAATATATTAAAACATACTTAGACATACATATATTGAGTCTAAACTCTATTTTTAGTAGTTTATTCATACTTATTATAATTAATGTAACTTGTTTTAGTTTCATCAAAAATTATAATGAGTTGTGTAGTTGATGTTTCATGTAGTTTAACTTCTAAGAGCTTATCCATATTCAATGAGGGTTTAGTAATATATCTTCTCAAATTTTAATAGTGGAATATCCCTAGGCAGTAATCACTACATTATCCAATGAATTTAGAGGTAATATTGGTTTGCATACTTACAGGTGTATTCATTCCTTATTCAATTTCCAATTTTTGAATGATTTAGATTACTTCAAAATTTTAATAATAATTAGACATTGATTTTTATATGTTCCATTATGATTTAAATTATTTTATAATAATTGGATTTTATTCCCATTTTATTTAAGGATCTATATTAATAAATAAATACAAAATATAGAAGTAAACATAGTCTTGATTTGTATTACTGATTATTTTTTTTTGTCTTTCTAAAAATAACAATAAATAGGAAGAATATAACTTAGATAGAAAATAGACTGAGATGGTTGATACAGAGGTTGAAAATGGTTATACAAGACTGGGAAGTTGTCATAAACCTAAATCTACCTTTCATTTAGTGAAAGGATAGAAGCACCAAAAAGTGGATGCTTTGATGTCCAACACTATTGTTTTTTCCTATTGCTATTATTCAAACTAATCATAGAGACAAAACTTTATAGGTAGTTGCATTGTGCTTATGTAAGCATGTCTATGAAATATCAAGTTCTGGTTGTTGATGGAACTCACTATGGAGATGATTTTGTCTTTAAACCCTAACCCTCCATTATGTTTGATTAAATGATATTTGAGTCACTTGAGAAAGATGGGAGTTAGTGTGTAGGATGTATTGAATGTTTAATCCACACCCCATGTGTAGGAATGTTTCCTACATACCAATAATATGAAGAGGGATCAATCCATATGAAGTTCTCCCACCTAACGTGCTTTATGAAATGTGATGTAGATGCAAATGATAGTTTGATGGTGCTTAAGGTGGCTAGGGACTGGTTTGAGGATTTGAGTATGTTTATAGCTTATCGAGTTAGTGTGTGCAAAGAATATGGAATTTTATCTTAGTTCTTTATTTATTTTCTTGTTTTCTTTGTAAGCCTAGTCACCTCCATTATAAATGAGCTTTGAGAGGGATTTTATAGGGAAAAATTGGTCATGGGTTAGATGTATTCATGATGGGTTGACCTAATTAAGGATAAGGACTAGAAGAAAATTACCATTAGGGATCAAAGTTTAAATAGATATGAGCACCAAAAATGGGACACTTTGGTGCCTAAAACTATAGTCCAAATGTGGCACTCTTGTCCTACAAGATCGAGACCTAGGTGAAAAGGATTGGTATAGGGAATACTATCAAGCTGAGGTGAAATTAGGGTTTAGAAGATTTTGGATGACTAGTAATGAATAAAAACATGTCTAAAAGTGTTGAAAGAGCATGAAAAATGGACATATGTATAGGTGTTATAAGCCATACTCAAACTACCAATTTGGACATTTTGTATGACTACATTTGTCCCCATTTATTCCAGTGATGTAGTAAAGTAAAATACTAGGATAAAGGAAAAATAGAAAGCATACCTAAAATTACCTACAAGGGTGAAGCCTATTAATATGTGTGATGCTCAGTGTGCATAGAGAGAGCACAAAATGAAGCTTAAATCTACAAGAGAAAAAAGGAGTAGATCAATTCTTACTAGACATTCTATGTCTAAAATAAGAATGTATAAAGGTTGGGTAAAAGAGAGAAAAATAGAAAGCAATTAATATAGCTTATTGGGTATGTGAACCAATACAAAACCTATTGTGAAGTTTAGTGTTGTTGAATGATTCTGGGTATGTGTTGTACCATGAGTAATATCACAAACAAAGATGAGTGTTTAATTCCTTGAGGGTGGCTCAAGAATACAAAGGCTATCTATTTGGATGCATCATTGCCCACTATGTAGTGAATCTATGTGATCATGTATGTGTTAATAAATTTTTGGACTATGTTTCCAATCCCTCTAAGTAGGTGGCTCAAGAATACAAAGGATAGCTATTCCTTTGGATCCATCATTTCTCGCTAAGTTTAAACCATGAATTGATATTGGTATGAATGTGTGTCATATGAGATGGCTCATGAAGCCCATGAATACTATATAATCTGACAATGTGGTGTGGATATCTGAATGTCTACTAAGAACTAGTCTAATCTTGGCCACTCTGAAAGGTGGAGATTAGGCCTAAATGAAAGTCACCCCAAAACTAAGAACTAGGATTATATGAAAACCATTCTAAAATGATTCCAAACACCTATATATGGAGTAAATAATGTAAATTCTAAGAATACTTGGGTAATACAATGAACTGAATGTGCCATGGACATTACCCCAATCATTGGTTTTTGTAACATGGATTCTAATATGGAAGTTGTACCAAATACCTAATATAAAACTAGAAGTGAGAGACATCATGCCATGCATGATGACCCCTATATCTAAATAATCTAAGTAAAATTGTATTGAAACTACACAATCTAAACTAAACTATAGCTAAAAAACTTATAATTGCCTTTTTGTCTATTTTTTAAAATTATGAGTTTTTGGTTGATTAGATAGGAGTGCCAAAAATTGGACACTTTAGTGTTTGACATTGTTGTCTAATTATACCACTATTGTCCTTTAGTATTTCTGATGACTACTCTATATTCATCACTATTTTTTATTCTATGTGTTTTGAATTATGATTGCTATTTTGAGTGTTCTAAAAATTGATTTTTGACTCGTAGAGGTCTGTAATCTTTATGACAAAAACCCTATTTTATTTCCCCCTCTTCTTAGGGTAGGAATGAATACCTTTCAATGAATACCCTCAAAATAAATAACCCTACAAGTGTTTTATGCTATGAAATACATGATATAATAATGATGATAAAAATATGTCTCAAGATATAACATAGGTTGTGTTACAAGTTGTTAGATCAATAAGGGTATGCCTAGCTAAATGTAACAATGTAATATCATGTGTAATTTACTAAACTAAAGCTATAAGTCTAGTTAGTTTTCAAGGAGGGATGGAGTACGATGTCCATCATGGCATCTAATAATACAAGATAATGCATGATGTGGATCATGTCATTGCAAATAAGTGAACAAGAATGAAATATAAGAAGGAAGAATAATAAAAAATAGGCCAAGGGTCCAAGAAAACAAGGAACATGGGTACATGTCACTCAAACTAGGAAATCAAACATACAAGGCATGTTTTAATGCCCACTACACATATAATTGTAAACAAGCAAGATTGGTATGAGGGACACAAGTACATACAATAGTACAAGCAAAGGACATTGGAAAATGTTATAAGGCACACACAAGTAACAAAATAGGAACTAATAAATGAAATCATATCTAGCTACTCAAAGATAAAAAAGGAAGGCATGTAAACACTAAAAATACTATTGCATCTAAATAATCAATCCAGGTAGTGAAAGTATGAAAAACATGTAGTACAAGACTAGGTAGATGATAAGGAATACACAAGTGATATATACTAGTGAGTATTTATATAATAATCTATGTAAACTAGTAAGTAATGTACATCAACATGATAAATAGACTGTGTAGTGTAGGAATGACATAACATGGTTGGTGTAGTCATGTTGAAGATACCTCTGGTGGGTAAATATGTTGATGTATATCTCGAATGTAGAAGTAAGATTCCCCCTCAATGGGTATATTGAATCAATCAAGGATTTGGGTGCCACTTCACACACTCAAATAAGATCAAGTGAAACATGGTAATGTAGATAAATTGACAAGCAATAACATAGAATAACAAAATTTAAGTATAGCATGGTAGTAGAAATGTAAATCAAAGATAATGCATGCAATTGAAAAGTTCTTTTAGTTTTTTTATTTGAATATTTTTATATTTATACATGTTATATTATTTCTGGAATTTTAAAATATGCAATATATAAGTAATCATAAGGAGATTATGTAAAAGAAATCCAAAAGAAACTATGTATATGTAAGCAAAGAAATTATGTATTAGTAAGCTAAGAAATTATGTACAAGTAAGACGAAATAAATGATACTAACTGATGAGTCTCATAATAGACTCCCTATCATGTTATCCTATATCAATGAGAGGGATTGTGCATGATTATGAAGCATAATGGAAGGGTTGAGACTATGATTCTAAAATTTGTGTATGTTGTAAGTGCTCTCAAATATCTATAGTGAAAACCAATTATGGGGTCCTCCTATAACTCTAAGAAGTGGATACAATTATGGGGATCTTACAAACTCATTTGGTAGTAGAATAAGATCTATGAAAATGTGTTTTAAGTGTAAAGACATGATACCTCAATGATACTACCCTGGGTGTGAATACTATAGCTTGAAATTGTTTAGAGTCCTAAAACATTCATTAATGTAGTTGTTAGTATAAGATGTAATATATCACTCTATGCATATTATCCCCATGGCTACTATATCATTATCTCAATGTTAATGGAAAATTGAATAAGTCACCATACTATGCATATTATATAGGAACATGCCCTATATCTGATGTTGTCTATAGTGTAATAACTAAAGTTGTACATGGAAATAGGCTCCTAAAAACATAGCTTTAGTGAATATCTATATGGAGTAGTACTTTATGATATAGGTTCATCTAATCTTAACTATAATGGGTTGTTACGTGAGATAGGACCTTGAAAACTCAATTGTGGTACATGTGACTGTGTTGGATATGTATATGGAACTACACTATGTACTACATAGACTACACTATTTTATGTAGGTTGATATCATTATACTTGTTTCCAAACCTTCTAAGTAGGTGGGATAGGAGATCTCCTATGAGAATCTATCCTAAAAACTATATTACTCTCATGATGATTAATCGATGATTATTATGAAGGAATGTCTTGGGATAATTTAGTCATGGAGGAATGAGGTCTATGGATTCATGATGGAATAGATCTTATTTCCCTTGGTTTGAATGCTATGATGTTATTATCAACATATCTATTAATATTATCCTTGA
Organism: Torreya grandis; assembly: GCA_037957365.1. Lineage (NCBI taxonomy): Eukaryota > Viridiplantae > Streptophyta > Pinopsida > Cupressales > Taxaceae > Torreya > Torreya grandis. The sequence continues at coordinate 740,158 of JARHVA010004316.1, read as the reverse complement.
GTTCATAACAATCATTGTCTCTCTATCTATGGATATCATGATAGATATAAAAGTGGTGATGTGGTTGTCTGTGTAAGATATGTGGATCTCAACAATGAGTAGAAAGTAATGTGATTAACCTCCCATCTAGTAATGTTGATAATATGACAAATGGGTTATCTTGATCTAAATCAAACTATGGTAGTGCCCTTCTACTCTTCTCTATAGTTCATATTTTAGGTAGTTTTCTAGACACTAGATCTCAAATATTAACTATTTTCTTTTCTACCTATGGTCTCTTATCTTGTTTGGGACATGGTCGATGTTGTGTTCTAGGAGTTAAAGATGGACGTAATGTTATGAAATATATAGTAAGTTGATCGATTGAATCTAACTCAATCAGTCCCAATTTATTCTCCAAGGCTAAAACTATATAACATAAGTGCCTAAAAGAGGACTCTATCTGATTTAATATATACTCTATGAGGGGTTGGTGAAGCCCCTTAATAAATATATGTTGAACCTCTAAATTTATTGGTTTATAGATCAAGTATAACATGTAAGTCATAAATCATAAGAGAATAATCATGAACTAGACCTAAAGGATTCTAATGAAATGTGGAAATTTTATCATATGTAACATGAGGGCTCTTATTTTCTATGTAATATCTGATAAATGCCTCCTCTAAGTTATCATATGTATGTAAGGAACCAATAGGGAGTAGATGAAAGAACTAGTTTTGTGTATTACCCACTAATGTCTACTGAAATAACTTAAGTAGAATCAAAGGATTCATATGAGATGGAAAAGCCTTCCTAAAGGCTTTAAGGTGTACAAATGGATTTCCAGTTCCATAAAATTGAGGAAATGATGGTATTTGGAAGTGCTTAGGAAATGATGCTTTGAAAAATGTATTTATAAGAGGTTTAACATGTAAGTAATTGGAATCCATCCAAGACTTATAAGCCTTATTTTCTAATGTAAGGAGATGTACTTGGTGTTGTGATTCACTAACTGCATGAATTAAATAAATAATCTCTTGGGATGGTATATTATTATCTTGAAGTGGTTCATTTAAACATTAAATTTGATCATTTATTTTATCCATGGGAATGCTACATTTAGCAATTGGATCATAGATAGGTGGTGTGCTCACTTGAACCTTTCGAGGAATGTTAGTTTGGACCTTAGTAGAGGGATGTGGGCTACCATTCTATTTGGGTGGAGAGTGAGAAAAAGTTGCTACTATAGTAGGGGGTGGATTTGGAGATTCATTGGTCTCTTTAGTAGTTAGTGAATCACATTGTAATTGAATAGAATATGTGATGTTATCATTGGCATGTGTATCATTTGAAATAGAATCATGCATATAAGTAGAAGTAACACTTTGTAATGAAATATTTTTATGAGGAGTGAGAGAAGAGTTAGAAGCATAAGATACATTTTCTTCTTCACTATATGAATAATAGTCATCATTATTCCATGCATTATCACACTCAAAATATTGTTCATTTGAAAGAGGAGAAGTAGAAGTATCTCTTTCATATTAACTCTCATTTTCATATTCATTTTCATGTTCACTATCATACTCATTATCACTTCCATTATCACTAGGGAGAGGGGTAAGAGAAGATGTTAATTCATTTATAATATGCAATAAATTATCATGTGAAATTGGAATACTATGTGCATATATGTTATCCTTGAAGATTACATACATTATTTTCATTTACAATATGATAAGTAAGAGTAAGAGAGTTATCATTTTAAAAAAAAAATTATCATTGTTTGAGATGACAAAATAGAGTTAAAAACATGAGATTGATCATTTGAACTATGCATTGAACATTTTATTTTATTTCATTTATATTATTGTAAGTTGAACATAGAAGTAGTAAAATAGAGGGAGAAACTAGGTTCAAATGTAACCAAATTATCACCAATTAGAGGTTCACTTGGAATTTCATGACTAATTTGTACATTTGATGTATTGTGCATAGGAGAATGAGCTAAAAAGCAACTTTCCCATTTATCAAAATTATTTTCTTTTGAAGAGGGAAGAAAAGAGATAGGTTTGAGATAAAAGATGCATCTACTTTTTCATCACTATAACTTTCATATGCATCATCACATTCCTCATTAAAACAACAATAATTGTCTTCATTGTAAATGAAATCATTTTCCTCATTTTTGGCTAATGTACAATTTTGTAAACGTGTCTATTCGTTGTCATAACTATGAGAAAAATTTAGAAATTTATGTATAAGATGAGAGGGAAGAAGTGCCTTAGTGATCATTTTATTGATTTCACCAAAGAGAGTATGTAAAATTAATATTAAGAAAATAAATTCAAGAATAACTACTAACATAAGGAGTTTGAAAATAGTTTTGACACTTCAAACAATCTTCAAAAATTCCAAAAATTTTATCTAAAAATTGTAAGGGAAAAAGGCTTGGGGTTTGAAGACCTAGTTTAGAAATCTAGGGTTATGGGTTAGAGTTTTAGAATTTTGAAATTATTGTAATAATTTGAAATCTAAAATAAAGTTTAATAAAATAAATGTATAAAAAAAACACCAAAATAAAAATTTTGAAATTGAATTTTAGCACAAAAATTTGAAGGAAAACCCTAAGGGTACCTAGGGTTTGAGATTTTTTCAAATTAATTTGGATGAAGCTGATTATTTAACTTATTTTGGAAAAATTGGGTTTTATTCCTATTTTACTTAAGGGTCTAGATTAATAAATTAGTACAAAATATAAAAATAAACATAGTCTTGATTGGTATTAATATTTTTCTTTTTCACCTTTCTAAAAATAAAAATAAATAGAAATAAATATAACTTATCTAGAAAAAATATTGAGATAGCTAATACAGAGGTTAAAAGTGGTTGTGCAAGACTAGGAAGGTGTCATAAACCTGAATCTAGAGTTTGTTTGGTGAAAGGATATGACCATCAAAAAGTGGACACTTTAGTGTCTGACATTGTTGTCCATTTTTGACACTATTATCCAAACTAATCATAAAGACCTGAATCTCTTTGGGTAGTTATGATATTCTTGTGTGTGTGTGCATATGAAAAATTGAGTTTTGGTTATTGATGAAACCCATTATGGATCTAATTTTGTGTTTAAACCCCAACTCTCCATCATGCTTGATAAAATGATATTTGAGTCACTTGAGAAAGAGGGGTGGTTAGTGTGTAAGATGTACTAAATATGCGATCCACACCCCTTATGTGGGCATACTACGTACATACCAATACTCTGAAGAGGGATCAAGACATATGTAGTTCTCCCACTTAATGTGCTTTATGCAATACTATGATGTAGATGTAAATGCCAATTTGATAGTTCTTGAGTTATCTAAGGACTGGTATGAGGATTTTAGTATGTTTGTATCTATGTTGGGTGACTATGCACAAAAAATAGGGGATTTTATCTTAGTGCTTTATTTGTATGTTTGGTCAGCCCCTCGTAAATTAGCTTTGAGTGGGATTTTATAAAGAATAATTGGTCATGAGTAGATGTATTCATACTAGGCTAACCTAATTAAAGATAAGGACCAAATAAAAATGACCATTGTGGCTCAAAGTACAAATGGACAAGAGCATAAAAAAGGGGACAATTTGGTTCCTAATTTTACATTCCAAATGTAGTGCTCTTATCTTATAAGCTTGGGACATGGGGAAACAAGATTGACATAGGGAATATTGTCTAGCTGAGGTGGAATTAGGGCTTATAAGGTTTTGGATGACTGGTAATGAGGAAAAAGGTGTCTAGAAGGGTTAAAAGAGCATCTAAAAAAGACCTATGGATGAGTCTCATAAGCCACACTCAAACTACCAATTTGGACATTGTATACAACTACACATTACAATATTTGCATGGATAAATATGAATACTTGAGACATACCATAAGACACCAAATGTAGTTACACTAAAGTAAACTATTTATTAATTTATCCATTTAATCTAAAATTTTCAATATTAAACTAAAAGTGAAGAATTTTTAGAAACATAATTTTGGTATTAGACACTTGATAATGTAAGTTTTGGACAATATTTAACATACATGAATTCTGCATACATAATTTAATCTTTCTCACATTCTATCTTAGCCACTCACTTACTTGATTGACCTTCATTATTTTCCATCATTCACACACATGATCTCCCTTGTCTATGGATATAAATATTATCATCCTAAATAGATTATCACTATTCTCTAAATCACTATCTTATCCATCTTAAATAGTTTTAACAACATTAATATGATATTGATTGTTAGTAACATGAACTTACCAAAGGTGTCCCAAGATATCCAAATGGATATTTTTACAATTACAACCTTTTTATAGGTCAACCAAAAAATTATCCATGTCAATTCAAGTGTAAATTACCAAAACATTAGTTATATAAACACACAAAGCCTCAACCTATTCTTATCTATCAATTATCTAGAAAGCATCTAATACTCATCTAAAAATATACTTGCATAATGAGGAAAAAATATGAAAGAACTTGAATAAACACCCTAAATAATATAAATATGAAAACCCCTTATATTAATAGTCATTAAAATAATTTTAAATATTATTTTAAGGTCAAAATCATATTTATTTAAGTGTTGAAAGCCACATGGGTTGTATACATTTTAAGATATCACTGTTAAGCATATACATAGAGTTAAGTGGGATAAATACATATAGTTTGATCCATGTTTAGAGTATTGGAATGTAATAAATGCTCATCCATTAAAATTATGATGGTTAGGGTTGTCCAATCCATTTTGTATAACTCCTTTTTATAGTGAAAGTATGTGTCAAAAGTGGAACTAGGGTTTCAAGGTGAAGGAAAATAATTATGGATATGGGCAAAGGACTAAGCCTCTAAAACTATATATAAATTTTTTTATAGCTATGCATAATGGTATTTGGTGTAATAAACTAGTAAAAAAATAGAGGAAAATTTTATTTTCCAATAGATAAATCTAGTTACCACATGCACCTAGTCAATATTGGATCTATTCAAACAAATTTTGATAGTCATCTTTCCAATTTGAATGACCAAAAATACATTTTAGGTCATTTATGATGACTATATAGTTTCAAAAACAAAAATAGAATAGAAAAGGATAAGCACTCACTATCCAATTGTTAAATTATATAAATAGTATGTGTAACAAATCAATCTTACTTTTCATTTTAAATTCATATTTGCATGAATTAGACATATTTTATACAATCTAGATATTCAAAGGTTTTAATCATCTAATAAATCTAAACATTTGAATATAAAACACATAAATTTAGTATTAGGCACATGAAAATTTAAGTTTTTATCAATACTTAACATAATGAGTTATGCATTCTTAATTTAATCTCTCACACACAATCTCTTCTAGCCACTTGCTTACTTATGGGTTTGACCTTCCTAGTTTTCTATCATTCATAAATATGATCTACCAAGTTTGTGCCTAAATATTTTATTATCTTGATAAAATTATCATTGTTATCTATATCACTTTATTCTCCAATTTAGATAGTTATGGAAATAGTTAAATGATATTGGTTACCAGTAGTGTCTAAATTTATTGTAGGTATCCTAAGATATCAAAATAGATATTTTTAAAACTAAAATACTTCCCCTGGGTTAGTACATATGTTTTTCATGTTATTTATGGAAGTAAATTACCCAAATATTCACTTATATATACACATCAAGCCTAAGTATATTCTTATATAGAAAGCATCTAGCACTTTTATAACATTGCACTCTTATAATGAGGAATGCATTTTTACATCTTTGAGGCACTGACCTAAATAATAAAAAATTTAAAACCCATAAAATGAATGTTTACTAATAAAAATTTGAGTTATATCACAAGGTCAAAATCATAGGTTGTCAAGTGTCTAAATACATATAGGTTACATATATTATATAAAATCACTATTGATCACACACACAACTAGGTGGGAGAACTACATGAAATTTGACCTATATTAAAAGTATTGGAACATAGTTAAAAATTAATAATTTATATGGGTATTATATAGGATATATAACCCATTTCAATATTATAATTAGGTGTTGAAATTAGAGTTAGGATTTCAAGGTGGAATAAGATAAATTTGGTTGTGTATGTAGGATTGAGCCTTTGAAATTGCATGCAAAGAATATTTAAAGGTATATGCATCAATATATGGATGATTTTTTTTTAAATTAGACATATCTATTTACTATAGGAATCTAAGTATCACCAAATCTATCTAGGTAGATCTGACATCATCATCCTGATCCAAGCAACCACATATCTTTTTTAGGGAATTTATATTGATTATAAACTATTAAAGATCATAACAAAATATAAATAAGGTAGGTACCATATATTATTGTTAATTTATATCAATATCAAATGTAATACTCAATATTAAACTACCTTTTACATTTAGATCCATAATAGTTTAGATATATTCTATACAATCTAAATTATTCAAAAGTTTTAACCTATTTAGATAAGTAAATCCAAAAAAAGTTAAAACATATTGGTGGACCTTTCAGTTATTTGAGCATACAAAACACTAAATTACCCTTAGGGTTTATTTCTACCATATTAAGGCTTAAAATTTAGGCATTGGAGTTTTAGATCTTATTTGTAATTTCTTCTTAATCACAAAAAACATCATGACTATAATGGATATACATAGTTTATACTTTATAATTAAATTCATGACTATCATCATTATATTTTTTCTTAGAAATATATAATATATTTCACAACCATTTAATTTAATGTGTCACTTTAGTTTGAAATAAAAAATTGTTTTAGATTAAAAAGGAAGAATTGGTAGTTATCTATATTAAATCTTGTTTCCTAAATATTTAATCTAAGATGCTTATGATTGCCACTCCACATCATAGGGCATATCTAAATATTTTTATTTCCTCTTACATCTAGACCTATATATTATGATATTATAATCCATAGTCCATGTTATTATAACCAAAATAGGTATGGTTCCCCATCATACGTGATATAATAGTAGTAAAAATATCCATCCTCATCCCCCTATACCTCAATGAATCTTAATAATTATATTAAAGGTTATGATATCATTGGTATAATTAATAATACCAAAGATAAAATTTACATATTATAACTTATCAAGAGTTCAATTATCTACAAGGATATCCTATATGTCGTATTGTGTAACATAACTATACCAAATGATGGAAAATAGAACTATTTTGTATCCATAATTAATAAATTAAATAAAAATTAAGACATGATATATTTTGGTAAATAATACTTGAATACTAATGTATATTTCAAAATATCCCATTGTTTATTGAACTAAAATATTAAATAATGGAGTCAAACCTGTATTGATAGATAATAGATCAAGATTGAATATATATAGCACAATATTTTTAAAAAATATTGGTTGTCAAAATATAATCTATTTATAAATCAAATAATGACATTAGAGGCTTGGAAAATGTTCCTCACCAAGTTCTAGGATTGATTACTTATTATGTCACCATGGGCCATTATACACTATCTACTATGTTTCATGCAATGCAAAATCATTTTCACCATAGCCTACTCTTATATAGACCATGGATCCGTGAAATGGAAGATATATTATCTAATTGTCATCGGTTCCTAAATTTTATCCATAATGGATGTTTATATACATGTCCTACAAATTATCATCCTTCTATATATTAAAAAAATCAATATGATAATGAGGGATGTAGTCCATAATCATATTATTTAGTATGCCATAATAATACATCTCAAATCCTCCCATTAGAAATGTTACATACACACCAAATTTGGGAGTCAATAAAACTAATAAAAAATATAAAACTTTAGATATATATTAAGGAAACATGAGATAATAAAGGGCACATAAGAATATAAAATACTAGATCTTTCATTATAAGTCAAATTTGAGTATCAAAATTAGAAAATTATGAATGAATATGATGGTGAGAAATAATTTCCAATCAATACAAATGAGTATTTTTCTCATTTAAATTTTACACACATTGGTTTTGGATATATTGCGATGATTCAAAAATGATTGTAGATATTAATAAGATAAAGGAAATACACACCTTATATATGCTCAAAATGATATAAGGGAAAATATTTATTACAATAAAGGTTCATAACAACATACTCAACATAAGTGCTCCAATAAAGTAATTATTTATCAAATATGTCATAATTAGATAATATAAGGCACAACACATTGAAAAAATCATTATAAGTGAACACTAGGAATTTATGATATATTCAATAAAAAATGTAGAGCTCATGGGTATATAACTATTGACTATATCATAGATTGTTAATTTATAAGATAAATTGAATGAAATCCTATATATTTTAATTGATAATACTTTTATCGCTCTACTTACCAATTGAAATATAACTATGGGTAGATTATAAAAACAAGATTGAAAACCATTTTTCAATTATCACATTATAACATAACATGAGATAGATGTTTTGTGTCATAGCATAAAATATTTAAAAGTTTAAGGATTAAGGGACTATAATGGTATTCAATTAAAAAAGCACACAAACATTTCAAGTGTCTAGGATATGACATTTTGAATATTATGGCATACATTGATGATAATTATCAACAAGTGTTTCATATTGATGAGGAATGGGGGTTAAAAATTTGCAACATGAAATTATTAAAAAAATTGGGTAATAACATATATAAAGTGAAAGACAATATAAATTATTATGAATAAATTGGATACATTACATTACCAATCACTTGTGGACCAAACTTGTTCATACATTTATATTTTTGATGCAATGTACTAGCTAATAGGTAAAATAGACTTGGAAAAAAATGGTTATAATAGATGGAAGATACATGTGGCGTTACAAATAAATTCATATTTTTATTCTATGAGGTACATAAAATAAATATTTTACATGATGAAAATAATCAGAACAAAAAGTTAATGGACTCAAAGACAAGTGATAGGGAATTATCTCACAAGAAAAGTTTTGATCCCTGATATAAAATTTAAGAACATGAAATAAATATGCATAAAATTGGAGAAAGAAAAAAAAAAGAAATCGATTGATGTAAATAAACATGATGATGACATATGGGAATTCAAATAGATCTATATCCATATTTTGTAATTTTATCACTATTTTTTTCATACGGGTTTGTAAATACATTAGATTCCATATTAGGCTTGTAATCTTCACCAATTCATATTCAAAAATAAAATAATAATAATAGATTAATAATATTAAAAAAAATAAAACCATCACCTATACCTGACGTGTGTTGATAATTTACATGATTCATTTATGATTTGTCACATACATGTTATATCACATATTTATTTTGTCTATGGACATGCATTTAATTATTTAAATTTGTGGGATGTATGAAATAAAAGTTACTTATGACATGGATATACAAAATTATAACATTACTACACCTAAGGGCTACCTTCTTTTATTAGAGAGAGGCATGACTATATTTTGGGCATATCAGTACATTATACATGTTCTATATTTATATAACCATTCCATTAATCATATTGACCTAATTATAATAATTATACCTAAATTTAGCTTACATATACTACTTAGAGTTATATTTTGTAAAGATAATATACTTTACTATGTATAATGATGACATACACTAATTGGTTAGGCTAGCCTCATTTATGCATGTTACATCATGTGATCCTCAATTATGTATTACATTGTATGATTCTTATTTTGCATGACATTGGATCTTTATATATATTAATATTACTTTAAAAGAGATTGAATATTTCTCTAAGTAACTCTTTCTATGTGTAACTCTTACTCTACATGACATTAATTATTCTCTTGTGAACCTCTTAGACTACATGAAATTAAATATTTATAAATGTGATTCTTACTTTATGCAACATTAAATATTTATAGTTGTGAATCTAAATCTATGTGATGTTGATTCCTTATCTATGTGATTTTTTTTATCAATGGTAAATTTTTTTGAGCCAAATATATGAACCAAATGTGAGGGTGTTGATAAGTCCCAAAACAAGATAAAAATGGAGAATAAAAATATTATAATGATATCTCTCAAGAATCAACTCTACTAATGGTAAACTAGAGTCTAAACATGGATTCACTAAATCCATGTAGAATAAAAACAACTACAAGCGGATTTTGAGTGGATTCCCAAATTGGGAAACTTGTACCAAGAGACATAAAAATTAAACAAGATCATAGAGGATAAATATTATGTGCTTTAAGGTCCACTAAAAAATGTAATATAAAGTTCCATGGCCTATGAAGCCAAACGAGGTACATAATCCCACCCAACAAAACCATAATAAAGTAAAAAACAAAAAGAATAGGTAGCCTCCATTCCTAGATTCATAAGACTCCTTAACCTCATGCATGCATTCATCCAATTAGGCTAATAAACCAACACTACTCAACCTTCCAACTAGAAATGAAATGGGAGATGAAACCCATCCTTAAGAAAAATGGTCCTTCATATGATCACTCCCACAAATAGCAAAATAAAACCATAATTCTCACTAAGAAATCATGAGAAACATATATATTACATCCCTAAACAATAAAATTAGGTTTTATTACCATTGTTCGATTAGATAATTGTTTTTCTATGTGTGAAAATTACTATAAGTGACATTTAGTCTTTCTATTTGTAACTCTTGATCTACATGTCATTGACTCTTTCTCTATGTGACTCAAACTCTACATGACACTGAGTGTTATCACACATGTTTCTATGATTTATTATGTGTGTCATGGAAATGACATCATGCGTCTCTATGTGTTGATACATGTAGGATTATCTACTGATATTTTTGATGTTAGGATTCATATCATGCATTACTCTACTTGTGTCAAATTCCATGATATATATCATACATCTTCTACATGGTTATTACTTAGAGTTTCTATGATCATTACTATGATGACTATTAATACATTTATTATTTCGTTATCTACTTGACATGACACTTGTATTCCTTAATATATATGTTTCACATATTCTACGACAATCTAATAAATATATGATGAAATAATATAATATTGCTAACATGTGATTTACTATATATATATCTGTGTGTGTGTGTGTGTGTGTGTGTGTGTGTGTGTGTGTGTGTGTGTGTGTGTGTGTGTGTGTGTGTGTGTGTGTGTGTGTGTGTGTGTGTGTGTGTGTATGTGTGTGTGTGTGTGTGTGTGTGTGTGTGTATGTATGTATGTATGTATGTATTTATTTATTTTTATATGAGTGATTATTATACTATATCCATCACCTATAAATGGGAATACATACATTATGATTGTTATGTACATTTAATACATTGTAGATGGATAATTATTTTGGGGGTTAGATTACATGGTTTATATTTTCACATATTGATAAAACTAGACACAAAATAATATAGATTGACATATATTATGATAGGATTGATACATATTATGGCATATATGAGGTCTATGTGAGACATTATACATGATTATTAGTAAAAAATTACATACCCTATGATATTATGACATATGTTATAGGACTCAAAATGCATAGGTTATCATATTAAGTGATAGATTATGTTATTAAATTCTTATATTTTTTCATGTTTACTTATATATATTCACATATATCCATATTTAATCAAATATACTCATATTTAATTAGTTTTATTCATATTTACCTAGATTTACTTAGATATCCTTATATTTAATTAGACGTATTTAAATAATACATAGAATGAATGTAATATGTATCTATAATGGTTGACTCATACTTATCATATTTTTTAGAACCTATTTTGGGTTCCTTTCTCAAAAAGTTAAAATTATTATTTTGGTTGAGTTTTTTCATACCTTAACTCATAATCATTTCTCCATATTTAATGAGGGTTGGGTATCTATCTTATCAACCCATAGTTTTAACACCGGCATCTCCTTGGGGCATAATCACCCTATTCTTGAATAAATTCAAAGGGGAGCTCAATTGTACTACATATATGTATATTACTTCCCTAATTTTTAAATTACAAACATTCGAATGATATTGATTACTTTGGATTTTCTATCATAACTAGACATTGATTTATACATGTTTCAATGTAGGTTTTCATGAAACAAGCTAAAAACATAGGACTGGCTTGAAGGCACCAAAAATGGTTATGACTAGGAAAAAAATTAATTTTTTTTCATTTTAATATATATTTTTAAATACTATACTAAAAGGCGACATTATTAGCACATAAATTTGGTATCAGACACTTGACAATTGCTTTTGGCCAATCTTTAACATACATGATTTGTGTACAAAATTAAATATTACTCACATTTTTTGCTAGCCACCCACTCATTAATGGGCTTGAAATTTCCAAATTTATGTAATTCACACATAATATCTACTTAATCTATGTCTAAATATTTTATCATCTTAAATAGATTGTCACTATTCTCTAGATAATTGTATTCTCCAACCTAGACAATTCTAGAAAAAATCAGATGATATTAGTTATTGGTAGTGTCTAAATTAACCAAAGATGTCCCAAGTTATATAAATTGATAATTTTAAAATTAAAAACCTTCCATCATGTTGACCCAAATGTTTCACATGTAATTTATGGAGGGAAATTACCTAAAGAGTTTCCTATATATACACATCAAGCCTACATCTATTCTTTTCTAGAAAGCATTATGAATTTATCTAGAATTACAATGACACACTAAGAAATACATATACACATCCTTAAGGAATTTTCATTAAAAAACACTCAAAAAATAATTAGTAATATAATTATAAATACTAATTATAGTTAAAATCATAGGTTTTCAATTATTGAAAGCCACACAGGTTGAATGCATTCTAGTATATCACTATTGATCACACACGTAATTGGGTGGGAGAACTATGTGATAATTGAGACCTATTAAAATTATTAAAATATAATAAATAATTAATGACTCAACAAGAGGTGGTTAGGCTATGAAATCCATCTTGTCTAAACCCTTTTTATAAGAGAATCAAGTGTTGAAAGTGGAACTAGAATTTCAAGGTGAAGGAAGAAAAATATAGATATACAAAAAATATGGAGCTTAATAAATTGTATATGAAACACATTTACAATATAAAATAATGATTTATTGTGGAATACAAGGGTAACAACAACCAATATTGTTTTTTTCCATTAGTAGATGTATCTAGTCATTATAGGTGTTTGAGAATTACCAAATTTATCCAGTTAGTATTTGATAGTTATCTTCATGATCTGAGTGACAATATATTAATTTTAGGGAATTTATGACAATTTTAAGTTATGAAAAATAATAATATAATTAAAAAATATAAATATATTATCCTCCAAATCATTAAAATAAAAATTAGGTGCTATAAATCAATCTTACTCTACCATTTAGATTTAGATTTGTAATTTAGACATATCTTATCTAATTTGAATATTCATTAGTTTTAACTTGTTTAGAATAAACAAGTAAAAATAATACAAAACATATTTGTGAACCCTTCATTAATTCAAGTGTGTAAAACCTTAAAAATAATACAAAACATATTGGTGAACCCTTCATTTATTCAAGTGTGTAAAACCCTATGCTGGCCTTAGGGTTTCATTATACCTTCTTGAGGCTTCATATATCTATATTACGGTTTTAGATTTGATTTCTATTTTTTCTTATTCGCATAAATAAATGATGGCTATAATTGAAATACATAGTTTACAATTTTTATTTCAAGATATTATATTCATTATTACATGTTTCTTAATTGAAATATATAATATTTATCAAAATAATGCAATGGAATGGATCAAATTTATGTGCAATAATATTAGGGCTAAAATTAATAATATAAATTTTTTAACACATATTAATAACACAAATCATATTAATATTTAATCTAACATGCTTCTAGTTACTACTAGATGGCAAAGGTCATATACAACTCATTTCATTCCTCCTCATAGATCTCAACATAATGACAGATACCATCACATCCCCATTATTTTCCCTAGGCTTATATTAGATGTTAAGGTCAATTTTATCATAACACAAAGAAGAAGGGTTAAAAATGGAGGCATTCAAATTTTCCCTCCTCATTCCCCTTAACATTAAAGATGTCAACCAATCCAAATAAAATGTATGGTATTATTGATTGACTTAATAATAGTCTAGCAAAAATATCTATGTTAAAACTACTCTAAAGTCACCTATTTATAATAATATCCTTCATGCAACAATGTGTGACATAACTTTAACAAGTGATGTAGAAGTAACTTATGTCACTTATATCATCAGTAGATTACAATGGACTAAGGAGAGTATCTCTTTTGAGAAATAAGACTTACCTCTTAGACATATTATTAATCAACACCTCTGACTATATATTCAATTATGAATCTTAAATAAGGGAGTTAAGTATTTTTATTTTTATGATGAATCTATAATTAATATTTACAATATTTTCTTCCTTAAAATACTTGGATTAGGATACAAGGATCTTGATTAATATGATATTAATATTTTTGGCTTTGATAATGTTATCCTTAAATTTAATAGGATCAATTCATGGGATAACCCTTATGAAACTTATCCATTTCATATCCTATGGGATCTAAGCATGTGAAACAAGGCCTATCACTACCTCCTTGCATCAGTCCTTCCTAAAAAAGTTAGTCTTTTGAGGGATTTTTTTAATTCATATAGTTTGGATAAAATTATCCAAACTACATGATCATTTTTTTGAAAACTAGAGAATTTTATCTATATTGCACCCCAAGGTACAATAGTAGAGTATTTATCCACCCCTACATGTCTAAGGTAAGATAATTTCTATGACCCTACACATAGGGCCACCACTCCCATAATTAATAATGCATTAATTACTGAGTTTTATATATAATCACCTTTGGTAATTTTATTTTTTTACCATTTATTCTCCACCATTTTCATGTTTTCTTGTTTCACTCTTACTATTTTTTTCACAAACTTTCATCTCTCATCATCGCATTCATTCTTGGTTGCCTTGACTTATTCATAGATTTGACTAGGTAAGGTTTTTTGTTTTTGCTCATCTTGTTTCCTTTTCTTTTTTATTAATTAGGTTTTTAGACCTTTTTCCCTATGTTGATTCATGTACATGAAACTATCTGGTTTTATATTCATTAAAATTATTGCTTTTGAGGCCTAACAATTATTGTTCCATATTTTCAAAACCCTTTGATATATTTGGACCATCCCTAATTTTTCTTGCATCCCACAAGTACACCTCAAAGAAATTATTTAAAGTACACATCTTTTTAGCCTTAATGCACCTCATATATTTTTATTTGAGGTACACCCTTGACCCTTTTCTCTGTGCACCTTGAGTAATTTTATCCAAAGAACACTTAACAAAAAATTCAAGTAGGTGCATATTAGATAAAACTCTCTGACTTGCATCCTTTTTCACTTTAGCCCAGTGCACTTTGAAGAATTTTCTCTTATGTGCATCAAACCAAAAAATTTGGTATAGGTCAAAGAAAATTATCTAACATACACAAAAAATCATCTCCTCAGGTGTAGATTAGATAAAATTATTTGACCTACACCCTAACCAACAATTATACTTTTGGTGTAGATCAGATAATTTCATCTCACCTACACCAAATATACCTAACCATGATGCAAGCAAGAGAAAATTATCTAACTTGCACTAAATAAACTTCTACTTACCCCAAGGTGTATTTTGGATAATTTTCTATGGATTACATGAGAAAACCTACCCAAGGTGTAGTTTGGAGAATTTTTTTTAAACTACACCCAAATCTTTCAAGACTTATGCATTTCAAAGAAAATTATCTGAACTACATAACTCATTCCATATCTCATGTAGGAGCATAGATTTTTCATTTATCTTAGATCAATACCTTAATAAAAATATATTTTTAAATCAAGAATTGGTAATGGTCAATAAGGTTGCTTGCATTTTTTTATAATTCCTAACCTTCACCTACATCAGGGTAGGAGGGTTCAATGAACAACCATATATGCTACCTAAATATCCAAGTGATAAATTCATTCTGATCGACAAGTGCTGATAGATGATGAATGTACATACAAAAATCAGATGCCCATAAATGTGGATTCAAGTTTCTAATTAGCATTGGCTAATACACAGTTTCCACTACTCCAAAAGATAAGACAATGGAAACTAAAATGTAATGGATCACTATTAAAAGGTTCAAAATTAGGAAATATTTTGATTATATAATGATGAAGGAGAAATTAAATTTAAATTATGATCATGTATATAGGATCAAATATGTTTGGGTATAATTGGGAACTAAGGAGGATATGTGAAAGCTTGATTATAGCTATCTCACTACTGATCAAATTATTAATATAAAGTTGGCTGATTTCTAGAATATTTGTTGGATGATGTGAATGTATTAGACCCATCATATGAAGGTAATCAAGTGGATTAAAATCCTACTCCTTTAATCCAATGGTCCATAAAAGAGTCCATATCTATTAGAGATAGATTCTAACCTATTATTACAAAAACTAATGCTTGGTTAGAACCAGAAGGTATTAAGTTGAAACAATTCAAAATTGGGTCTGAGTAAGAATATGATAAAAACACTACCAAAAAGCTTGAGGAACTTAGAATAAAAAATAAAGAAGACACTTCCACTTCTACATATAAACCAAGGTAGTGTTTGTAATTAAAGGAAAAAGAAAAGGCAAACAAGCTGAGGTAGAAAAAAGTGTTCAAGTAGAGAAAGAATAAGACCCAATCAAGAGTGAGGTACCATATCAACTAGTGATTTCACAATCACCTCAACCAATGGCCACATAACCAAATATTTCTTTAGTTGAGACTTCAAAAATGGTAGCGTCACAGGTATTAACTTCCATGATTCTCTTATAACACCAACTATACCAATTATTTATACCAATCCTCTCTAAGTAATTCTTTCATCTCCTTTGTCACCTCCTAGTACCACACTTTTCCAAGTCCCTTCACAAGTTACATTAGATCAAGTTTATTATTATTTATCTAATCTACCTATTCCAACAAAATCATTGGGATCACCTACTAATTTTTATTTCACCCAATAAGATATGGATAAATTTATGTCTATATCTTCCTCCAAATTAATAACACAAGTCCCTACCACTTAGGTATCCAACTTTCCAATAGGGACTAAATTTTCTATCATGCCAAATAATACTCCACCAATCATAACAATAATTCTATTGGTTTCAAATCCACTACCATATACCATCATCCCACTTTCCATTCCACCCACTTCATAAACCATTAGCCTTCCCCAAACATCTCAATCCTTGGTATCTTCTGCACCAGAAGATCCATCAACCTTTCCTCCTTAGCTCATGACCCAAACACCCAAGAGGAAGAAGTAAGTTGTTTCTCCTGATGATTTTTATTTTGATCAACTTGTGCCAATAAATATAAAAACAACAAAGGTTAAAACCATTTCAAGGGTAATATTTGAATCTAGACACAAGTATGTTGAAGTTTTAGTGCCTCCCAAAGATAAAAAATATTGAGGATATTCAAGCATCTAAACATGTAGTAGGATAAATTGATCTTGGGAAGAAAACTCATGAAAGTATAAAAGAGGATTTGTAAGTAGCAATGGCATCCTTGATCAAGAGATATGACAAGGATAAGAAAGTTAAAGATCAACTCAATGTAAAAGTAAAACAAATAAACTCTATTTTACTAAAGATCACATAGTCCTTTGAGATAATCGAACCTATTGAGAATGAAAGAATAAAAATACAATTTAGTAAGAAGAATGAATTGGATCTCAAGATCAGGTAGTTAATGCCTAGATTGAAATATTGTCAACATAAGGTACTCAATAGTTTTGTTCTACCATTAAATTTTTAAAGAACTTAAGTGAAGTGAAAATGGAGGAGTTGACCAAAAAATATATTCATACATGGACTCAACTATGCCAATTCAAAATGGAACTCTTAATTGAG
The DNA here is from genome assembly GCA_037957365.1 of Torreya grandis. Lineage (NCBI taxonomy): Eukaryota > Viridiplantae > Streptophyta > Pinopsida > Cupressales > Taxaceae > Torreya > Torreya grandis. The sequence continues at coordinate 722,123 of JARHVA010004316.1, read as the reverse complement.
AAAAATTTCATTCCAAGTAGGAAATTATTAATAGAGTATAAAGAGGCAATGAAGAATAAGAAGGAAGTTCTCAAGAATATAATTAAAGATCTTAAAGAATATGAATATATGTGCAATGATAAAATGTTAGACCTTATAGATAAGATTGGAGAACTTCCTTATCAAGTTAAAGATGACTCTGAAGAAATTATTCCTATGGAAATAATAATTCAAGAGTTCACATCCTTGATTTAAATAGAGATTGAAATAGGAACATTCACACTAGACTCTATCGACAAACTGTTTGAGTTCTAAGTAATAATGGATAAATTACTAAGAATCTTGGATAAAATCAAAGATGTTCTAGCTGATCTAGCTGAATCCATGACAAGGGTCCTTGCCATCTCTAAATATACATCAAGGCTAGATAATAATGAGTTCTAGGCCAACCTAAAGAGATAAGATACATACCTAGAGAAGAATAAAAAAGAAGAAATTATTTTGTCTAAGGACACTTAGTTTATTTTTGTAATTTTTATGTGCAATTTTGTTTGGTACAATTTTCACATAAGAAAATTACATAGACCTAAGTTAAATTGGACTTTGTTAATAAATAAGTCAATGTATTTATGTTTTTTTATATTTTTTCTCATAGTTCCTCTCTATAAATAGGAGGATAGTCTTTTGTAAAATAACACCAAATACTATAGAGGAGAAATACTATGGAATTGATAAACTTCTGAAACTTTGAGCTTAAATTGTAAATCTCTTGTCAATTAATATATTTGAAATCAAATGGTATTTCAACCTTTGTGTTGGAATAAAACTATGAGGTTTTGGGAATGTTCTTATGTTTCTTCCATTACATTTCCTTTTGTATTCAATTAAATTTTAGTGTGAATTTATATAAATTATAAGGTGTTAGGAAGCTGATTTTGAAGTCTTTTGAGAAGTAATATCATTACTAGGTTTGTGTACTTTATTGAAAGTGATTGTGAATACCTTGGGTTGAAATTTATTTTCTTTGGTGATTTTATATTTATCAAATATAAGGTGAAGACTTGGGGCTATGCTTTATTGCATCTATCTAAGTTACATTGATAGTATTATTCTAGTTACTCTTAAGTTTAACTAATCTAAATATCATATATTATTACTCTAATAAATAATTTCATATTTCTATGCTACTTTTTAAGGAACAAAAGGATTCATAGTATATTTTCACAAGTGTACATCAATTCTAAAAAAAGATAATTGAATGATATGATAACACCCACTTTGATAATATTATTGTAAATAAGTATAAATAATTACTTATTTTTTTAATTACCAATAAAAAAGTTTCCTCCACTTTCTTTGAGCAGAGATTTTATCTCATCACACTATGGTTAAAAGTATGATTTTATTACCTTTTTGTCGGTAATAAAATATTCACCCAATAGATTTTGGTGACTCCACTAGGGATATGAACATGTAACTAAGACATATACTCATTTGGTTAAAATAGAACTAGAACCTAATTATTTGATACTATGTTATTGTAGTTAGTCTATTTTCTTTTTTAGATATTCTCATGATCTAGTAGAACAAATATACACTCATGATAGGATGGTAGCAGGATGCACTGATCCACAAATCAAGTTGTTTCAAGAACATAACTTCAATCTTTTGTCAAATGATGTAAGGTCACATCTTAAATGTACAATAAGTTTTCCTCCTACTAATACAAGATCTCCTATACCAGGGGATACTTTTAACATTTATAGGATCTTACCTATTTTGAATTTGCAAATAATTTTTTATTCATTTTTATAATCCACTCAAAATGGTCATTCAAGGTCCATGAGGAACTGATTTGGACTGTTGAACTTGACACCACTATCTCATGAACTTCCTTGTGGTTCATGGAAAAAATTCTCTAAGTTATATGGTGTTGGAAAACAACATTCAAATGAACATATTACTTCATTATACATTTCATGTGGAGTTCTTGGAGTGAAACATGAAGGTGTGTTTATAATATTATTTGTAGAAATACTCCAAGGTGTTGCTACTAATTGGTTTTATCATCTTACAATATGGACCATCACAAGTTGGGATACACTCAAGGCTAAGTTTGAGGCAAGGTTCAAGCCAGTAGAAGATTCTCATGGCTTATTGGCTCAACTTACACAAATGAAGAGAGAAACACATGAGCCCATGTGTGAGTTCATGGTAAAGTTCAATAAGTTGAGGACTAGGATTCTAATGATTTCTCAACCTACACTCGAGAACTTGAAATGATTCTTCATTAGTTCTTAGTTGTCGAAAGTTAGTTTTATTTTACAAAGAATAGATCTAGATAGTCTTGATATGCTCAAATATTATCCATTAAAGTAGCAGATGATTTTATCTTGGTGGGAAAAGTAAGAAATAATTCAAACAAATGTAGAGGGAATCCTTATACAACTTCACCTTCCATGAGCACCATGGTATCTATGGTCCAAAAGCTAGAAAATGAATTTATAGCACTCAAGAAGAAAATGTCCCAAGGTATGTCCTTTTCTTCATACAAGGACATTCTAAGAAGAACATACCAAATGATTCTAATTATTCCAACAATGTTGTGAGAAATCAAAATAAGAATGAGTTTCCTCCACCATAAGTAAGGATTGATTTGGAGGCACCACCAGATAATGCAACAATCAATTGGTTGAAACATGAAAATGATAATGTTCTAGATATAGAATATATTCTAGAAGATGATGCTAATACTTTCATAGGAGATGAAGAATGAGAAGATGGAAACTCTGATATTAGGTTTTTAAACTTTGAAGAAGAATAAGTTGAATGAGAGGAAGACACACATGGTAAGTCTTATGTCATATTTACCTATTCACAAAGTTAGTCAAATGAACAACAAAAGGTTAATAAAGCTAAGACCAAGGATGAACCATGCAAGGAGGTTAATATTGATAAAAGAGTAACTCCTTTTCTAGTTCAACCAAAGGACATAGTGAATGATAAAAAATTAAGTAATCCTCATCATTATACTTCTCCTTCCACGTCTAGACTTAGTGCCTAAAATTCAAACCATAAGAATAAAAACACCTCATCTTCCTTGACTACCCTATACCTAGATTTTGATGTCATAGATCATGCTAGGAAGATGAAAATTTAAATGATTGAGGTTGAATATATCCTATCTAACCCAAACCAATTTGAAAGGTTGTCTAAGTTTGTAAAGGGTAAGGTGGTCAATTCCAATCAAGTCTCATCCAGCTCCTACATCTTCCTCTAAAAAAATAAACCCTTTCTACATCTCCTTCTTTGTCAATTGTTATAAGCTTAGTAATTATGTCATTGAGTCAGGGGCCTCCAATAGTGTGATGACAACCAAAGTATCCATTGCCTTGGGATTAACTCTGACACAGACTTTTGGCCATTATTTTTCAATGAAAACTAAGCAAGTACACCTCATAAAAAAAATCAAGGATTCATAATTTTCATTTGTTTCTTTTCCAAATAAATATCAATATGATGGTTATTGTAGTTGATGTTCCATACTCTTATGGAGTTTTATTGGGATGTAAATTTTGAAAATATGTTGGTGGTGAAATCAACATGGATTAGTTTGAGGCTAGAATACCTATCAAAGGTGTTATGTAGAAACTTCATCTTGAGAAATAAACAAAGTATACTATGACAAAGACTAAGGATCTAAAATCCTAGATTATCTTTGAAACCAATAGAATGGGTACCTATTTCTTAACCATAGATGAAGATCTAGTACCTTTAAATGATATTTTAGATAAAGCTCAAGAAATAGATGAACCATCCTCTTTAGATGAAGAGGTTATATAATTCAAGACTATTAAAGTTGAAAGTTCAAATGATGTCTGGAATTTATAATTTGATGGCAGTTATTCTTCAACTAGATCTAGAGTTGGGATAGTTCTTATATCCCTAATAGGAAAAAAAATTTCCCTTTTTATTTCAAGTTGTAGTTTGATAACACTAAAGATACTACTGAATATGAAGCCTTGTTTTTAGGGATGGAGGTTTCACAAAAGAAAGGAATAATCTAGGATTTTATGGAGGATTTTTATTCTTTTAATATATTAGTATTTATAATAGAATATAATGATAGGGTAGATTCATTGGCTATTTTAGCAACTTTCATAATTCCTCATAAATATTTCCAAGGAAACAAGTATACCATTGAGTTGGTTTTCCAACCCAGTGTTCCTGATAACACCAATCATTGGAAAGTTCTAAATAATGATGAGAAAGTAGTCACATTTTTGGAGATGTTAGAAAATTTTAGTGAGTTATACTTTAAGGGGAGTGAATCTACTACATGAGAATCAATCTCTAAAGTTAATGAGGAAATTGGAGAAGAAATTTTTGCAGTTGAAATGGAATAAGATTCCCAAAGGATTGGTATCTATGGAGAGGATTTTTGATAAACATGATTGATTCATCAAATGGTAATACTTAGAATCAGATTCATCTTCAAAAATTAAGCATGTCAATATAGGGATAGAGGATGATCCCAAAATGATAAATATTGGGAAATGTTGGTCATTAGAAGAAAGTGAAAAGATGATGACACTTCTACATTGGCACATTGATGTATTATCATATTCATATGTTGATCTAAAATATTTTCAACCCAAGGAAGTGCAACATGATATTCTTGTTAAGCTTGGGTCTCAGCCTCACAACTAGAAACAATGATAGTATAATCCCAAAATATTAGGTACCATTGTTGTTGAAATATAAAAAATATTGAATGTCAGGATCATTTTTCCTATACATCATTCAATGTGGATAGCCAACATTATTCCCACAAGGAAAAATAAAAGATAAATTCACATATGTGTTGACTTTTACAATCTAAAGCAATCATCACTTAAAGATAATTACCCACTATCAATAATGGATCAAGTATTATAAAAATTGATGGGTTTAGAGATGTTGTATTTGCTAGATGTCTTCTCAAAATACAATCAAGTGTAGGTGTGTGATGAAGATCAACACAAGATAACCTTCACCACTCCATAAGGCACTTTTGCATATCATAGAATTCATTTTGGATTGATCAGTGCTAGTGATACCTTTTAAAGGGATATGGAATTGAATTTTAGAGATATAATTAGTAAGTTCATTGTGGTCTACCTTAATGATTTAACTATTTTCTCAAAAAAATGTCAACATCATTACGACCATTTAAAACAAGTGCTTCAAAAGTGCCACCAACATGGGATATCCCTTAATCCTAATAAATCTATTTTTGGGGTTAGAGAAGGTAAGCTCCTTGGACACATTGTGTACAAGGAAGGAATCAAGATTGATCCTGAATAGGTCAAATAAATTGAAATTAATAAAGGAGTGCATTCCTTCTTAGGAAGGTTAACTTCAGGTTAAGATTTATGCATGACTTCATTAAGAAGACTCATCACATTATTGATATAATGAAAGGGAAATCAATTTTTCATCGGAATGCATAAGAGAGAGGTGCCTTTCATGAAATAAAGGAAGTAATTACACTTGCTCCTGTCTTAGTCTACCCCAACTATACTAAGAAATTCATCATGCATAGTTATGCTTTTGAGCATACTCTATCCACAATTTTAGCACAACCAAATAAAGAGGGGATTGAATATCCTATAATAATCATGAGATATCTTCTAAAGCCTCATGATCTCAACTAATCATCCATAGATAAATGTACTTATGATATGGTGAAAGTAGTTAAGCATTTTAGGTATTACATCCTTAATTCTCACAACATTGATCTAGTATTAGATTCCATAGGTAACTCCATCTTAAATCAACAAGATTTTGGAAGTTAAAGAGTAAATTAGATTAATAATATCCAAGAGTATGATATGGATATCACTCCTATAGAAATGGTGCATGGAGAAGGTTTGTGTTAGCTCATTGCAAAAAACAAACTTGAAGAGATACCTAGTAATGAAGAATATATAGAAGAAGATATACCCATAATCTTGCTTTTGATCACAATGAATGAATGGTATTCTAATATTTCTAATTTCCTCACATATGGAGAATGTCTAGAGCATTTTTTTTGCAAGGAGAAGAGGAAAATCAAGCTTAAAGCTAAAAACTTCATTATTGGGACAATCATTTGTATAAGTGAAGCATTCATGGAATTTTTCTATGATGTATAGATAAAGCCTAGCAAGGCAAGTTGATAGAATATTTTCATGACTTGGCATGTGAAGGAAATTTTTTAGCTCTAGTCATGGACCATAAGATTTTATGGGCAAGATACTACTAGCCAATACTTTTTCAAGATGCATATGTGTGGGTGTATAAATGTGAGAAGTGTCAATAATTTGTGGGAAAACCCAAATTCGTTTCCCTACCTCTCAAATAAGTAGACATTAAAGAACATTTCTAGTAGTCAGGTATTGAATTCATTATCATGGTGAACCAATCTTCAAGTGTAGGTCATATGTATGTTGTCATGGATACTAATTACTTCACCAAGTGTGTGGACGAAATTCCAACCAAAGATGACACTATAGAGGTTGTTTAAAAATTCCTCAAAGAAAATATCATCACAATGTTTAAGGTACCTAACATAATAGTAACCAAAAAAATATCTTGTTTCATATCTTAGAAGATGACTCAGTTCTATTTAGAATATGGAATTATTCTATCTCACACCTAAGACTACTTTCCTCAGGGAAATGGTCAAATTGAGTTGAGTAATAAGAACCTATTAATTATCATCAACAAATTGGTAGAGGATAATTACAGAACCTAGCACAAGGAATTGTATGATTATTTTTGGGCTAATAATATCACTCCCAAGTGAGTGATTAATATGTCTCATTTTTAACTTTTGTATGGCATGAATGTAGAAATACCCATTACATTAGATTTTCCTGCTCTTAGATTGGTTAAGGTAATTGACGATGGAAAATTTTAAGGATCCTTAGATAAGTGTATTATGTACCTTTTTAAATTAGAGGATAAATATACAAATGTGGTAGGCTACATTGCTAAACATTAGAGTCACATCAAAAAACTTTGATAAGAAGGATAAGTCATGAGAATTTTTAATTGAGGATCTCATCCTCTTATCGTACAAAAGAAGATATTTTAAAGGGATGCATGTAAAATTTTATTATTTATAGAGATGCCCTTTCCTCATTCATAAACTTTATAGGGAACATAGTTTCCTTATGGCATACCTAGATGGAACACCATTATCACTACCTTATAGTGGGTGCCATCTAAATATTTTTACTTAGTGAGGTTCTTGATAAGTTTGTATATCTTGTAAATATATATATATAATATTTTTTATTTCATTTTTTGTCTAGTCAAGCACTTGACACCGTGGTCTAATGGAGAAAGGAACTTAGAGTTCTAGGATTCTCTTTTCTTCAAGTGTTTCAAATAATGCTTGAATAAAATTCCCTAGTCAGAGCCACCTATTATCCCTAAATTTAATAAGCTCAATTCACAGGATAACCAATAAAAAACATGTCCATTTCATATCCCATGCACTCTAAGCATGATAAATGAGACCAATCATTACCTCCTTGCATCAGTCCTTCCTCAAAAAGTTAGTATTTTAAGGTAGTTTTTTACTTTGTGCAGTTCAAAGAAAATTCTCTTAACTATAACAAGTTTAGTTTGGTGCAAACTAGAGAATTTTATCCAAAATACACCCCAAGGTGAAATAGTGTATAATTTATCTACCCCTACATGTGTAATTTCAAAGAGTTTCTATGACCCTAAACATAGGCCCATCACTCTGGCAATTAATAATGCATTAATTATTGAGTTTTATATATAATCACCTTCAGTAATTTAATTTTTTACCATTTTTTATCTCATTATTTTTGTGTTTTCTTATTTCCATATTACTATTTCTACACAAACTTACATCCCTCATCATCATGTTTATGTTTGGTCACCTAGATTTATTCACAAATTATACTAGGTAAGGTTTTTTGTTTTTTTGCTCATCTTATTTCCTTTTCTTTGTTATTAATTAGGTTTCTATCCTTTTTTCCCCCATGTTGATTCTTATACATGAAACTGTCTAGTTTTATCTTCATTAAAATTATTTCTTTTGAGGCCTAGCATTTCTCATTCCATCTTTTCATAACCCTTTAACGTCTTCGAACCATCCCTATCCTTTCTTACATCCCACAAGTGCACCTCAAAGAAATTATTTAGAGTACACACCCTTTTGGCCTTCATGCACCTCATATATTTTTTATGAGGTACACCCTTGACCCTTTACCCCATGCACCTCATAAAATTTTATTTGAGGAGAACTTAACCAAAACCTCACTTAGGTACATATCAGAGAAAACTCTTTGAGTTGAATCCTTTTTCACTTTAGCCCAATGTACTTTAGATAATTTTCTCTAATGTACATCAAACCAATAAAATTAGTGTAAGTCAAATATAATTATTTAACCTACACCAAAGCTCATCTCCTCAGGTGAAGATTAGAGAAAATTCTCTAGCCTAGACCCTAACCAACAACTATACCTTTAGTGTAGATTGAAGAATATTCTCTGACCTACACCAAATATACCTAAGCATGGAGCAAACCAGAGAAAATTCTCCAACTTACATTGAATGAAATTTTACTCACCCCAAGTTGTAATTCAAAGAATTTTCTCTAGATTACATGAGAAAACCTACCCAAGGTGTAGTTTAAATAAAATTCTCTAAAATACACTAAAATCTTTCAAGACTTATGAAGTTCCAAAAAAAAATTGAACTACAGAACTCATTCTATATATCATTTAGAAGTGTGAATTTTTACCTCTCTTGTAATTTTATAAGATAAATGAAAAATGCTAACTTTGGGAGATTAAAATTATTTCTTGCAGTCAATCAATTTTGGAGGATTCTCCCACCAAGAAAGCAACGAAGTAAAAGTTCCAAGGTTTGTTTCTAGTGTCTGTATTCAAGTTAAGTGTAGACTAGATCAGAGATATCAAAATTGGTCATGTTGATATGGAAAAATTAATAGAAATATTGGGCAAGGATCCCATTACATAACACATGAAACCTATTTTAAATGGTGAGATTCATTTGGTAACAACATTTCCTATGATAGTACAAGAGCAAGATTTTGTTTAAGCAGTTGTTGCACACTTTAACAAGAAAACTAGATCAGTTAAGGATGTAAGTGATCTTTCAAATAGATGATGAAAAATTCAATAAAATATTTCATATCTTATATATTTAGTAATACTCAGATGTAATTATAAACTCTATATTTTTATATTTTTATAAACTCAATGAATAATTCAATGTATTTATATTTTTTCTATTTTTGCTCATAGATCCTCTCTATTAATAGGAGCATACTCTTTTTTAAAATAACACTAAGGGCTATAGAGAAGAAACACTATGGCATTGATAAACTTTTGAAACTTTGAGTTCAAATTGTATATCTCTTATCCATTAATATACTGGAAAGTAAGTGGTCTTTCAATATTTCTATTGGAAAAAACTTGTGATGTTTTGGGAATTCTTTTATGTCTCTTCCATTACATTTCCTTATTTATTAAATTGAATTATGATATGAATTTCTATAAATTAGAAGGTACCAAGAAGCTGATTTTGAAGTCTTTTGAGTTACAACATCATTAATGGGTTTGTGTTCATTATTGAAAGTGATTTTGAAGAATTTGGGCATCAAGTTATTTTCTTTGGTGATTTTATCTTTATAAAAAATAAGGTGAATAATTTGGGTTGAAATTTATTCCATATATCTAAGTTACATTGCTAGTATTATTCCAGTTACTCTTAAGTTTAACTAATCTGAATATCAGATATTATTGCTTCAACAAGTAATTTCATAGTTTTATGATACATTGTAAGGAAGAAATAGATTCATAGTATACATTCATAAGTGTAAATAAATTTTTCAAAAAGATAATTGGATGTTATGATAACACCCACTTTGATAAGATTAGTGTAAATAAGTTTAAATAATTAATATTTGTTTTGGTTAGCAATAAAAAGGGAGCCTCCCCTTCTATGGTTGAAAGTATAATTTTGTTACCTTTCTATCAGTAGAAAAATATTCACCCAAAATATAACATACCTTATAAAGTGATAGGAAAAATTACATTCAATATCATTATGGTTCCTAAAACAATAGCTAAAATATACAAGGTTATTCCCAATGATATTAACTATAATATTATATTGGGTAGAACGTCAATCCATCATATGAATTTAGTATCATATACCTTATAATAATGTTTCAAATTTAGTCATCAAGGACACACACACACACACACACACACACACACACACACACACACACACACACACACACACACACACACACACACACACATCTATCCTATGGATCATGAAATTTTAAATAAATGTGAAATGGAAATTCTTATGTAAAGTTATCACATGAAAAATTCTCTTTAATATTTTAGACATCACATTTTATCCATTGACATACTATAAAAAGAATCCACCTTGGTTACACTTTTAACATAGTAAAGAAATCTAAAGTAATATGGTTTTAGGGTAATATATCTACAAAAGTTGGGATACATAGGTAGAATATTTGAAAAAAATTTAAAGTCATTATTAATCCCATTGTTTCATTTGATATACCAATGAATCAATAGTTAATAAGGAGGATGAGATACATAAAGTTAATATTTATACACATTTTTCAAAAAAAACATTATGCAAGTAATTCATCATGTATCCATAGTAAAGTTACTATGACTTGACCTCATTGATGATATAGTTTGCTAGAAATTTGAATATTAGATGATTTATCTAATGACAAATATCTCTTGTAATATTTGGGTGAATATTTGGTTCTCCCTCCCTTATACAATAATAAAATGTTTTCTTCAATATAAAATTCCCATGCATATTTGAATGAGATAAAATTTAACTAAAGATGTTCAAGTAAATGGTCTTAATATAATACATACTACACCATGTGTGTAAGATTGAACAACATTGATAAATGAAGAAACATTTGAATGGAATTATGGACAAATAGAGATATGAGACTAGTCCTTCTTATATACATACTCAAGGATGAAAATGAAAAATCCATTAAATATGTATTACATGTCCTCCCATAGGTATTTTTTTGGGCTTATTCAGATATGCTAGGTTGACCTGATAGTTTTAATGGACAATATAGTTAATAAAAAATATAAACACACATTTGAAAGTAGTTTTACTAGTTAATATTAAATTCAAAGGCTAATTGATACATGATTTTTTACATGCATTGACTACCCCACATGGGTTTCTAATATTATATGAATTACCTAGTATAATGGACATATTATATGTTCTATATAATTTTGAGATTTAAATAAGTATTGTCCTAAGGATGATTTTTCATTACCAAACACTGTTATTTTTTTATTTGATTAGGTAAATAAGAAAATTTTAGAAAGCATCTACAACCTGAAGTTAAAACAGTATCAAAACAAAATAGACAAAGTCTTGAGGGATAAAAAATGTAGTAGAGGTAAAATGAAAATAACTAGCAGAAGTCTAGTGCAAAAGTCAAAACAAAAGATAATAAATGAGATAAATTAATTAGGGAGGGTTGTGTCCTCCATGAGTTCCTTGTTGAATTCCATGTCCTCTACCTTATCCTTTGGCCTATTCCTAAAAATATTCACTCGAGTCCTATTACTCAAAACTTCAATGATGCCATTTAGTATAATCATCCTTGGCTTCTTTCAAGGCTCCTTTTATGATCTTCTTAATTTGGTTGTTCATAGTGAGGGGTTTGGAGGAGTGTTTTGGAGTGAGATTAACCTCCAACTTTAAATCATTTTATGTTTGTGTATGGGGGTACCTATACCACACTGATCTGAGTAAAATCCTTTAATACTTTTCCATCTTCCATGCTAACTAATTTTTATTCCTTGATCAGACTGGTCATGCCTAAACCTATTTTGTGAAGATTACCATTAAAGTGCTCTAATTGTATCTCTATTTTTCTTGACTGATTCAGACATGAAAACCTTATCTTTAACAGTATATTATATTATATATTCCTCTCAAAATATAATAGGTTTAGGTTTGTTTATGATTATCTAGAGAGGAATATCACCCCCGAGACTTTTAGAAATAGGGCTTATAGGGGAAGGGCTTAGAGGAAGTTGGGGGAGTCCATGGTTGGGTCTTATTTAAGGGATTCCTCTTCTATATAAGGCCCTCACTATGTGACTTATTTCTCTTGTAGTGTCTCACCATGTTTAGAAAGTATAAAAATAATCCCTTGGTAGATGATGGTCTTTACTCATTTAATTTATAAAGTAAGGGTTATTTTTCTAAGGACTTTAGTAAGTAATATGGTACACTATTTTTAAAACATTGGAAATGGTTTAGAATCCAAAAATGGTGTGATAAAATAAGAGTGAATTAACCTTTGAGTGTGAGATATTTCATGATCTAAAGGTACACCTTTGCCTAGCACCTTGGCATGTCCATTCACAAAAAACCATTTTCATATATTTTTAGTGCATCATTAATTCATAAAAATATTTGCATTAGCTTCATCTTCTTATATTGGTATTTTAAAGCTTGCATGACTTCCAAATTACATCTCATATAAGATCTTTAGTGACATTGATTATAATACCTCTTATCTCCATAGTTTTCATATTCTAAGTTGTAAAAAAAATCCTTAGCAAAGGTCTACATCATGGTCTATTATTTACTACATGTATTTTATAAGACATACCTTATCAAACTTCTACAATACCTTATTATTAGCACAAAATTCCATTTATGATAGTGGGTTGAGCCTGTCTCTATCTCCCCCCATTCTATGTTAGCCTGCGAATAGATTTTTTGAATGGTGGGAAAGGTCTACCTTTTCCTAGTTAAGATTACTACTAATGAAAATATTGGGGATTAATCAAAGTTATTTCACCCATCTTGAATCATTAAAATCCCATGAAAAACTATAATTGTTTGACATGATATTTGAAACACTATGAACAAAATATGATTTATGTGCATGTGACTAATATTTTTGCACCCTACAACATGATGGATTGATGTTAAATGTCCTTGGTAATGTGTAGTGGGATGTGGATACTTTCATGTTATATATATAAAATGGGTAGACTAATTCTAGTATTGGTTATTAACTTAACCACCATATTTCCTTCTTGATAGGTATGAATAATGGGAGGGTTCCTAAGATAATTGATTATACCCTTAGCATCATGTATGATATATTAAATGGTGTGAGAGGGGATGGTATTACTAGATAGATCATTGAGGATGTTTAGGTAATCACCTTATATTATTGACCTTTCCACTTTGAGTTGTGCAATAATCTAAATACACCAAAGTGTTACTTTAGCTTCTACCACATGATTGGTTTGGGTCACCATAGGATCAACATACACAATAATCATCTTCCCAAATGAGTTTATAATTACACCTCCACAACCTATAGGACCTAGATTTATTTTTGAAGCATTATTAAAATTCAACTTTAACCAATCTCCTAATGGATGGTTCCACTTGACTTGCGTCCTCATAGAAATTTTAGTTAGAGAGATGGCATTATTCTCCAAGTTCCATTTTATGAATATAATAGATTTATCCATAGACCTTAAATTTTATATATAGTGGAAAATATCTCTAGTTTTCAATAATATCTTGGAAAATACATGAGAAAATAACTTTAGAGCTGTATTTTTTGTTGGATAAAATATATCATTGTGGGCTTTCTAGATAACCCAAAACTAGTGAGGGTGGGCCAAAAACTAGAGAAAAGATAGGGAGGGGAGAAACCAAGGTGGCTTATATTAGGTGATGAGATATAGGATAGAGTTTGGTTTGACCCATGAAATATTGAATTTGGCCAAAATCCAATCCAAGATGCATGCGCTGAAAACATAAGACAAGAAAAGATGATGGACTGAGTCTTTTATTCCTCTATAAAGGGACATCTGCTAGGCAGGATAAGCCCTCATTTGACCATATTTTCCACCATTATAATTTTATCTTGGGTTTAAAAATTAAAAAAAATTGATATTATGAGTAAGGTGCTTGATTAGGAGTCTTATCTAGTGATCTCATTCATTCTTTAGATTAGTAAGGTGACCAAACATTATCATGTATTTCCCACAATATTCAACCACCCAAAAGAGGTTATCCTCCTTAGGGAAGATAGGAATATGGATTTGGATAAGTGAAAAATTTAGGTCTTGTAAAATTTGGATGTATTTTTCATTTTTTATATCAATAGATAGGACTTTATAAACTTTTGAACCATTGGTGCATTATCACTAGTATTTTACCTTGTTACCCCATCTCTCCTTGAAAGTTAGGAAAATATTGTTCCAATTTTTGTGGAATGTGAGGGGGGGTTGGATATCCGAGAGTCATCCTAGAAGTTAATTTTCTCCCCATTATTTATTTACCATTTCATTATTTTTCTCAATAAGGCCTTATAGATAGTAATAGCCTTATAGAAAGAAAATCCATTAGTAGGGCCTTCTTCCCAAAGAAATTAATATTCTTATTTCCTTCCAAATATTTTACTCTGATAATCCTTGTCCATTGTTTCTCTTCTTTAAAAAATTTACATCCTATTTTGGATAGAAGAGATCAATTCTTTTTTTTAACCCTTCTAAGGTAAAGTCCCCCATTTGCCTTGGGGAGGCATGTTTTTTCCCATTAGACTAGATGGAATCTAAAATGATCCTCAACACCTTTCCATAGAAGGTTTTTTTCAATTTATTTTATCTTGTCTAACACATTATTAGGCACATGAAAAAATGACATGAAATAAATATGGATGATCTATATTATATATTTAAGGCATTAGAATTTACCAAACTGAGTGAGTAGATGGCCTTTCTATCTAACCAACTTCCTCTAAATTCTATCAATGAGTGAGTTTTAGAATTTGGGAATCATTGTAGCTTCAAAGAGAGGTATCTTGAGGTAGGTTAAGGGAGTATGACTCACCTAACACTCTAATTTTTTTGTGATTTTTTCTATAGTATAACTAGGGTGTTGATATATAAAATGGAACTCTTAAGAAAATTGATGCATTGATTAGAGACTTTTGTGTAGTTTCAGAGAATCAACTTAAATTTATTGGGTTTATTCAATTGAGGATTCCCAAAGGAAGATCATGTAATTGGTAAATTAATCATGAGTTAAGGGGTTGGTGTTGAGATAAACTTTGATGCCATTGATAGTCCTTTGAGATTGAGCTTGTTAAAAAATCCTCCCTATCATTTCTACCAAAATAATGAATAGGTAAGTAGAAAAAATCCTTTGGAAACACTATTAATTAATATGGAAAATTTTGGCACTGATATGCAACTTAGGATGATTTTTTTGATCTCCACTTTAAATCCTAGTATCTCAAGAATTTTCATGAGAAATATCTAAGAGACTCGATCATAGTATTTATTTATGTCAAATTTAAATAACATACCATGCCTCAAAGAATTAGATATGGAATGGATGGATTCATGAAATATGATAATTCCATCAATAATTTGTCTTCCTAGGATAAATACTCCCTATTTTTCCTCGATCAATTTATTTAGAAGATCTTGAATTATTTTCACAAAAAGGATTAAACAAATCTTGTATATGGTATTTCATAGGATTATGGGTTAGAAATATTGAAGATTGTTTACCCCTATTTTCTCTTAAAATGTATATGGACCAATAAATTGTTATACATTTATCTTAAAATGGATCATGAGTAGAATAAATCACTCACAATTGCTTCAAATTCTAAGTGAATGATGTCCCAAATTTTTTGGAATAAAAAGGGGGGGAATCCATTGGGGCTAGGGGCCTTGAATCATTCCATCAAAAATACCACCCCTTTAACCTCATCCACCAAAGGAAGTTTCATAAAAGCAACATTATTTGTAGAGGTAATGACTTCATTAAAATTAATCAAGGTAATTTATTCGAGTATCTCATCAAAGGATCCATCTTAAATTAACATATTTTTGAATAATTGGATTGTGTGATAGTTGATCTCATTTTATTCTTTGTTGAGGATACCATCTTATATTTATAAATGGTTGATTCTATTAACATTCTTGGGTCTAGAAGTATAATGGTGAAAGAATCTAGTTTTTTTTCTCTTTCCTTCAGCTAAATAAATTTAGATTTTTGTCACTAGTACACCTCTTCCTTTACCTCAAGATTATGAAACTGGCTCAAAATATCTTTTTATTTGAGAATTAAGGACTCATTATATCCTTGAATAGATATTAATTCTTATATCTATATCCTTTCCTCCTCCAAATACTTCATCTAGATGGAAATGTTCTTAAAGACTTCTTTATTTAATTTTTAAAAGTTTCTCTTTAGGAAGTTCAATTTTCTAACTAGAATGTACATATCAGATCCCAAGAAAGGTTGTTTCCACCATTAATTTATGGATTCAATCAGGTCTGGGTGACATAAGCACATACTTTAAAACCTAAATTGGATTCTCTTTAGTTTAGATATTTTTTCACCTTTGAACACGAGAGGGTTGTGACTAGTACCAACTCTAGGTAGGGATGAAAGAGAGCTAGAAAATTGAAGATCTAAATTGAGAGAGACAAGAAAGTGATCATGATGAACCTAAATCATATTATCTACCATCCTTATATTTATCTAAGTAAAAGGGTTACCTTTCAGTTCCATATTAATGAGGTTAGCTCTTGGGAAGATTTCATTGAGGTCTGACATGATTTCTATGAAATCCCAATGCCCTCCTTTTTTTCCCCTAGAGAGAGTAGAGTGGTTAAATCTCTAGCTATTATCCATTTATAAATCTGATAAGTTTTATAATATTCTAAAGGTCTTACCATAATTTTCTCCTTGCATTTTTGGAATTAGGGTATATGAGTTAGATAAGATCTGTTCTTCCTTACTAATAATATCTCTAAAAAAATACATGTCAATGATGTTATCCTTGTGTCACTTCTAGCCAAATCACTTAAGAATATCCTCCTTTAAGGGTGAAAATTGAGCACAGACCTACTCTAGGCCATTTTGAATAGGAGTGGAAAGTAGGGACTCCACTAAAGAATCATTAGTACCCAATAATAAACTTGGTAAAAGAATATCTATTTTGAGGAGAGAATTTCCCTTTTTGATTAGAAAGGATAATTGAGGGGTGAGTAACTGACACCATATTAAAACTAGAGGGAAAAGATAATAGGGAGGGGCCATCCAATTGAGTAACTCAGGGGGATCATTTTGTGAGTGGGGGTTTCTCCATTCAAAGGGATGGTTAAATTGATCTGAGGAAAAACACTGTACCTATACTTGGTAGTAGGAGGAATAACATTCTTAGTGATCATAATACCTTTTAGAAGGCCCAACGAGGATGTTCAAAGATCAATGGGATTTGGAATAAGGTCATCCAATTTTATAGAGGTGTCTTTACACTCTAATTGAGGGGTTGATTTCTATATCTAATATTGCTTAAGAGTAATCAGAACTTGATGCTTCTTAGGATAATATTTTTGAAAATGACTTGAAACTTATTATGAAGCATGGTTTGAGTATGATACAAAGATACTTAGTGAATATTAAAAGAATAATTGATAATGTTTGAGCATGAGATAGGTTGTTTGATTTTGTACATGAGGTGTTGACAGCCTTAAAATTGAATATAAGGTCATCTATATTGATCTATGTATGTATCTCTGAAGATGCTTCAAGTGAGCTAGGAAGATAATTAGTCATGCTTCGAAGATATGTAAGTAGCTATACATATTGCCCATTCAAGATATGAAGATGAATTTTTGAATATATAAAGAAAAAAAATTATATAAGGTTTTTTTAGAATACAAAAGAGGCATTATATCACTTAGGAGAGTTTCAAGGTGATGTCTATAGGGGTAAGTACTTTAGTCTAAGTTTGCAACTAGACTAGTTCTAGATCATGTTTGGCCCAATAAGGCATATTGAGTTGTTTTCAAGACATATGAATATTTTTTTATGATATTTAATCATGAGAGGACATTGAATCACATATATATGAGGTGCTGAGAGCTTGGATAGTGTTTATAAGGTCAGCTTTGAGACCTAGTGCTACTTACAGGTTAAAGACAAAAATAAAAAAGAGCAATGGTGGCTAGATGGGGTATCAATATCAATTTTCATGACATGGGTGAGTACGTAAAAATTTAAAAAGTTGATTCAAGTGTTTTTAAGTATGTATATGAAGTTTTAGGTTTGATCTATAAATAAAAGGCTTAAAATAATTTTTCAAGATATCTTGAGTGCACATAATGAAGAGATGTGGTTTTTTAGGTACTTATTGGCATGTATAACATCTACACAAGAAATTAAAATATTCATAGTATATAAGGAAGTATTATATCTCATAGTTCCAAGTATTGGTTTTTATAAATAGTATCTAAGCTTTATGAATGATTGTTAAGACTAGAAGTAGGTTTAAACCCTCAAAGAACCCTAACAATGACATAATGTTGAAGATATTTTTATAAAGAGATTATAATGGTTTTATATGGCCATATAAGTGATTTGATATTGAATTTAACTCTCTCAATAATCTCTAGGTGTGATTGGTTTCTTAGATGAGTGAATAGACCCTATAGGAAAGTGCTTATTTTTTGGAGATTTATTTTAGTAGGCAGAGTTGATCGAGTCAAATTTTTTAAGTGGATAAAGGTCAAAGTGTGATACTTCTAGTTATTTTACATGAAGTTTATGTGATATTTTCTAGATCTCAGGTGTACAAATTTGGTGATCTAATTTCTTTAGTTGCTAACAGACCTAATGGTGTAGACAATAAAAAATCAAGAAAAAGTGAAAAGATGATTCCTAATGTGTTTTCATGTAATAATGATGGATTGAAGTGTATGGTGATGTTTTTTTGGAATTTAATGATATATCCATGTTTTTTATAATATTTTAAGTTAGTGTAAAAATATATAATATTGGATCCAAAATGGCATATCTAGTTGAGTGGAGTCTATGAGAGAGAAGATTAATATAATGGTCTACAAGACCAATAGTTGTCATTAGTACTTGTAATAATTTTGATGTAAGTTTCCTACATATGTTATAAGATATTTTTCATACATTTAAATCTATTTAAACTATTCAATTAGGTGTCAAAATTTCATGTTTCCTTGACTATGTTTTGAATTTAGTTAGTAGTTCTGAGTGAGCATCTTACAGAGAAGAGTTTGAATCTGTATACCCTGAGTTGAATCATATGATGACATTTGTGATGACCCTAGGGTAATTAGGGTTTTGAAGATGTGATATTTTTTCATGGTTTTTTATTAAAATTGTGTGTATGCTTCAGATGTTCAAGACATATTTTTTATGTATACAAAATCCTGTTATGAGCAGTGGTTTGAGAAGGGGTTCAAATAGTGGTTAGAACTAAAAGGTGTTATAGACAAAAATTTAAGTTGGATAAGTTATATTAAATTTTAATTGATGTATTTATACTATTTGATGTGTTTTAATATGATTCAAGTAGATAAAAAGGCAACATTTTTCTAAGAAGGCTTTTTATGTCTCCATAAAGCCTACAAGAAGAGTAAGGGTTAATTGAGTTATGGTTGACCTAATGTATTAGTTTATTCATGTTTTAAGTATTTTATTTTAATATTGTAATTTATATTATATGTCCAAACTAATAAGATAATAATGTGTGACCGATTAACAATGATATGATCAAGTGACTTTATAAATATTAGGTAGTTTAGGCCTATTTATATATGCTTAGAGAGTATGGAGAACAAGTTCATGATATAGAACAATGTTAAGAATAAGGAGGACATCAGTCTCATTATAAAATTTTAATTAATGTCTATATGGGTTCTAAAAATAAGGATTAAGGTTAGAAGACCTAATAAAGCCATGAAGAGAACTAGTTGAGTGAAGAAGGCTAGAGGCTAGTTTTGAGAGGGATAGAAGTGAGCAAAGAGATGATAGTGAATATCATCATCTGTTATATAAAAAATAAGTGTTTCTAATGTTTATCAAGTGGTTTATGTTAATGAGTTAATTTTGAGTCATATAGGGAGTTTGTTACTCCTTGAAAGTGGGTACTTGTTAAAGCTTAGCTGATTTGGTTTAAAGCTAGTTGGGGTTGGTGCTTCATTAAAGATTGGTATTTGTCTTATAGTACTATAGTCCATTTTCATCATTAGTGGGTTTTATTCCATTAATGGTTTCCCATGTATATAATATGTTCATATGTTTCATGCTCTTATAGATGGATGCTTTTAATTGCTAAGATATACATGCTTGTTAGAATGGTTCATGTTTGTTTAAGTTTAATTGAATGAAATTTTTGAAGACTGATTCACCCCCACTCTCAATTATTTTTTATCCCAATGGTAAATTAGACCATCAATCATTACTTTTTTATTATATACCCACTTACTTACAATGACATATTTATCATATAGCATTCGAATAAAAATCCATGTATCATTCTTCTCAATTTAATCCATCTCAAATTTTATAGCATCATACCATTATTTATTTTGAATAGATTATGCATAACTTATAGGTTAAAGAACCACACATAGAATGTTGGCATTTTATTTTCATTGATGTCAAAAGGGTGAATTATTTAAATGCATAATGGTCATTAATGTCAAAGGTCTATTTGGTCATGTGTTTGACCATAGTAGTGTCATAAAAAGAGTATTGATTAGTGTGTGAGTATTGTGGATATGAGTATCATGTTGAGAGTGTGTTATCCTTTGGTATCGTGGTGTTTTCAAAGGTGTTTTTTGGTCAATATTGATTTTAAGGTTGATGTCAAAGGATGTCAAAGGTGTATCATGTCAAGAGTGACTATGTGTGATATCAAGAAGCATCTTATGAATATTGATTTAAAAGGTATCTAAGGATATATGGTAGTATGTGATATGTCAAGTTACATGAAATATTAGGTGCATGAGATAAAAGATTGTTGTCATGAGTGTTACCATGAGAAAGAAGAATTTAGTCATAAGAGTTGTCATGAGTAAGGTCTTTCATGAAAGAGAGAATTTGAAGACAAGAGAATTTGAAGGAAAGATAGAATTTGAAGGCAAGATATAATTTTATGGAAATAAGGAATTTAAAATGAAGAGAGAATTTGGAGGAAATTAATTCCTTATGGTTGCATGAAGGTACATGTCAAGGTGTCAAGTGCATTAAAATCTTGAGCCCAATATTTTCATGGTGAAGCTATGATTTGGAGGCATGATTAGGCGAGTGAAAATTAGGCATGTGAGATGTTGTGAAGGTTGAGTGAGCATGATAATAAGGTGTGGATTCACATAGAATGTTTCAAAGTGAGTTTTTGAAGGTAGGTCCTTCAATCTTGGTCTATAACTAAACCATTCTTTATCCTTGACTAGCCTAATGAGACATGAGGATCAAATTTCAAGGTGAATGTGTGAGGGAGAGCATGGAAATAATTAATTAAAGTTATTTAAAGAGTTATTATCAAGTATGAGGTTATGGTTTGTATTAAAAGGCATTAAAGTGGTTTTGATGTCTCTTGAGTGCACAAAATGAAGGTATACAAACTTGAGAAGGAATTTTAGGTGTTTATTATCATGTGAAACTTCTATATGGGAACATAAGGTGATAAATTTAAATGGGGAAGGTTATTAGCTAAGATATATAAGCATTGATTTTGTATTTAAGGCTCAGTCTTTTATGAACAATTGTTAACACCAAAACATGCGTTAAAACTTTGTACAACCCTAATAAAGACCTAATATGAAATATATTTCTCAAATCAGATCAAAATGGATTTAAATTCTTATAAAAACTATTGGATATTATATTGGAATCTCTCAGGCACCTCCAGGTGACATTAAGTTATTAGGTAAGTGAGAAGACTCCACAAGAAAAGCTTATTTGTGAGAATTTACTGTAGTAGTCAAAAGTTGACTTGGTCAAAGTATCTAAACTAATGGAAAATTAATTTGGATACCCATATTTCATGTCCATTATTTTTTATGGATAGTCTATAGGATTTATGTATTCAAATTTGGTGATACAAATAGGTCAGTCACTAACAAGCCTAATGAAGAAAATAGTCCAAAACCTAAGTAGAGATGAAACGATGAATTTGAGAGTGTTTTCATGGTATAATGATGAAAAAAAGTGCATTGATATATTTTTCATGAATTTTATGTCATGGTCATTCTTTTAAAAATATTTTTTGTTAGGAAAATATATGAAAATGTTGAAGCTAAAATGTCTTGTCTGGTTTAGTTTGGTGTGTAAGATATAAAGTCATGAGATTGGTCTAAAAGACAAATATTTTTCTATTAGACCATCTGATTTTTGTGTCTAAGTATGTTTTTAATATGTCATATAATATTTTTAATTCATCAAGAGTATTTGAATGTACATATTTAGGTATTTTGTGTTAAATGTTTCATGACTATTTTTGAGTATTCTGGTAGTTCTGAATGAGTGTTTTGTTGAGTTAATCTCAAAGCCTTAAGACCTGAGTGAAAGTGTCTAATGAATTTGTTAATAGCCCTAAGGTAATTTATATTATGTGTGTGTGTGTGTGTGTGTGTGTGTGTGTGTGTGTGTGTGTGTGTGTGTGTGTGTGTGTGTGTGTGTGTATTTTAATATTTTTTGAATGTATTAATTGTGTTTGAGCCTTTGTATATAAAAGTAGACTTTTTAGTGTACACAGGCCTAGTAGGACTTAGTAGTATTAATGGGTTTCATTAAGGAGTTTGACATAAAACGTTTTATGGAGATAAAAGGATGATGGATAAGGTATATATGTATTTTTTTTAAAAATTATATGATGTGTATGGAGCTATAATTATTTCCAAGGGATAAAATGGTAATGTGTTGATAAGAAGGCTTGATGCAATTACGTTTTCATGAAACCTAAATGAGGAATAAGTCTTATGAGGTGTTGTGTCCTAATAATTATGATTGATTCATGTTTTTCAAATTTTTAATACATATTATATAGTCAACCAAATGTGGTGAATGTGTATGGTTGATAAAGAGGTGTGTGAGTAAGAGTCTTATATATAATCAAGGCATTTTAGGCCTACTTGGACTTATAGAGAGTAAGCGAATGAATTGAAAAATAAATAAGCCTAATGAGGTTGGGTAACATGTTTTAAACCTTTAAGATAGTGAAAAAATTCATTTAAATAATATCATAAGGGTGTTATATATTTTAATATTAGGTTCATATGACCTATTTGGTCTTGAAGAGGGTTCATTGAGTGAAGAAACCTAGAGGTAGTTTTAAAAGAGATCAAGTGGAGTAGATATAAATGAGTGATCATAATATGCTGAGAGGATATTAGAGATAAATAAAATATGTGTTATTAAATTATGATATTGTACATCATTCATATAGAGTAGATAAAGATCTAAGTGTAAGAATAAAACAAATAAGTGTGATTGGTTGAGTTGGTACTTGGTCAAAAAGGGAGTTGAAGATTCCTTACAGATTGGTGCTTGATTAATTGGACTTAGTTGAGTTAGTTCTTGGTTAATATGGATTTGTATCTAAATTTTAGTTTGGTTCTTTTATAATTTTCCTTTGATTTATTTGGTGTTTAGTTATAGGGGGTTGTGTCCTCTTCGAAAGTAGGTTCTTACCAAAGTCAAGTTGGTGCTTGATAAATTTGAGGTTGGTGCTCCATGTTGGGTTGGTGCTTAACTAAAATTGATACATTATATTATATGATAGTTTTTAAAAGATTTATTTCATTGGATTTCATTCCCCATGAGGTTTCCCACATATGTGATGAGTTATCTTATTTCATGCTCATATGATTGGTTCTTAATGCATTGTTAATATAACTAAGTTATATTGAATGATTCATAAATTTTTAAGGGTAATTGATTTAAATTTTTGAATATCAATTCACCATTTCCCTCATAATTCATTATGATTCCAATAATTTGTATCAAATCCTAGTCCTTTGAAGAAGACCTAGTAGCTTGAAGAAGATCCTAGAATCTTAAGCATGTCTAGTCATTAGGTACAAGGAGGTTTCTCAACCAATAAAACTCATCTCTTCAATGGGAATAAATATGATTTTTAGATAATAAAAATGAATACCTATGTAATTTATTTAGGCTATGACATAGGGAAATTTGTTTTTGATGGATTCACTGCACCTTCTACACCAGCAACTAATGCAATAGGTAAGAAGGCAAGTAAGAACAATTTTAATGTAATGAATGACATTTTATATGGTATTTTAGAGGAAAAATTTGTAAAGGTCATACATTGTGATAAAACTAAAATTATTTATGAAAATTTATAGACCATTTTTGAAGGAGACACCAAAGTAAAGATGGAAAATATATAAACTCACTGAAGGTAATTTAAAAGACTAAGAATGAAGGAGGATGAAAACATTTCATATTATTTGTTAAGAGTAGATGAAGTGGTAAATGTCATTAGAGGCCTAGGAAATAAGTTAGAAGAATCAACATTAGTAAAAAAGGTATTAAGATCCCTGACATCTAAGTTTGATTCAATGGTGTCTATTTTAGAGAAGATCAAAGATCTTAACATATTATAAATGGATGAGCTTCATGCCATCTTAACTACCTATAAAATTTGAACAAGTGATGGAACACTTTCCAATAAGAGAGATATATTTAAATTTTATAAAAAAGCACAAGGTAAGAAGACTAAGGATTATGTTGACATAAAAATTGATGATGACAAGATAGAAGCCATGTTTTTCATGAAACTAGGGAGGGATTCATATAAGTATAAGGTAAATTTTCCATTCAAATTCTTTAATTATGGTAAGATTGGTCACTTTGCCTCTAAATGTCCTAAAAAGGCTAAGACTAAGCATGATGAAGAACATGACGAACATCATGGTGATTTTAAGAAAATATATAATATTGACAAGATCAAAAATAGTTTTAGGAAGTATGAAGACAAAAATGGTTAGGTCAAGAATAAGATAAGTTTCTATTCTAAAGAAGATGTTAGTTCATTTAATGTAAGTGACACTATTACATCTGATAGTGATGAGGATAGTAATAACAATGATAGTAATGAAACCTTATTCATGGCTATATAAATATACAATAAGGGTTTCTCAAAAGTGAAAATACTTATGAATGATGAATAATCAGATGAATAAGAGGCTAAAGTGAACCTCGATGCAGAATTGGTCAGTGCTCTAGAGGAGTTGAAGTTTCAAAGAAGGAAGAATTAGAAACTAAGATCATTGGTTAATAGTTATGAGGATCAAATAAATCTCTTTGAAGAGAGACTAAGCAAAAAATGGCAAAAAATGAAGAGATCATTTAATAGTTGGAAACTTAGATCAAAATTTTAACTATATGTCTTAAGACCAAGGTGGAAGAATGCATAAAGTTTGGAAGGGAAATGAAGTCCTTAAAGGTTGAATTACATTAGGTAATAGTCAAGTTGAAGACACAATAGTAATTTGAAAAGAGTAATGAATTTCTTGGTGATATTTTGAGTATTCAAATGTATCTACATGACAAGATAGGTTTTGGGTTCAAAGAAGACCAAAAATAAAATAAGGAGAGTTAAACCTCAAATACCTATGCATAAAGTCTCAAATCTAAGACTCAAATTGATCATCAAAAAGTCAATAGTATGAATATTAAAGTCAACATGAAGAGACCATTCAGGAAACCCAATGTAATGAGTCATTATATTTCTTTCAATGATTATTATTTTGTTTATCATAGTTTTGTTCATAGATAAAGTGATTGTAGAATGCTCTCAATGGATGAGTTATCATGTGACCATGGGAGGAGTGATTAGTCAAGAGGTAAGTATATAAATATATTTTTTTTAGTTGTCTTAATATGGGACACATTGTAATATTTTATCCTAATAGAGCCAGAAGGCCCTCAAGATTTAATAAGGTATATGGATAACCTAGAGTGCATGAGAAGGGTCAAACATTAGTATGGAATAAAAATAAATTCAAAACTAATCATCTTGAGCCCAAAAGTCAAGATGGATTATTTTATAAGGTATAAAAAGGATCAAAATTGAATGAATGTCAAGAGCACTTATTATTTGCATATATTGAGAATATAATCAAAGAGCAGCATGATGATAAGGTGGAAGAGTAGATTACTTCAATCATTCCTATGTGGATTCTAAGGAGGGATTGTTATTCTCATAATTACAAAATGGTTGATAAGATAGGTTTGGAGATCTTAGAATCTCCTAAGTTCATGATGTTTTGAGATCCCTATAGAAATATGTGACTTAATTAGGCTTCATGGAGACAATATTATATTAGTAGAAGCATGAGGTTGCATTAACGAAAAGGGGATTCATATGGTGAAAGGAATTTTGTTTAGTATGATCAATAATTATATAGATTAGTTCATGAGGAGTCATGGTATGGAATGCATGTCTAAGCATATGATTGTGTCTAGATACATATGTAATATGGAGTGGTCTACAAGACCAATATGGTCATAGAGATAAGTTGGATGTTGTTGATAGATATGGAATCATGATGAAAGATTGTGTAGCTGATTGGTATATGAGAGATAAGAAAAAATATGGTCTATGTTTCTAATAGTTTATATCTTGATTTGTGCTATGAATTGGTATTGGTATCAATATGCTTGAAGGAAGTTGAGAATGCTTTGAGAGTCCTGATGACTCAAGTAATGATTATAATCTATGAAGACAAAGGGGAAGTCCCTAATTCTTCAAATGATCTCAGAAGTGGGTTAGCCTAATGAGTGATCAAGATTTTGATTTATATCAATCATATCAAGGACAAGGTGAGTGTTCCCATGTATCTAAATGCATTTAAATAAGGTACATATGGAGTTAGGAGGAAATTTGTAGATCTATGTTGTGAAGTATCAAGATAATGATATAGAAGACATAAGAAACATGGTTTCTTTATGTACATTTCAATTGTTATAGAAATTTTCTATAATAATTGATATGAGCCTAAGGTGACTTATTGTCATCATTTCATTGAGTTTTTATTGAATTTTAGGTCCAAAGATCATATGAAATTTTATGGAAGATCCTTTTTCATTAATATCAAAGGGGGGAGTTTGAGTAGATGGGTAAAGTACCTTTTTGAAGTGTTTTTGGAATATAGTTTGTTTGTCATCAATGTGTTTTCCATCAATGATAAGGGGGGGGGTTTGTTGGCATGTTATTATCATTAATGTAAAAGGGTGCATCATGTCAAGGCATAATGGTCATTGATGTCAAAGGTTAGTTTCATCAAGTGCTTGACCATGGTAGTGGAATAAAGAGATTATTGATCAGTGAGTGTGTATTTTGTATATGCATAGCCTATTGAGAGTGTGTTCTCAATTAGAATCATGATATTATCAAAGGTGATTAGTTTTCAAGGTTTATGTCAAAGGATGTCAAAGGTGTAGCATATCACAAGTGATTGTGTGTCTTATCAAGAAGCATCTTTTGAAGATTGATTTCAAAGGTAACTAAGGATAGATGCCAGTATGTGATATGTTAAGGTACATGAAAGAGTAGGTACATGATATAAAAGACTGTTCCATGAGAAATAATAATGTGGTCATAAGATTTTTCATGAGTAATGTCATTCATGAAAGATTGAATTTGAAAGAAAGAGAAAATTTGAAGGCAAGAGATAATTTGAAAAAAAGAGATAATTTTAAAGAAACTAAATCCTTATGGTTGTATTAAGGTACAAGTAAAGCTATTAAGTGCATTGGAATCTTGAGCGTAGTCATGGAATGGTAAAGGTATGATTTGAAGACATGATGAAGTGAGTGAAATTAGGAATTTGAGAAGTTGTGAAGGTTGTGTGAGCATGATAATAAGGTGTGGAAGGACTAATTTTTTTTTCAAAGTGAGTCTTTGAAGGTAGGTCATTTAGTCTTGGTATTTACCTAGATAATTTTTAAGCCTTACCTATCCTAATGAACCATGAGGATATAATTTCAAGGTTAATGTGTGAATTATATCATGAATAGAGTTAATTTAATATGTTTTAAGAGTGATCATGAAGTATGAGGTTATGGTTTGTAAGAAAAGGCATGGAAAATGGTTTTGAGGTCTCTCAAGTACACAGAATGAAGGTATGCAAAATCGAGAAGGATTTTCAAGTGTTCATTTGACTATGTAACCTATTAATGGGAACCTTAGATATTAAGGAGAGATTGGTAATTTTCACATATAATATCTATAATCATTGGTTTTGGATTTAAGGGGTAGTCCTTTATGAATAATTATTAACACTAAAAACTATGTTAAACTTCCCTAAAACCCTAATAAGGACCCAATGTGAAAGATGCTACTCAAATATTATCATAATGGATTTAAATAATTATAAAAAGTATTATATATTATATTGGACTCACTTAGGCACCTTAAAATGGTATTGAGTTTTTATGGGAGTGAGAAGACTCTATACGAAAGGCTTATTTGTGAAGAATTTACTATAGTAGTAAAAAATTGAATTGGTAAAAGTAGATAAATTGATGGAGGAAGAAGTTAGAGACTCATATTTCATGTCCATGATGATTTTTGGATAGGTTCTAGGATTTAGGTATTAAAATTTGGTGACCCAAGTAAGCCAGTAGCTAACAAGCCTAATGAAGCAAATAGTTTAAAACCCAGGTAGAGATGAGAAGATAAATTTGAGTGTGTTTTCATAGTAGAATGATGAAACCATGTGAATGGATATTTTTTTCAGGATTTTTATGTCATGTAAATTATTTGAATAATATTTGTGATCAGGAAAAGAGATGAAAATGTTGAAGCCAAAATGACTTGTGTTGTTTACTTTGGTTTATGAGATATAAGATTGTGAGATTGGTTTGAAAGACAAATATTTTACTATTAGACCATATGATATTTATGTTTGAGAATGTTTTTCACATTTTATATAATATTTTTAATGCATCAATAATATTTTAAATTTCTCATATAGGTATTGGAGGTCAATTTTTCATGATTGTGTTTTGAGTATTTTGGCAGTTTTGAGTGAGTGTTTTGATGAGTTGATCTTAAAGCCTTAATCATAGAGTGAATGTGTATAATTAATCTGGTAATGACCATAAGGTCATGTATATTATTTATATGTATTTATTTATATTGTTTAAATTTATTAATTATGTTAGATGCTCAGTATTGAAAGGCATACTTTTTGGTGTACACAGGCCTAATAGGATTGAGTACTATTGAGGGGCTTCATGAAGGATTTGGACCTAAAAGGTGTTATGGATCTCATAAGATGTTGGATAAGGTATATATGTATTTTTTTGTGAAAGTCTTATGAATTTTATGGAGGTGTGATGTTTTCCAAGGGATAAAAGGGTAATGTTTTTAGAAGAAGGCCTAATGTAATTAGGTCTCCATGAAACCTAAAGGAGGAATAAGGATTAGGAGGTGTTTTAGAAAAATTATTATTATTTATTAATTTTTGTAACATATTTTAGTAATTTTTTTTATAAATCAAATTTGGTGAGTGTTTATGGCCAACCCAGTGGTGTGTGAATAAGAGTCTTGTATATAAGCAAGGCGTTTTAGGCCTATTTGGAGTTATAAAGAGTAAGTGAATGAATTGATAAATAAATAAGCCTAAGGAGTTTGGGTAAAATATTTTAAACCCTTAAGAGAGATCATATAGGAATTTCATAAAGATAATATAGGTGTTATGCATTTGAAGATCAAGGTCATATGACCTATTCAATCTTGAAGAGGGATAGTTTAGCAAACACTCTTAGAGGTAGTTTTGAAAGAGATCAAGTGGACTAGAGATGGAGTGATCATCATAAATTGAGAGGATATCAAATATTCATCAAATATGTGTTTCTAATGTATGATCATGGATATAGTTTATATATAGTAGATAAAGAGCTGAGTGTAAGAATAGAAGAATTAAGTGGGATTGGTTGAGTTGGTGCTTGGTCAAAAAGGGAGTTGAATATTACTTGTATGTTAGTTCTTGTATATTTGGTATTGAATAAGTTTGTTCTTGTTTAAGAGGGAGTTTTAACTACCTTACAGGTTGGTTCTTGTATAAGTGTCCTTTGAATCAACTGGTGCTTAGTCATAGGGGGTTGTAGCCTCTTAACAAGTGGGTGATTGATAAATTAAAGTGGGTTATTGATAATTTTGGGTTTGGTACTCCATTTTAGGTTGGTGATCAACTAAATTTTATACATTATCTTATAGGACAATTTTTCTAAGCTTTGTTTCAATGAATTGTATTCCACATGATGGTTTATCGCATATGTGATGAGTTATCTTGTTTCATGCTCATGTGATTGGTTCTTATTGCATTTTTATGATAAATAGTTTATTTTTAACTATTAAGTAATTTTTAAGGGTAATTTATTGAAATTTTTGAAGACTCATTCACCCCCCCTCTCAATCATTATGCTTCTAACATGACAATGCAAACATAATATTTTCATCATAAGCATAATAAAAAAATGAATTTAATAATTTTGAATCCTTTTAAAAATCCTCTCATATTTATTATTTAACATTTAATTTAATGGATGTGTATTCAACCAATGCTTTTTATTTCTTGGTGTTGATGAAGATGGTTACTAGTCTCTTAGAAAGAGCTAGTATTGTTTATTTTTTAACTAGAAACATGTGTATGAATTTGTAAGCCCTCAAAATAAAATTCAAAATGATGAAAATATTCAGTTATTACATATATATTTACATGATAATAATCATTATACACCTCATTTTCAATTAAATTAAAAATTCTATAAACAATTATGGATTTACTAGTAGGATTATAAAACTTATATGATTTACTTTCATCACTATAACCTATTATAATGTTAGTAAAAATCTTTTTATATAATTTTTTTAAATTATTATCTATAAAATTTACATAATATAAACAACTAAATACCTTAGATACGCAACATCTAGTTTTTGACCATACCCAACTTCAAAGGTGTCTTGTTTTTACTAACATTATAAGACTTTTGTTAATGATGTAGACTATTGTTTTCACTTATTTATAAAAAAACACCTTTAAAAGTGACTATTATCCAACATATTAATTTGTAAATCATGATGGATCTATTATTCCTTTTTTCTACACCATTCTATTATGGTGTGTAAGGAGTTGTTAATTGCCTTTTGATTCCATGTGAAGCACAAAACTTGGGAAATTAATTATAAAATAATTCACCTCCTATTTCTATTCTTGGGGAATGTATGGAATTTACACATTATTTTTCATCCAAATATTTTTATGTTTTAAAATATGAA
Organism: Torreya grandis; assembly: GCA_037957365.1. NCBI lineage: Eukaryota > Viridiplantae > Streptophyta > Pinopsida > Cupressales > Taxaceae > Torreya > Torreya grandis. The sequence goes on along the minus strand of JARHVA010004316.1, from coordinate 690,883 downwards.
AAATATCCACTTTTTATTTTGACAAAAATATCCACATAAAGCTTATAACATCATCAATGAAGGAAATGAAATAATTTTTAAAAAAATACTTATAAAATATATTGGTCAACACAAATATTAATTAACCTACTATAAATATGTTATTTATATCATTTTGTGATAATTAGATAGCCCCTATGAAGCTTACCAATATACATGACTTTTATGCATCATCATTCTAGAAATCTAGCTTGGGAAGGCCTCTTACCATACCTTCTATATCAAGAATATGTAAGCTTTTAAAACTAATATTTTAATATATTAAATGCACAACATGTTAATATCCTTAATGGTGGAGAAATATGTACCTTCATTAATAATATTTAATCTTAATTGAAACATCCTATTCTTTGCCTTATAATATTTTTCAATCGATCTATTTGTTGATTTCTTATAAAAAAAATACAACAAACACTATCTTAAAATTGTAACTTATATTTAGAGAAAATTAAACATCCTTTATCTCACCATCAAGTTGAATAATTGTTATTTTCATGGAACATTTTCCTTTCATTTGGATGTAAATTCCATATCCCAATTGTACTTGGCTTTTGAAGGAATCATATAACTTGTTGAAACTGAATTTGTCAATTGTCATGTGATTTGAGCAACCTAATTCAATAAAACACAAATTATTTTATTCTTTTATTTCCACATTATATTTATTAAAATAATATATGTTATATTGAACCTCACTTTTTTCATCTTGAAATGCCTTATTTTCACCTTCTTTATTAGCTTGATTCTTAGATTATAGTATCCTATAATGTTTTAACATGTGTCTTAGTTATTTTATAGTAATGACATGTAAAGTGTTTCTTAATTTTACTTGTGAAGTTAGATTTATATTTTAGTTATTAAAAGTCCATTTATTCTATTTTTTATTTTTATTTTTGGTATTTTAAACCTTTGATTTGGTTTCAAGTGCATATTCTTGATCTCCTACATATAGTCTCATTCATGGGACAAGAGACAAACCAATAACTAATTAACATATATAGTATTTATGTCCTTAAATTCCTCAAGAGTGATCACAATATGCATCCATTTTAGGAAAATCATCTAAAATTTTTCTATGATATAACACTAAATTTTCTATAGATTCTTAATAAACCCTCATTATATGCACTAATTTATTTGTCCTTATGTAATATTCTCCAATCAAAATTCATTTTAAGAGTTTCTAGTTTTTCTTATTTTACCTTATTCTATCCTTGATATTACATTCCTCATGGAAATTATTTCATCATATAATTCTAAGATAAATGCTTGGGTATATGGCACTATAAAGATAGACGAAAGTTTGTGCATCCATCTTTTCTTCATCATTTCTTTTTATTTTATAATATTGATTCATGGTGTTCCAATCTTGAGGTAGTGTGTACCCATGGAGAAAATTTTACCAAAATCCTTGCCATACAATAATTATCTTCAACTTATCTCTCTAATATTCAAAATTGTCACCTTTGAAGATGGGAATATTCATAGAAAAAAATTCACCAAAGCCATGATTCACTTGGTAATGGATTGGAAAAATTATAAACCTTTTTTTAATGAAGATATGATACCAAATTAAGTTTTAAAATGTATAAATAGAGTGAAAATAATCTTTTATTTAATATGAAATTTAATATATATATTAACCAATCTAACCCAAAATTACTATTTAATGTAGTAGTTTTGGAAGTGAGATTGTTGACAAATATTGCACTAAATAACTTCAAATTAAAAAATATATGACTTTTTGTTCTTGTTTTTTAATACATAAAATAAAATTGGATATTAACACATGAAATAAATATCCTAATAATAACTAGTGCACTACACTTTTTTTTGCATAATTCTTTATTAATAATTAAAGTTAAAACAATCCAAATATAAGATAGCTTGCATGACATGTTTTGTGTATATAAATCATTAAAAAAACTAAATTAAGACATTTAATTAACCAAAAATTCAAATAGAAATAGACTTATAAAAATATACTCTAAAATAATTGAAATTAGACTCAATAAAAAAGGTTAACTTATTGAAAATATGAGGTCAACATGCAAAATATCTTTCTCAACAAGTATGCACAAACATTCATACTCTACAAGGTAGGTACCCTAGATCTATATAAACTAGGAAATTGATTAAAAATATTCAATTTAATTAAATCAATTATTTAATTCTCATCTCATATGTTTGGGATGAATGGATAAATATTTCATATCAGTTAAGTAAACATTCAATGAACTAGACTCTAACCAACACTTCTAGCTATTTTTGGGAAGTTACTTGAAAGTGTCCAAAATTGAATAAATAAATAAAATATAATAAAAATAAATTAAATAAATCTGATAAACTAATAAAAGACTAATAAAAACTATTATAACATCCACAATCAAGTTCTAACATTGACATCATATGTAACATTCTGCTTTACATGCAAAGAGTAGAAATGTCTATCATCTCCTTAAATCTTTATTTAATATGTTTGTGCAATCCCTTGGTGAGAATATAAAATAATTGATATTAAATTACCATATACTCAATGAAAAAATATATAATTTTCCAATTATATAATAAAATGAGGTTTACATTCAATATTCTTGTTCTTACATTGAAAACTTGATTCTTTAAAAATTGTATTGCCCCATTGTTATCATAAATCATTTGTGTTGGATCAAGTTTAGCCCTTAAAAAATAAGATAATATTATTATCATACATAACCCTTGTGTGAAATATGATTTATTTTTATTATATTAAAATTAAATAGAATATAATTCAATCATAGCTTGTTTCCTTAAATACAAGAAAATAACTCACTTCACAACGTGAAGCAATACCCTGAAGTTGACTTCCTATCGTCAAGAGACCTTCCTCAAATTAAATATTTGTATCTAATTAGGCATAGTCAACTTTTTGGTCTAAAAATAATATCATGATTATAATTACCTCTTAAATAACTTAATTATTTCTACTTCTTGTAAATTTTTGAGTGATGATTGATCATAAATATAAAAATTAGTGAAACCCCATAAATGATATCAGGTCTTGTCATAGAGAGATACATCAAACATCCCACCATGATTATAAAATTATATTCATCATTTGAATTAATTCCTTCCTATCCCATTATATTTTTTACACTTGGAATTGGAGTGTCCATAGGTTTAAAAAAATGAATATTGTACTTATTGAACATGTCTTGCACATATTTTCCTTGATAAATGAATAATTCATATTTATTTTGATGGAATTCCCTACAATAAAAAAATTCATACATCCAAGATCATTCATATCAAATTATGATTTCATATCTTATTGAATCTATTCAACATCTCCATAGAAATACTTTTAAAATTAAATTCATCTACATAGAGAAACATATAAAACATTAGAACCCAATGCTTATATGTAACAAGTTTGTTTATCTTAAATTTATATAAAACCTTTATAAAATAACCATATATCAATTATTGAGTACAATATATTGGATATTTATTCAAACCATAAATATCCTTCTTAAACTTATATACCAAAAATTATTTATCCTTTATCTCAAAACCATATGGCTACCTCGCATATACTTCTTCTTATATCACTCCATTAAGAACATGATTCTCAAATTAATTTGATGAATTTTACATCATTAATTATAAGTTATAGAAAACATTATTATTATATTATATTTATGTTTCATAGGTGAAATTTTAACTCTAAATTTATATGAGTGAGATCATATAGGATTAAAAATATAGAATTGAAAAAAATACAAGGATGGTAAAAAGAGTTCTAATAGGAAAATCAATTTACCAACTTAGATAAATAATATTGTAAATTAATAGTAATGAGATATGACAAAAAATAAAGTATAACTATTTATTTATATTTCAATAAATTGAAATTAAGATTACTTAGATATTTTATTATGCACATGCAGATTTAAGATGAAATAAGTTAGAAATATACTGGATCAGGGTTCTATAATAGTCATCATATTATATAATTTTTCATTGTGGCCTCAGATGCTTATGTTAGATCCTAAAAATTACATCAACATTGGTGTCTAAATTTGAATTAGGTGTCCAATATAGAAGAGTGATAAGATATAGATACAACCACTAGATCATTTTGGGTTTTATTTTTCCTTTATTATAGTTTTTTAAGATGATGTCCATAATATATCACTTTTCTTTAACGATCAGACCCTAGGTTCCTCACCCTTGGAATGGTTGTGGGAAAAATGTGGTAGTGGTAACATGGTTTTAGGATGTCCCAATGACCCATATGTCAATGGGAATTACATACATAACCAATAATACAAAGTAGAAATTAGACTTATGTATTTATCCCATATGAATTGACCTATGTGTACAAATGGATCCAATGTGTGATGAGAAAGTACATAAAATGAGCTTACTTATAACTTTGAAAATATGACTAATGAGATGATCATTTAGTAATTTAAACCTAAATGGATGTTTCTCTTATACTTGATATGGAAATAGGAATAAGTAGGGAATATTTTCTCACTTGAATTCTTGATTGAGTAATTTTGGTAAGTTGCCTTGTGATTTTATAGGTATTTTCTAGGTGAGGGATAAATGATGGTTGATCTTGTATATATAGTAATCCATTTTGAAAATATATCACAATAAAGAAAATTTTATAACTTTTACGATATATTTCATTTAAAATTTGGATGACTTTTGGGCACTAGACACTTATTTGGAATAAAGACACATGTTGGCATAGGCATCTGACTAGGACGTAAGTGTCTAGGAAGATAAAAAAATAATTAAAGATCCAATATTAGTAGGGAAGGATAATAATGAGGTTTAGAGAATTTTTCATAGAATAGAAGTCATTTTCATTAAAATAACATGTTTTTAAACTAAGAGATAAGTAAATTAGTCCCAAAGAGATAGTGTACATGAGTATTTTGGCATCAATAGGGTATTTTAACTGAATGTTATAACCATGATAGGTAATCTCCAAATGTTAAAGAATCATGTGTTATACATTTCAGATTTAGTGTACATTTACCCACCCTTTTAATCTAGTAATTAAATTTCTAGTTTAAAGGAAAATAAATACATACAGGTGTGTGTATAAATCACATTGGATTTGCATGAACCCAACATGAGTGATTTTTTGGTGACTTAATTTTATGCACGATCATGTTACAATATATAACAGTTCATATAAATTAGAATTTAAATAATTTTAAAATCTTGAAAGTAAAGGGATCAAGATTAGTATTACACCTATGTATTAATGCAATCATATTGGCTTTCAAAAATTTTATTTGAAGAGATGATTTATTATGAAGACTTGAATCATATGTTAGGGTAATTTAGGAAACAATAATTACACACACACACACACACACACACACACACACACACACACACACACACACACACACACACACACACACACACACACACACACATTAAAGGATGCATAGCCCCAACTTTGGTGAAAAGGTGAGTTATAACATGGACATTGAGAATATCTTAATCATGCAACCCAATCATTATTATAAACTTTTGAGTGTGAGTGATCTAATAAAATAACACATTATATATAGTGAAACTAGATGACTCAGTCAAGTCTAAGTTATAAACCTGGTAATATTAAGTGATTTAGTCACTAAAACCTTGCCAAAATGTCAACCAACTACTAAAATATATTTTATCAATAGTGTCAATAAAATTCCATCTTAAGTATGATAACAATCTAAGGTAGTATTTGAAATCTAAAATTTTATTTGATTTTAAAATTTAAGGTGATCTTCGAATGGCATATGCACTTCATATATGTTTCAAGATGAAACTTGGGTATAAATATGGTACTAATTTATATAAGGTAGCCATAAATGTGTATTTGAATCATATAATTGTAAAATTTGGCTAATTTTGAAAATTTTAAAGTGTGAAACACATTTTCCCATAACATGTCCCCACTATATTAGTAGAATCTAAAAACATATATCAGTGTGGTGAACATAACATGCCCCAAATTTAATTTAAAAATATATAAATACTAAATAAGTGTGGAGGTCATTCCTTTTTGGCATGCCCCCACTAAAATTTAAAACTATGAACATGTGGAAACCATGCCTCTATGACATACCCCCACTGATATTCCCCCATGCCAAGGTGAGTTTAGTGGTTAGCTTAACTCAAAAGGATAAAATAAATGTATAATCTATGTATTTATCATATATCATATAGGAATATCATGTCTAGGTAGATATATCAATTAGGTACATAGTGTATGATCACATCAAGTCCTAAAATGTGATATGTAAATCATGGAAATGTCTAGATAGTAATAGTATAATCTCATTAAGAAATGAATCACACAAAAGATGACTCAAAATAAAAACAAAAGGCAATGGTCAAAGTAGAATGTATAGAAAGGGAACTCTAAATTCTATACAATCAAAGGGACATGACTTATTGAAATATACACAATGCATAAAAATATATGTTAAAATGTCTAGATACAAAAAATAAAGACATATTTTAATGTAAAAATAAGAAAACATAGGAATGAGGACTAAAATTAATGAATCATATTCAAATGCTTGACTAATAAATACAACGAAAGATAATAACAAACAAGGAACACACTCAATTAAATGTAGAATGGAAATCATGAAATCAAAAGTAACTAGCATAAACATATCATACTAGTCCATTGATACATGTGTTAGAAAAAAATGTTTAAGTACATAACATATCGAGTACACTATGAAATATCTAAGTATGAACAAATGCATGTATAATTATATAATCTCAAAAATGATAATGCAAAATGATAATATAATAATGTAGCGTAGGTGTATCATGATCAAGGAAAAATATACCCCCAACATACTAATAATATGAGCTCAAGGAAGGCCTAACATCTATATGTGCATATCTCATATCCCTAAGTATGCATGTATCACACTCTAACATCATCAGAGAGTATCTTAATTTGGTTGTATTATGTCTTAATTATTGAATAAATGTAGTTTAACAGATCATATCCCAATTATTCCTATCAAATTGAGATTTTAACAATAGACCTTATCAATATTAATAGTAATATTTATATATTTATGCCTTGGTCACTTTTAAGGATGGTTATGTACCTTTCACTTCTCAGGCACAATTTGTATATGGCCATCACTCTTATATTTTGGAATTTGGTTTTGTAATGCCTTAGATCAATATGTATTATGGCCTAGGATATAATGATAGTTAAAATATGTTAATCCCTATTTAGGAAGAAGTTTAATGCCTAATATATGGCTATTAAGAGGTAAATATATTATTTTATGTTCAAATAACATAAAAAGTATTGTATCTGGATTGTCCTAGTTTGATGTGATCTATAACATTTTTTATGGATTATTATGAGGGACCTCTAAATTATTTACAAAGTTTTAGACTTTATCCATTATAAATGAGAACCCTTTTTATTTTTATTTTATACATATTCACTTTCATGAACAAAGATAAATATTGGTCAAAATATCCTTAGATGGTAAATCATTTAGATCAAAAGTGATGAGTTTTACATTATTTATAAGATATTGAATAATATCCATAAATTAAGATAGTTCAATATCACTTCGAGCTTGGGAATAATGAAATGCTTCATATAGAATATCCTTATAGAATGTATATTAGTTGAGAAGTTTTAGGATTGATATTTTAGCATGTGTGTTACTCAATTGGTCACTAAGGTCATAGCCCTCAGATTTTATCACAAGTTTAGGTTTATGAAGCACTTATTATATGTTAACATGTGGTAGAGTTGTTGAACTCAACACACACCCATTTTTTAGTTTCTTTTGAATGAGGACCCACTACATTATAAAATCGGACACACTACATTATAAAATCCCTAGATCTATTATGGAAATAATTTTTCATATGTCTTTATATATTTGTTTAACTTCATTGTATGGTATAAACATAAGGGGAAATTTAATTTGTTTCGTTTATCTAGACTAACCTATTAATATTATTTGATATTTTTTCATGTGTAAGTTTTTTAGAGTATGCCTAATGATTATAAAGTTTCATGATTCACATATGTTTTATTTTTCTAGTTGTGTTTTTCACATATTTTTAATCTTTAGAAATTTTCTTTGCAAAGTTAACTTTTGGAATTTGATCTTTCATACATTTTTTCATTCATAAGAAGTGATCATCAAAACCTTTTTTTTATAGGTTTTATTCACAAAATTTTATCTTAAAAATATATTTTTTAAACTTGTATGTCTTCATAATTTTCATTCACATATTTTATCTCAATTTTGACTTCATAGATTTACACTTCATATGTTTTGTTCAAAATTTATATACTTCACAAAATTTTCGTTTTGTACATTTTATTTTGAAGTTATGATTTGGAAGTTGTGTTCAAGACTTGTATTTCATAGGTTGTTTTCAAAAGGTTTTATTTACAGGTTGTGTTCACATTAATGAGTCTTGGAAGATTTTATTGAGAAATTTCATTCGTGAGTTTTGTTTTAATGTAAGATCTGACACCCAACATGCAAAGGTAGACTACATGACATAGTTGGTATTATTAAAAAGTAATGAAAAGAAGATACTTGTCCAAGGAAATAACATGGCATTCATCTAAACATATAGAAAGCCTACATGGCATACCTCCCAAAGGGAATGGAAAAATTTGAATTAAATGAGTAAAATAAGCTAGCAAACATTAAACATTAATGTCACATGAATTGGAATTAAAGTCTTATACTCAAATATTTATCATCAAATTATAAGTATAAATCATTCTTACTGTTTTATAACAAACTTGAGATAACTTAGACTCCAAAAAGGAATTAAATCCCTAATTATCTATGTTCCATTACAAATTTCTTATAGTAAGCCAATGAACAGTTGAATTATCACAAAAAATAATGTATGTAAATGAGTTAGTAATGATATCTTTATCTAAGGTATGTAATGGGGTATTTCCACCTTCCAAATTCTCTATTAAAGACTATACAGAGTATATAGACATTATTTTTGGTTTGACCATGTTCATCAAGGATTATGCCAATTAATCAACTCTTTGGGATGTAGTTGAGTATGTAGACAATAATTCACATGAAAAAGGTCTAACATATGCATACTAGCAATTGGTAGGGGACCTGATACCATTAAAATATTAATATATACATTTTGTAGAAGCCAAGGCTGAGGTAATTCCATGCATCAAATTTTTATGAGACCTATTTTTTTTTGGAATGTGACTTATAGTCAATTCTTACAACATAGAAACTATAATACAATCATATATTACACTTCTAGAGGTATCTATAGCTACCACTTATAGATTCTACTTTTGATTGATGCTATGTAAAAATGTGAAAGAAGAAAACCACAATTAAAAATACTCTAAGGAAATGGATCACTCTTAGAGAGTTGGTCACCCTCAAGTCCAGGGAGCTAATTCCTATCACCAAATTATGGATGGGTGTCCACATTGGAATGTAATTATTGAACATATTGTATGGTCACACTAGCATCCACTATCTCCATCTAGAATGGGTACTATTATTGAGCTTTATGATGACTTCTAAGCTAACCTTCACACTAGGAGAGATAATCAAATCAAGACTTCAAGAGAAAATGTTTAATAAGGATAAGAGACTCATTGATGGAAATTTATATATGAAGTCCATCTATAAAATGTAGTCATGGGAACCATCTATATGCATAATATATCACTCTAGAGTCCTACCCTAGATTTAATTAAGAATTAGGTATGTGATTTATTTTCCTTCCTTCATATTTGCATGTGTACAAGGAATATAATCATAATTTCTAAGAACATATATCCCCAAATGTGGGGAACAGTTCATGAATAACCCTTGTTTAAAATATGGAAAAGTGTTAGCAAGACACTTATGACATGTGGTGATTATTAGTTTTACCCTTCCTATATAATTATTATGTTAATAGGCAACAAGGTTTCCCCATTATGTATTCCCAAGTTTTTCCTAGAAAAATTGGTTGAGTAGGAGATTATTTACCATTTGTGGTGGATCATAGATAAGTATATGAAGAAAAATAAGAAAGGTGTGTTTCATGGCTCTTCTTTGATGATTGGTAGGATGTGCTACACCAAAAAAAACATTTTGGAGAGGTTGGTAAGGATAGGGAGAATTATTTATTTTTGAATTTTTTGTACAAAGATTGGGATCCTCATAGCTTAATTTAGAATCACATCTAAGGTTTGGGAATCCTATACCAGAATGAACCTTATGGCCATAATTTTAATTTTTTTGAATGAAAATATGATGTTAAGGTTATAGAGAGAGCAAAGGAAGCTATTTTAAATGTGGATATTTTGATAATTATTCAAGTAAAACTATCTATAATAATTACAAAGTCATATGTTAGGCTTCTACTTCTAGGTGGGTAAGAAGTAACATATTTATAGAATTATTGACCTCCACAATCACCATAGGGTCATGGAGAACCATGTCAGACACCACCTACTATTATGAATAATGTAAATCAAGATAAGGGTGTGGAATAAAACCTAGTGGTTTCGAGTTCATCCACAAGAAGGACCATCTCAAACACCACCACTTTTAATGAAGATTGTGAAGCAAGAACAAGAGGTGGAAGAATTTCCATCTACTCCTAGTGCTCTTAGAAGACAAGTGGAACCAATATGTATTGATTATTATAATTTATAAGAGTAAATACATATTATTACCTCCTTTATTATAGTTACCACAAGTGTAATTATTACTTATTCCTCCACTTAGAGTAGTTCCCCTTGGATGGTAGGACCATAATTTGTATAAGAGGAAGCTTAGAGTTATTGGACCCCCCAAGGATAAAAATATTGAATTTATGCTACAAGAAAGGCAAATTAACCATGGATATTCATCTATCCAAATGGAACCTAAGGATAAAAAAGAGGATGAGGAACTATAAAATGCCAAAGTCTTAAGCCTTTAGGGATTTAATGGAAAATCACCACTTGAAGGTGACAAGTTCGGTGAGGATAGTGATCCTTCAAATACCTAAATACATATCATTTATTTAGTCCCTTTGGTTTCTATTATTTCTCCTACTACTTTTTTTCATTGGATCATGTTGCCACTAGACTTATTATTTCCACGTTTCAATTGTTTCTAGTGTTGAGCTTATTTCTCAAGCCCTTGTTATCTCCACTTCCATTAATTTCACCTTAGTAACTACTAACCATTATAATATTAATCTTAAAAAGGTTCATTTCAATAAAAATAAAATATTCATGTCAAGTTCCTAGTTGCATGTTTCTTCCACCTAATTAGGATTACCAATGCCTTCTTCTAGTTATACCTAGTCCACTTATGTTATTTCATCAAATAAATTTAGAAATAAGAAGCATGTGTATACTATTCATCTAATGCCCTAGTAATAAAATAATTTATTGTACATTAACATACCCCTTATAAGTAGATCATTTAATGCAATGTCTAAGGGACCTTTTGATTGAGACTACTGCTAAGGACACTTGGCTAGTTGACTCTACCTAGTTGGTGATTCTTCAATGGGTTACTAATTTTGAGGCCTAAAATTTGAAAAGGCATAATTTAATTATAAAAAAGCTTCTCATGGTGATTTACATCTTTTTTAAATCCATAATAACCATCTAATGGGTTAAAAAGAAGAAGATTAAGGATGAATCTTGTATAGGTTTAATTTTAGAGGAGAGATATGATGTTTTTATTTATCTAAGAAATATAATAAGAGATTAGGAGAGTCCCCTTAAAATGAATATTTAAAGTCAAAATTTAGGAATAAAACTAAATATTTTATATAAATTCATGAGGGGATTGATCAAACAAGGTGAGAGCTAGATCAAGAGCTAGAACAATTAATGGAATAATAACTTATTGTTCATGTCCCTACATAAATTGAAATTGATATTCAAAATGTAGATCTAGATTATATAATGTATTAGATGTTATTAGTTCAATGATATTTGAGCTACCTCCTCATATTATTAAGATAAATAAAATTTTCAATTCTTTGAAGGAATATGAAAATAAATTAAAGTTTATTGTATTGTATACAACTAATAAGGCTTATAACCATTCTGATTTAATGACAACATTGGAAGCATATAATGATCTCAACATGGTGTTTATCCATATGTATGAGGATTAGGACTAGGTTTAAAGTGTATAATATTTGATCTAAAAGCTTTTATAAGATGAAAATCTAATCTTAAAAATTTTAGATGAATTGAAACTCTCTCAAGTAAGAAACTCTACAAGATAGTTAATAAGTATAGCTAATTTTAACCAATTGATTTAGAAAGATTATTAAAATTTTAAATAGATTATTCAAGGGCTTAAATTAGATTAAATTTAATCAAAAATAATTTTTCATTAATAAGGTTACAAAATTAGAGATTTCTAGGGTGGGTTTTAGGGCCACCCAAGCTAAATGTGCACACTTGCTAGTGCAATTTAATACATTACAGTAGCCATATATTCTAAATATGGACATTATAAGGCTATAGAATGGAATTGGTTAAAAAAAACACCAATAGTTAGAGGCAAAGATAAATTATATGTCCCTACCATCTAATTGGATCTAATCGACTACTTTTGTTCTTCCTACTACTTCAGGTTCAACCATACAACTATCAACATCATTTAAACCTTAAAGTTAACTTTTTATGTATGTTATATGTAGAGTTAAGTGATGTAATTAAAGTGTCTTTATATGTAACACATAAATTTAATATTTAAATACTTTTTTAATCATGCACACATTGTATTACCATGCAAAAGCAAGTCTATTTTTGGAAACATAGCTCTAATCAATTATAATTATACATGTAACCTTTGCATCCATTATAACTCACATTATAATTATTAACATTTAAATTTTAATTTTAAATGGATTTGAGGGATGAGGTGTCCCCTCCCCAATTATATTTATATTTTTAAATCCCTCATTCCAAAGGGATGGAAAATTTATCAATATAGGAAGAAGTTTTTTTATTATCACACAACTGTGTCAATGCTTTTCCATTCCAATTATGTGTAATTATATATGTTTTATTCTATTGGTTATTAGATTAATACATTTTAAGTGTGTAAAATTTATAGATAATTATTTATATCATAATGATATTAGACCTCATTTCACCTTTAGGTCTCATGGAGACCTAATTCCATTAGGTCTACATTAGAATACGTTGCACTTTGCCTTTATTGGAACACTTAATATTCATTAAATAATAATATAATTTAATAAATTGATCAAATAAAGCCTAATAAATATATTATAATGTCCATAAAACTTTTTTCACCAACCTCTTCATGAATACTTCTTGTAGCAATGTTCGCAATTATGCCTATGAACCTCTAGAAAGTCTGCCAAATAAAATTAAAGCATGTACACAATTTAGTCACATAAATCACATTAATAGGAAATAAATTACCAAAAAAAATTATACCTTTTATTTATACTTCACAACTTAATGTAAAATGACTCAAACACTTCTTTACAAATAAGACGCTTAAAACTACCATAATACTCTAGAACCCAATCATGAACAACTTGATCTTAAAAATATAAAATAATATGTAAAATGACTAATTATAAATTAAAATATCCTTTTAAATCTATATTAAACTCTAAAATACAAAAATCACAAGTTTTAATGTTAAATATTGGTCTTATAGACTAATATTTTGACCTCACTACACACAATCAAACCAGAACCAGACATGCCTTTTTGGCTTCAAAATTTCAACCAAATTTTTTATAACTATAAAACCTTATAAAAATAATTGATATGACATAAAATTAACAAAAAAAATAACCATGTGAATTATATCTTAAAATCAAGGCATAGAGTCTAAAACTCATCACTACACTTTGCTTACCTAGAGCTACCAGTTTACCCTTAAAGAACAGTCATGGTGACTCATACATCCAACACCTATATTGACATAATTATTGAATTATGATGAATTTATATGATACTATTATATATTTATACCATAATTATATATAAATATAATGTTATCAAATGGAAAATATTGGTCTTGTAGACCAATCTTATAACTTCACTATACACAAACCTCACTGAGCTAGACATGCCATTTTGGCTTCATCATTATAACCATTATACCTAAATTTAAAGATTTATACCACAAATTAATATCACATACCATAAAAAAACACATTTCCATGATTTTTTTTTCAACTCTCTGTCATCATAACACATTCCTAATCATCTTCTCACTACTACCTATGTTTTTCACTATTTTCACCATTTGGCCTATTAGTGATTGCCTAAATTAGATGGATAGTTTATAATAATTGAGGGATATAACCTATCCAAAAACCAAAAATGACATAAAATTTTATTCTAAATATTCAAACTTCATCAATTTTTAAATGTTTTCTAATACAATGTTTATATCTACAATAGCTTTTTTAGAAACAAGCTTGTGTCTTCACATTTTTTCTCTCCCCTCTCTAACCACCACCACCTTGATGTACCTAGGAGAGTTAAATAAAATATAAAAACACTTAAATAATAATTATAAACCATATTTATCACTTTTGAATCATATCTTCAACATCAGGTCACTATTAGGGTTTTAAGAGGGTTTAAACCCATTTCTATTCTTAATAATCATTCATAAAGCATAACCCCTTGATATAAATAGAAATGCCCATAAATTTGAGATAGGAACATTAAAAATATACCATGAATAACTTATATTACCATGCATAGTTTTTATGAGTTAATAATCAAAATAAAATCCTTATTGAGTTGAGAACCCTTCATTTTATGCACTCGAGATACCTCCAAACAATTTTACATGCCTTGTCCTTCATACTAATACCAAAAAATAAATGGACACAATTTACACAACATACCTCACCTTTAAAAATTAATAAATAATCTCAAAAACTCTGAAATATGATCATGAACCCTCATTAGGCCACACTATCTCTCTTTGCTTGCTTAGACCTTGACCTATAAACCACATTAGGCCTTAAAACTGGCCTTCATGTTTCTTTTTATTCACTCTCCACCAATCTCACATACTAAAGAAACATCATAAACACTTAAAAACTATCATACATAATTCATATGCCTTAAAATATATCAAGATACATCATTAGACTAGGTAAGGTTTTGAAGTGGTCTAGATGTAGAGTTGGTCTAAAGGTCCTACCCCTATAGGCTCACATTATGATTATAATGAGTTGTCTAATGCCTCAAATACATGATGAAACAACCTCATATAACCTCTCATTCCTATGTTAATATATATTACCAAGTCATCTTACTCATACATTCTCATAACGATTTGACATGCTTCAATACTCACATGATCATCATACCTCTTTGTCACAATATTGACAACTTCAAGCTAACTTGAACCTTGACATTAGCCAGGATAAATAAATTATGCTACCTTAAAATTATCTCTTTCCTTAAAATTATATCTTACCACATGGACTCATTTTCACTTCAATGATATCAACCTTGACATTAATGACAACACTTCTCAACAAACTCCCCTTTTATCATTGATGGCAAAACATTCTTCAATATGGTCACTCTCATCTCCCCAAGTTGGTTAATATACCTTTAAATTTATCCCCATTTTACATTAATGATAAATGGTCATACATAATATAAATTATTCAACAACTCATTCTCCCTCTTTGGCAACTACTCAAAAAAACTATAAAAGAACTAAGAGCTACCAAGTTCCCTCTTAGACCAAGCATAGACTTCAAATGAACTCTGAGCCTCAAGATATGTATATTTAATAATATAATATAAGAAATAATTCCTATATTCATGAAAATATATAACAACATATAAATTACCAAGATAAAAAATTCTTGATATCAATTGATGAAATCATAACCCCCCTTTATCTTTGTTATGCTTGTCAACAACTATACTTGGAGCATATGAACAACTTGAATAGATCCCCCTCAAACAAAGCATCCATCTAGTTATTCTAACTAAAGAGAGTCTCCATAAATCCTAATGGATTCAATTTTTTCACAAGACACTATAACAACACAAACTCAAGATATTCACATATCTCCATGCTTTCAAAAGACTTAATATCTTTCAGGGTCCTTTTAGATTTGATTAGTTTCTTTGGCTTAACCTCTTCATCATCTATGTGGTCAATAATTTGAGTTGATAATGAACAGTCTTGACTTTATTTCACATTTGAAGTATTTTTTACCATAAAAAATACTACACTTTGGCTTGTATACTAATAGTGACTCACCTTTACTATCTTTGGTTTCCATAAATTCATTTTCCTTCTCTCTTGCACTCTAGGGGATTCATACCTCTTATTTTGACTTGATAGCCTTCTAAATATATTATAATAAAATTTTTAAATGTGTCTCATATTATGAAATTTGTATAAAATAACCTCATTCATACCTCTTAACTGATGGTTCCTTTAATAATCCCATGCATATTCATTTTTAAAGGGTCCACTACACTCTCTTGCTATATGACCAAACTAGTTTTATTAAAAATAGTAACCATTGAATGAATTACCATACCTAATGTAATTAAGATATTTGAATGGTATTTTCTTGTTTACCTTCTTATATTTATTATCCTTCTTCTTGACTTGACTACCTCCTTTTGGTCTTATTTAAAATGAAGACCTATCTTATCACTTACAAAGTCCTAACTACTTAAGATGTTATCTAGAGCATTGATACTCTTTTCAAACTTCATAAAGGTCTAAAACTTACTATATTATTGATCTAACTTAGATTTTAAGGATTCAATTTCATTTCCATACCTAGTGCATTCTTCCTCTATATATTTTGAGCTAGTAGTGACTATCTCCATCTATGTTTCAATGTGATTGATGATCTCATCATACTCCTTAGATGTGTTACTTAGTCTGTCCTTAAACAAACCAATCTGCTCTTCATAGCCCTTAACTAATGACTTAAATTTATGATTCTTCCTTATTTATAACTTCAAATCCTCTATATCACTCACCAATTTTTCCTCAAAGTTCACTTTAACCTCTTATCCATCTAATTCTTCATCATCGATAAGGATTTTCTATTTTGAGTAATGTTCATTGTCTAATTATTATCATGTTCATGTTCATTAATTTTTTCATTACTATTAGATGTGTTTATGTCACTTAAATTAGATGAGTTATTATCTTATTTAGTCTAGAAACTTCTCTTGTTATTGAATGACCCTTTCCTACCTTCCTACTTCCTAAATGCTTTCTTATTTTTTACAAGATTATAGACCTTATCATCTCTATGATGTACATTATGTTATTCATCATTCTTAGTATATCCTTGTTAGGATACTTTGATATAAAATGATCAATCTTAACATGGTTAAATTTGTTGAAAGTCAACTTACCCTTATACTTACTAGATATAAATCTCAATTTCTTAGAAAACATGAATATTAGTTCATCATCATTAACATCTAAATATACCTCATCCTTGATCTTCTTATCTTTTGAATTATTCTCAACTTTGAATGTTTATTCCTTATTAATAGGTCTTAACTCTTTTTTTTATCATATCATAGGCATTCAATATGCCATGAATCCCATCCTTCTCCATATTTTCCAAATCTTACATCTCTTCTACTATAGACATCTTATTATAAAAATTAAGATTTAGTAATCTTGACACCTTTTGAACAAATATATACTCTTCCACTTCTTCTCCTAATCCTTTAACGACATTGAACACTTCATCAACCCTTAACATTTAATATGAAATGCTCTCATCTTCATTCATACTTAGACTTTCAAATTGTCTTCTTTGAGTCTACAATTTATCCATATTCACCTTGGTGTCTCCTTCATATATAAACATAAAATTGTCACATATTATGTTATTAAAATAATAGTCTATCGCATTCACAAACTCTACCTCTAATAAGACGCATATAATGGCATTCATTTTCTTGAAATTGCTTTCACTTTCCTTCTTTCTTGTTACAACTGACTATAACCATTTACAACTAACTATCATATGTCATGGACAACTGAAATTAGATATGTCCTCATTCTAATTCTCTAAGAGGAATAACTAGTTCCATTAAATAATAGAGCCTTACTAGTATAGAGACCACCTTGAGCTTGATGACTAGCCATCCTTACTTTTAAGATCTCCTTTAGGATGTTAGGCATACTTCAAAGGACCTGCTCTAATACCAAATGTTAGAAGCACAATCATTGAGATGAGGGTGAATCAATGTCTTATAACTTTATTTCAATTCCTCCTTAGCATATGTTAGGGATAATCTTTTACATTGTGGGTATTTACCCAAAGTTAGATAATAATTGGTTAGTTAGTATTTTGTAATAGTTAGTTATCAAAATATTGTTATAAATAATATTATGATAATACAATATTTTATTAATTATATATATATTTTTAGAACAATATATCATTTATAGGAGTGTGAATAATCTATTATATTTCAAAAGATAAAATGATGAAGAAATTATAGGAATCATATTTGTATATATATGTAAAAATCCCAAATGTATAATAATTAGAGTGTGAATAATACATTTCTAATGTGTTGAAATATTATTTTTGTTGTTTGTATATTGGCTCCTTAAATACCCTATAGTGTTATCAAAGTAGGTGTCTTTGATAGAAGAATGGTTTTCTGATTGCTAAGGGGAAATCGCAATTTATTGGTTTCCCCTATAGATGAATGTGAGATCACTTTTATTAGCATTCTAGATAATATGTGCTACTATTTTTGTGAATAGTGAATTCTAATAAATAAATATCATAGTCCATAAAGCATGGTTATAGTCAATAAACTTTGTATTGGAGCACTAACTATAGCCTGAGATACTATTTGTTGACTAAGCACTAATAGAAAGCAATATACATTGTTTGGATGTTAGAATTAGATTAATTTATCTACTTATCAAAGCAAAACACATATGCATTTGGTATTTTTTATATATATTTTTTCATGTTTGAAGTATTTTCCATTATATGTGTTGATTAGATTAATTTTGTAAAGGATGAGAAATAGATAGTGGTCACCAAGGAGAAAATAAAATATTAATAACATCATCAAATCTGACATTGTCTATAGCTATTACAATGCATTTATCAACCTTGTATTATCATGATCCAACCATGTGTAGTCATGCTTTCCAACTCATCATTGACCTATTAATCTACAAGATCTACATTGATGCGCATGCATGCTCATAATTAAGTAAGTCTTTTTTTAGTTAATGAGTTTTTTAATTCATTGTATTATTGTGTCAAATTTGGTATATTTTAATCGGTCATGTTTAGGTATATTATTAATATTATGTAATTGAGATTCATATAGATATTAGAAATAAATAAAATATTACTTTCTATTATATGTGTCTTAGTATCTTATGTAATATTTTAGTTGGTTCAAGTTAAATATCAATGATCATTAGTATAACATAAATTATGAGTTATAATTATCATTTCTCAACTTAGTTTTCTATGTTATTTGAGTCTATCAAAATGAAAAATTTGTCAAAATTATTGTGGTCTAAAATTTGTCAAAAATGTCAAAAGAGTTAAGTTGTATTTATGAGTATGTCAATAATTATTATTTAGTGTATAAAAGTCTTAGTAATCAAAAGTGTGAGAAAATTATTATTTTTTAATTGTACATAGATGCATTGTCAGTGTAACTGACATCCATTTTGTAAAAATTATGTCATGAGTGTGGGAGGAGTAATTCTCTTCATGACACCATTTTCTAAGTGAGCATATTTACCTAATGGAGGTTGGAGGGTACATGGAAGAAAGAGGTCATTCAATGACCTCTCATCAATCACCAATGATGGGACTGCACCAGTGATTTGGTGGCATTTTGTGTGGTGTGTTTTTATAGTTTATATTATGTGTTTTAAAAATAAGAATAAAATAATATGCATGTTGAAGATTTTCAATTTATGTGTAATTCCAAACACAATTCCTTGATGTAAAAGAATTTTTAAATGACAAAATCACCAATGTAAGTTAGTTCATGGATCTTAGAAGTGTTAGTGTTAAAGATACAAAAAACCATAGGAGGTGAATAATTTTTTGGTAATAGTTAAGAGAGTAGATAATACAAAGATCCTACAACTAACTTACTTCATTATGGATATGACCCTCAATGACACATCCATTGTGGTCATGTAAAGTGAATGTGAGATGTGTTCCTTTACATAGTAGTGTTCATGTGTAGAAACATTATGTTATTAGTATGCATACCTAAGAGTATGTAGTGGCATATAATTTGTTTCATTCTATTCATGTCAAGGTTTGTGGTAAACCTATAAAACCATGGGAAGAGTGAGATTCTCTTTATATCAAGGTCATGAGCCAAATAGGGCATGCTACTATGGGTGAACATAATACATATAAGAGTGAATTTTTTTCACCATGTAAAAACTATGGGGGAAAATGTTAGGGATTAGCTTTTACATTGTGGGTATTTACTGAAAGGTAAATAGTAATTAGTTAGTATTTGGTAATAGTTAATTATCAAAATATTGTTATAAATAATATTATGATAATATGATATATTATTTTTTAGATACATTGTTACAAAAATATATTTTATATATGAGTGTGCATAATTTGAGATATTTTGGAAGAGAAAACTATGGAGAGATTATAGGAATCATCTTCCTATATATATGTAAAACTCTAAAATGTTTAATAATCAGAGTGTGAATAATATATTTCTAGTGTCCTAAAATATTATTTATATTATCTTTGTATTACATCCTTAAATACCAAACAACATACATGAACCATCACATCAACATATAGATCAATCAATGCATAAGAAAATCAACTATATAAACATGAAACAAGATTACACAAGACAACACCTCATATATGTGGGAAACCATCAGGGGGAAGAAAACCCACTAATCCTTATAAATGGAATATAGACCTATAAGTCAAAAACCTAGTTTATTGAAGCACCAACTTCACATGGAGCACCAAACCCAATTATCCATGCATCCACTTAACTAGGCTTTAATAAACACCCACTTACAATGAGGCACCAACCCCCTAGATGACTCACCACAAAATTATCCACTCGATTTCTTTGATCACCAGTATAAAACCTTTTTTATTAACCAATTTATAATTAACACCTCTTTATCTCTTCACACACTTATCCCTCTCAAACTACCTTCTAGGCCTCTTCACTCAATTAGGTCTCTTCAAGGCTGACTAGGTCATATGACTTTAATTTTCATATGTAGACACACTTAAAAACCTTAATTTAAGATACTATACACTATTATGATGGTATAAAATACCTTATTTTTATAAAAAAATTAGTTATATCATTTGAATTCACTCTACTTGCTCAAATAAGCCTTAAACTACCTTGTATATATAACATTCCTTGTTCATATGCCACTTAGTTGGATACTCACCCATATCCTCTTATTTAAACCATCTAATACATATTATTCAATATAATAAAAAATATTAAAATGGATATTGAGTCCCTTTTGGTAAATCATAATTCTATTAGAACTCATTTCACCTTTCAATCTCATGGACACCTAATTCCATTAGGTCTACTTTAGAACACGTTATAATTTACCTTATTTGAAAAAAATTATCTTCATTGAATATAAATATAATTTCATACATTAATAAAATATACCATAATAAACACATTATAATTTACATAACACTTTATACCACCAACCCCTTCATAAACACTCCTTGTAGCACTGTTCACAATTAGACATGTTAACCTATTAAAATTCTACTAAAGAAAAGTGAAGCATGTACATAATTTAGTCACATAACCATGAAAATAAATTAAATTATCAATAAATTCATGACCTTAAAATCATCACCATGTAATTTATACTTCAGAACACAAGGGAAAAGGACTTAAATACTTCTTTATAAATAGCACACTCAGAACTATCAGAACACTCCAGAACCCAATCATGAACAATTTGATCTTGAACACCTAAAAGAAAAATTCAAATAATAAATTATACTCTAAAAATATATTTTGAAAAATATATACCACTCTCAAATACAAAAATCACAAGGTCTAATGTCAAATATTGGTCTTGTATACCAATCTTATAACCTCACTACACAGTCAAACCAAAACCAGACAAGCCTTTTTGGATTCAACATTTTAAGAATTTGTAATACCTCTAAAACATTATAAAAATCATGTATAGAATATAAAATTACAAAAAAAAAAACAACACCTTGTGTATTATAAAATTCAACTTAGGGTATAACGTCTCTAAGTCATCACTAAAATTTACTTACCCAAATCTACTAGCTTAGCTTTAAAGCATAGTCACCGTGACTTAGACCTCCAACACCTATATATACATATTAAATTACTTATAATTAATGTTTATAATCCTATTAGTTATTTATACCATTATAAAATATAATTATAATGTGCTCAAATGGAAAATATTGGTCATGAATATAAATCTTATAACCTCACTATACATAGACCTCACTAAGCCAGACATGCCATTTTGGATTCATAATTTTCAGAAGTGTACCTAAATTTAAAGATTTATATCAATCATGAATATTAAATAACATTAAAAAAATCTCTATTCACTTGGTTTCATCATTCAATCATGTTAACACATTCCTAATTATCTCCTCATTATTACTTAGGTTTTTCATTGTTTTCACCATTTGGCCTATTAGTGATTAGCTAAATTGGATGATAATTTTAGAATAATTTAAGTATATAACATATATAAAAACCACCAAAAAAATTAAATATGAGTCTCAATCTTAAATCTTAATTAATTTTAAAATTTTATCCAATATAATTTTTACAACTTCTTCATAAACAAGCATGTGTCTTCACATTTTATCCCTCCTCTCTCTAACCATCACCACTTATAGGTACATATAAGAGTTAAATAAAATATATAAACACTTACCTAAGAATTATATACCATCCTAATCACTTTTTAATAATATCCCCAACATTGGATCATTATTAGGGTTCTAAAAGGGTTTAAACATGCTTCCATTCTTAACAACCATTTATAAAGCATAGCCCCTCAATCAAAAAAAAATTCATGGAAATTTGAGATATGACCCCTATCAATATACCATGAATATATTGGGTTACCTTTCATAGGTTTGATGAGATAATGAGCACAGTAAAATCTTTCTCGAGTTGAGAACCCTTCATTATGTGCACTCAAGAGACCTCAAAACAATTTTTCATGTCATGTCCTTCATAATAAGACCAAAAAATAAATGAAAACACTTGAAAATACATACATATTCTTTAAAAATACTTACATAATCTCAAACACTCTAAAAATTGATCATGACCCCTCATTAGGCCACACACTCTCTCTCTCTCTTTGCTTTCTCAGACCCTGGCCTACAAACCACATTAGGCCTTAAAATGACCTTCATGATTCTTTTCATGAACTCTCTACCACTCTCACATATTAAATAAACTCATTCATGATTATAAACTTTCATACATCTTTCATATATCTAAAAAATAAATCATGATACCTCGTTAGGCTAGGTAGGGTCTGGAAGTGGTCTAGATGTAGACTTCATCTAAAGGTCCTACCCCTAGCAGCTCACCTTGGGATTATCATGAGAGATTAAATTCATCACATAAATTCTTAAGCAACATAAAATAACATATCATGACTATATACATACATATTACCAAGTTACCATACTCATACCTTCTCATAAGGACTTTACATGCTTTAATACTCACTTGATCATCATACCTCTTTATGATAATACTGAAAACATAAAGCTAAACTAAACCTTTATATTAAAAAATAGAAGAGAAATTAGGTTTCCTTCAAATCCTCTCTTGCCTTCATATTATCTATTGCCACATGGCTTCCTTGTCACATCATGAGATTAATGGAAACACTTCTCAATATTCTTTCCTATATCCTCTTTTTATATTTGCATGTGAGTATGAAATAACTATTGGTTGTAAACATTATTATTAAAACACTTATCCAAAAATATACTATCTATAAAATAATCCTTCTTTGGACCATAGAGCCTTCTTTTCAGCTCTATCTTTCCCTTTTTTGAAGTGTTTTTATTAAGATCTACCCACTTTAGAATAAGGTTCATCCATCCAACTAAACTTTATTTTAGCTTTCTTCTATGTTTTACTCATCCACACATACACCCACTTAGAAAATCACATGCTCAACCTACTATTTCACCACCTAGTTATTTAACCCATACCTAAAACTTGTGCCCTAGAGTGGATATTAGTTATAATGTTAGTTATTTAACCAATACCTAAAACTTGATCCCTAGAGTGGATATTACTTCCATTGAGATCCTAAAAAATTAGAGGTCACCTCATTAAATCTAGTTTGCACATAAAACCCACAACAAAAAAATAAAATTGGAACTAGAATGATGGCCACTCATATGCCTTCCCTAGTAGAGGTTATCCCCTATGTTTGAATTTCACTTAAGAAACCTAATATAATAAATAGGTCTAGGGCCCAAACTAGTCTTTTGATTTCACCTCTATAAATTCATCAAAGGCATAAATCTATGTGGATTGGTCTTATGGTACCCTAGGTCAAAACACCTTCTCTAGTAAGAAATACCTAGCCTATTAATCATCTTATGTCTCAATGGCCTTGGTTGGTAGGATCTACCAATGATGTACTAGTGGATGTACATAATTTTATAAGGAATCTATATAAGTATCTACCTTATTTATCCCATTATAGAGAAAGAATGGCATGGGATCATACCAAGTCTTTCAAGGCTTCTGTGAGGTTGGTGAACATTATTGATGAATATGTTTCATTCAAGGTTTTCTCATTCACATTATAAGATGATTCCTATGATCATACTTTTATCTACAAAAAAAAATTATTTCTTCATAGAGTGCATGCTAAATAACTTTTCTTGCTTAATTCATACATGCTACCAATCTCAGTTTGGTGTCTCAATACTTCAATAGTATGAAGAGGGAGCTTAATGAGCCAATCCAAGATTTTTACATAAGGTTTTATAAGATGTACACCTTGATAATTAAAACATATAAACCAAAATGAGATCTAGCATTAGATATGTACAAGAATGCCTTAGATCCAATTACTATAGTATTTCTATGAAGTATTGTTGTTACCAACACTCTAGGATTAACATATAAAGAATCTCTTAATATTGATATACAACTTAATTCTCATGTACTAGGCACCCCTAACCTCAATTTTGGTTTCCTATTTTTTAATTAGGTGCCTCATGTGAATCAAAACGTTTTGGCATTCAACTAGAATCACTTATATGCATTTCCTCCTATGACACAACAAACATCAAAATACAATTATGTATTATTGAACACTCTACACAAATTAATGGTCATTAACATAGCTAATATTCAATCCCATCTAATAATTTAATTACCCAAGGTGATAGTTATACCAAAGAAAAAGTATATTCTATATAGATAATGGTCTAAAATTTGAGCAATGACTTCTTGGGCATCAAGAGGAAGATGAGTAATGTTACTAGTTAGAATAATAATTAGAATTATGGGTTTAAAAAATATAACATACCTTTCAATAGTTTCGTAAATAATGTAGAATAACATTATCCTAATAAGTTACAAAAAATAAATATAGTGGAGAAAATTCTACCCAATTAGTGTAGGGTTCATAACACATCACATCATGGTGAGCTTGACTATGTTGATATCTGTGTAGCATTTAAAATCTTCTAGAGAGAGATGGTGAGGCAAGATGTAATGAACAAGCCACCAGAGCTCCCCCATGATGCTAATTCCTCAAGCATGAGCATGATATTTAAAAATCATGAGTTCTTATTCCCAAACAAATATTCCAATGTGATATAAAATTACCTAAATAAGATACACACTTTACATTAGTTCTAGAAGAGTAACTATAATTTGAGGAACAAATAACCCTTCACTAAATCATCTCCTCCAAATAATGTAGCTATTCCCTTGAATCTAAAATATAATAACAATCCACCTCCTACAAATGGAATGGTCATCCTTTAAATGGGGAATAACATATAAATGGAGGATAAAATATCATTAAGGACATAAAGAGGATAAATTAAAGCATCACTCTTCATAAACTGGCTCAGATTACTAAACGAAGGGATCTCATATGGAGTTCCATTATAGGGAAGTTTGATGTAGAGAAGGCAAAATATACTTGTAACAATGTTATATATAAGATTAATCCATGTGTTACTCCATTATTTTTAACTATCAAATCATTTGTAAATAATATTCAAAATTATTTAGCTAATTCTATAACTTCATCTACTATGATGCCAACTTCTATTTGTCAAAATCTTGGATTGACTTCAATTCCATCTAAGAGGATAGTTTCATATCTAGATAAAACATGGATGCATATGGTTAGAGAATTTAATGATGTAAACATTAAAGTGGAATCTAATACAAGTGTATAAATGACTATTAATATACTCATGGTAGATATCCCAGAAGGATGTGGACTACTACTGAGTAGAGACTAGTCAAAGACATTGAATCGATAGGTATCAACATACTTCTCTCATATTTGGCTACTATAGATAGGTGTTGTAAACCAAATTTGAATTTATTAGGAACAAATAATGTATAACCCCATCATAAATTATAATACTAATAATGAATAAGTAAGTTATCAATCTCCTAATCTTGGAATGTATACCTTTACCATAAAATATGAGGTGTAAGAACTAGAATTCCAAGGACCTTATAAATTTTTGACTTTCCATTTCAATGATGTAAGATCCAAGCAAGGATCAGGTGTGGATGTTGAAAATTTTCACCCATAAGGTAATAAATACATAAAAATTATAGGTTCCAATTTTTTTGCACAAATAATAGAGTAGAGTATGAAGCATTGATTTTGGGACTACAATTCTCTCTCAAAAATAATGTCAAGTAGATACCAATATATGGAATTTTAGACCTCATACTTAATTAGGTTATAAATAAATACTATTGAAAATTATCATATCTAAAGAGCCACAATCAGAAATCTTGGAATTTTATTGAGTCATTTTAATCCTTCAATATAGTAGCTATTCCTAGAGAATAAAATAAGGTTATTGACTCACTTGATGCTTCAACTACCAATTTGGCACAATTGAAGGAATCTAACACATATATATTTTATATTGAGATCTTATCTTTCCCATCTATTCTTAATAATGTGTAAATTTTATAGGTTTTTGATGATTACAAATATAATGTCTAATTCTAGACCAGTTTGAGATAATGTGAATCTCATATCATTGATGATAAAGAGATCAATTATCCATTCCAAGAAGTATTGGGAGAATAAGAGTTCATTTAATCAAAATAGATCCATCTTCTTATGGGTGTGATTTATTTGGAAAGTGAATTTTATATGGATCCCCAACCCTAGTAATAGAGTCATCTTAAAGTAAACAATGTTAATTTTAATAAGGAGAATTTAGGGGATGGGTGTAATTTGTGTTTCATCATCATTGGCCTCTACTATACTTTAAAATAAAGATAAAGGGTAAAGGATTTACTAACCTAGTATAAAAGTGTGATTTTACGGATGTATGAGGAATTCAAGGTTTTGAAACAAAGATTAATAACCAATATAGTCCTAATAAATCTAAACTATAAGCCATTTAGGCATATACTGAGGCCTATTAATCCTATCCTAGAACCGATCATCTAGAAGGAAGTAGAAAAGTTGTTAAGCTCAATGTTAATGTTCCCTATCAAATATTATACCTAGATAACCAACATGGTTCCAATTAATAAAAAATAATGGGGAATTCAAATTATGTGTTGATTTCAAGAACCTAAATAAGGCTTTTGAGGAAGATAACTACCCTTTAACTTCCTTAGATGAGGTGATCCAGATAGTAATTTCTTATAGAATAATGTCTTTTTTGATGTATTTTTAGGATATAACTAGGTGTGGCTTGAATTTCAAGAAAAAATGAAGACTACATTTACCACAAAGTGTGGATAATTATACATAAAAGAGGATGCCATTTAGCCTAATTAACATAAGATCTATCTTTTAGTAGGTAATATACCATGCATTTTAAGGTATAATAGCTAAATACATAATCATTTACATGGACAAACTCATTGTTTTCTCAAAGAACATAAATGATCATGTAGGCCATGTATAGCCAATATTTGAAAGATGTATAAGGTTTGACATCTCGCTAAACCCTTAAAAAGAGAATTTATTTAGTGTTACTAATGGCAAGATCTTATGACACATTATTGCCAAATAAGGAATCACAATTGACCCAAATAGAGTAGAAGGGATTTCACATACTGCATTCCAAAATACAAAAAAGGAGCTCAAGCCTTTGTTTGGAAATATAAATTTTGTGAGGAAGTTTGTCTCAATTTTTTTAGAAATCATCATACCTCTAAATGCAAATCTCAAACAAGATGATAAATTAGTGTCAATAATGGAGGGTTGAAAGGCTTTTCAAGACATCGAGTATGCTATATATCAAGCCCCAGTCTTGATAAGTCTATACTTCACTAAATATTTATTCTTATACTCATTTTCTTTAGAACATACAATTACTACTATGCTTACTCTAAAATATTGAAGTGGGCATCCTATTTCATTCATGATCACGGATTTAAAATAAACTAAGATAAAGTATTCCATGATAGATAAGAAAATATTTTCCCTTATCAAAGTGGTAAATATGTTTTGGCACTATATATTGATAAATAAGACTATCACTATTGTATCATACCTTATTGTCAATATTACTTTGTGGTAGAATGAATTGGGAGAGCACAAATGAAAATGGATGGAAACATTTCAATATTTTGACATAGAAATCAAGCCTACCAAAATTTTAAGAGGACAATCCATCATTCAAATTATGACTAAGCCTAATCCACACATCACCATTGAGGAGGTCTATCAAACCCAAGTACCTAAAGGATATTGTTATGCTAATATCATTTAATATTTAATCATAGGTACTTCTTCCCTAGAACTCAATAAACAAAGAGATTTGAGGCTCAAAGCTACTCACTACATGATCATAATGGGGATTATATATAAAATAAATTATGAAGGCATCTACCTGAGATGTGTATCATAAGAATAAGCTTAATAAATCTTGGAGAACCTACACTAGGAGATAGGTAATGAACGTATATTTTGAAATACCATAACCTATAAGATCCTCATAATGGGATACTATTGGCCAATAGTCTTTAAAGATGCACACAATCATGTGAGAACATGCCATAAATTTTAGGTCTTGGTAAAAATAGAAGTACATGCATCAATTCCATTATAGCCTATTATTTATGGAATACCATTTGCTCAGTGGGGCTTAGATTTAATTGATGTAATCAACCTAAATTATTTATCTACCCATAAATTTAGGCTAATTACCATATGTTATTATACCAAATGGATTGAAGTAGAGGATACAAGTCATTGTATATAACAATATGTAATTATTTCCTTAAGGAGCACATTAAAATAGGTTTGTTACCCCTATTTACATAGTTTGTGATAATGCTATAGAAATCCAATTAATTGAATTCACTGAATTGGACCACGATAATCAAATCATCATCAGGTCATCTTCCAACCATTGACTATAAGGAAATAGATTGCTTAAATATAAAAAAATGAAATTGATTGATGTAATTGAGAATTCAATAGTAAATAAACCCAAAGATTGGCATCATCTACTAAATTATGAAATATGAGTTGATAAAACAAGATACAAGTATGCCCTCAACGCTTCAACTTAATTTATAGTATATGGATGATAGTCAATATTCCAAATCATGATCAAATTTCCAAATTATCAATTTATGTAGGAGTACATGTAACCAAGTGAGAAAGTGGAGTCTTAGTTATTAGATATAATAGATATGGAATATTCAAGGATTGAAGCCTTGTATAATTTTAGAAAATATTAGGACTTATTCAAAATGTGGTTTGATAGGAGAGAAAATTTCAAATCATTTAAAATATATGACATGGTGCTTCTATGGGATAAAGCCCATGAAAATAAAGGATAGCATGCAAATTTTACCACATTATGGATTGGGCCTTATCATAGTTTAGGGATCCTAATAATGCTTTCCATTTAAGGGACCTCTAAGGTAATGAGTAGACATATCCAGTCAAATGAATTTTTTTGAAGTATTACTTCATGGTTGTACCATCTAGAGATGTCCCTAAGTAATATTTAAATTCATGGTAGAGTTAGAAGTAGATTGAATTTATTACTTTAATTAGGGTAGTTTTCTTTCTTTCTAGATTAGCCTTTCCTATTTTCCATATTTTACTTTCTTTAGTTTAGTTCCCTAATTTATAGAATAAATATCTTTATTATTTCCTAATAATATTATTGGTATCTCCTAGTGTAACAAAGTAAGTATCCAATACACTAGAATTCTTATACATGTTTGAGTTTAAAATTTAAACCTTTGAGGGAGGTTATAAAATAAATAATAGGTTTGGGAAGGATAGAAAACTACACACATAAATTGTTCTATTTGTAACTTTTCTACCCTTGTGTCTAATATTTTTAGAATTTAGGTATGTAATGAAACATTAATCATGGTTATGTTACCATTGAATACTTATATCAATAATGTAA
The DNA here is from genome assembly GCA_037957365.1 of Torreya grandis. NCBI lineage: Eukaryota > Viridiplantae > Streptophyta > Pinopsida > Cupressales > Taxaceae > Torreya > Torreya grandis. Next base: position 660,121 of record JARHVA010004316.1, on the reverse strand, counting down.
AATATACACTCATTATTCCATAAAAATTGATAAAGTTTTCTCATCCCTTTGGATAAATTATAATTCCAATATTAATACTTATTTAATGTAATAACCATTGATATGGATATATCTAGAAGGGACATTCTGATAAATAAGTTTTTCTTCACATGCACCAAATCAAAATGGTTCCTTCATTCCCTCTTCTACTTTAATTCTACAAAAAAATAAGACCCATGTATCCTAATGAGTGACCAATAAACATAAATAAAATCTAAAGGTGATCAAAGACTCACATGATGAAATAAGATCAATGTATCATGCACAATGCAATAGTACAATAAAAAAGGAGGAGGTACCAAAGGTATCTTTGTTGGGATTATGAATTCTTAGATGGTAGTAGAGAAATGCTTGATATTTCCTACTTTTGAATATACTTCAAAGAAACTAGAATGAAACCTACAGTTTTTCCAAGTAATTAATAAAATCCTTACAATAAGGGTAAAATAAAATCACTTCATCACACATAAATCCAAGGTATGAACAAGGCTATTATGTTGTGTGAAGTCATTTGGATTCTCTTTAATGTTTCTAATTCAATTACTATCTTTTGGTAGGTTCATATTTTATATAGGATTTCTCACCAAAGATTTTGGGTTCTTGAATATTAGGGAGTATTTCCCTTGTGAATAACCATTTTTTTACTAAAAACACCCACATTCTTTATTTTATTTTGAATCAAGACCCACTATATTATAAAAGGCCTAAGTGTATTTACAAAATATTTTTTCATGGGTCTTTATAAGTGCACCTAACTTTGTTGTTTGCTATAAATGTAGGGGACATTTTCATTTATTTGGTTTATTTAGACTAACCTATTAATATTATTTGGGAGTTTTGCATGTGTATAGGTATTCAAAGTATACAAAGTGATTACAAAATGTTAGACTTCATGTATTTTTAATTTCACTAGTTGTGTTTTTAATATATTTTGATCTTCAAAACTTTTGTTCACAAAGTCAACTTTCAACATTTTAATCCTTCACATATTTTTAACTTTTTGAGAAGTGTTCATCAAAACTTTTATTCATGGGTTTTATTCATAAAATTTTATCATTGTGTTATTCCCAAAATCCATCACTAGTTTTTATGGACAACATGTCGACCGTTTTAGTCCCACAAGCCAAAATGGTCTCTTTCTTTCTCAAAATGTTCTGAGTAGTCAAGTTATTTAACCACACAATCCTTTTTAGCTAAGGAAATCGCAGGTTCAAATGGTGAGCTTTCACAAGGAAAAATCTAAAAACACTTTAAGCATTTCCTAAAAAATTGTAAGGAAGGTTCAATGCTAAGATTCAATAAAAAAGGTTCAACAATAGGGTTCAATGATATAGAATGAACCATTGAATTTTTGAACCATTGAACTTTACCTTTGAAAGGTTCAAAGAGTTCAAAGGTTCAACGAGTTCAAAGCTTCAACGTGTTCAAAGGGTTTAAAGATTCAAAGTTCAAAGTTTGAGTGAATGGATCAAACAAAATATTCTAGAAAAAGGTTCAACTAAATGGTGTAAAAAATTGGTTCAACGACACCTTGAACTCATAAATAAGACTAAGTGAATGCAGCTTTTTACAAAACATTGAATTGCTAAACTGCCAAACCGATCAAACTTTAAACTGTTAAACCTTGAACCATTGAACTCTAAAAGGTTCAAAGTGCTTCAAGCAATCGGTGACATCCCCATGGACATCAAATTCAAGGTAATGAAATAACCATTGATTTTCAAATAATGTAGACCTAAAAACAAACTCAATGACCAGCCAAAGAAGGAGCTGAAGAAGCCACTAGAAGGTGAGAAGATAGCCCCAAGAGCTCAGATCACCAAGAAGAGAAAAAATATAGAAAGGAAAGAGAAAGTTATAGAGAATCCAAAAATAATATAGAAGATTTATTCTAGTAGGTGGAGCAGTCTGCCAAATTGACCTCAAAGAGAAAACTCATTTAATGGCACAGCCTATTTTTCTTCATTAAGTAAAGGTGAATGGATAGCCATGTAAACATCATAAAGAAGACCATGAAACCCATGCTTCAGAGGAGACATTTGAGATGATTTAGAATGCCAAAAGTTAAGGCTAATGACTTTTTCTAGCATGGCTCCTTCATAGAATTTCCAATGCATTCAATGCAACATGGGCCATTTCATGAAAATAAGCACCCAAGTCTTTCTATGGATGCTATATATTGTAATCTCTCAGTGTGTGATAAAGAGATCTCTTTGTTATTAGAAGTGAAACTCTACCCAAATTGAAAGGCATTCCTGAGACTTTGAGCTCAGACAATTGATCATATTTTATAAAGTGAATGAGAAAGCAAGTTGCCTTTCAAACTTTGTGTTGGAATAGCTTGTGTTATTAGGAAATCATTCTTATGTATTTTTACCAAATATAGTCTTGTCCATTTAATCAAATAAGTAGAACAAGTGGAAATAATTTGAAATATGTCCTAAAGTCGAGTATGGGAGACTTTGTGCTGACATAATTGTCTTTAGTCTGCATGTTTTATGTTTCAAGATGTTGGAGAGACATTGATCTCCCCTTATCATTCGTAATCTTTTACTTTGTTGTAGTTTTTAGTGGAGACTTTATGCTACACTTCATTCTACTATGTTACTTTGTCCTAAACTAGTAGGAGAAATAATGAAAGACTTTGTGCTTTTATGGGTTTCTTGTGGATCCAATTACTACCTAAGAAGAATCCCTGCTATTTCTTGAACATCATTTTTGAAAGAAGAGAAATGCCTTTAGTAATTACATAATAATTATCCTCTATTTTTTGAACATCATCTATGGAAAAAGAGAGATGGATGGTATGATTTCACCCCTGAGTCTATTTTCAGTTTATATTAGTCTATTATAGTTTATAGGGAACCTCCCCTTACTTAGAGGAGAGATTTATCTCATTTTGTTGTGGTAAGCATACCCATGTTTCCATATAAATATCATTGTGCTATGGTTTATATACCCATTTTGTCATCAGTTAGTTGATGACAGAATATTCACCAAACAATTTTTTGTGACTCCAACATTGGTTTCCTAAATTACCAAGATGAAGCTAGAAGTAAGAGAGAAGTGTTTGATAGATCATACATTGTTTTTAATAGGTCTCAAAACAAGTCAAATAAATAAGATAATATGGGAAAAATAGGGGAAGAATCTCAACCAGTAAATTCATTTGATAAATAGGGGACTTCACTACCTTTCCAATCAAAGGACTCAATCATCAACAAAAAATTACCTCAAACAACCCTACACCTTCTGCTTCAATTTCTCATACTAGTACCACACCCAACCAAACCAAGAATGATGGACTTCCTTCCTCTATTCCTAGTTATTTTCAGTCATTTGATATAATTGACCATACTAGGAAGACCAAGATCAAAATGTTTGAGTTTGAATACTTACAAGCTAACCCTGAGCAATTAGATAGGCTAGTTGAATTCATCAAAAACAAAATCATCCCTGTAGGATAAAATGTTTCAAAGGTGATTCATGATATCCCAAAGAACAAATCCACCTAAAATAATCTTGTCAATACTCCTCCTATTGCCCCTAGGGAAATATAACCTTTCTATGTTTCCCCTTTGATTAATGGTCATAAGTTGAACAACTGCATAATAGACTCTGGAGCCTCTGAAAATGTTATGCCTACCAAGGTATCAGACTCTCTCGGTATTACCTTAACTAAAAATTTTAGGAGATATTTCTCCATGGAAAATAATCAAGTGCCACTTTTGGGATAGATCAAAGATGCCCGATTTGCATTCATAGCTTTCCCAAAAAAAAGGATTAAAATGACAGTCTTGGTGGCTGACATTCCAGCTTCCTATGACATTCTACTTGGATGAAATTTTTGAAAGGATGTTGGTGGAGAATTGAACATGGACCTATTTGAGGCAAGGATACCTGTTAAGGGCATCATGTAAATACTACTTCCTAAGAAGGAGTCAAAATATATTATCACCTAAACATCAGGCCCTAAAGCTCAAATTCTATTTGAATCCTCAAGAATGGGTAACTACTTTCTGTCTTCAAAAGATGTTTCTATTTCATCAGATGAAAGTTTTATAAGTGACAATAAAAAAAATTAGAAAGACATTAGAAGAATTGGTAGAGCATTGTTCAGATGAAAAAGGATCTTCTCTCCCTAATGAAAAGAAATCTAAAAAGAGATCAGATTTTAATGATGTCTAGATTCTAGAATTTGATGGTAGTTATTCTTCTACCAGTTCTAGAGCTAGAATTGTTTTGATATCTCCATAAGGAGATATTTTACCCTATTCATATAAGTTCTATTTTAGTAATAAAAAAAAACACCACTGAGTATGAATCTTTGTTGCTTAGATTGAAACCTACTCAAGCTAAAGATGTTAAGCTTCTTCACGCTCGAGGAGATGTTGAACTAGTGGTTTGTCAAGTGAGGAACCTATATCAAACCAAGAACAAAATATTGTGACATTATCACAATCTGGTGTGGGACTACCTTGAAAATTTTGAGGCTTTCAGTATTTTTGTGGTGCCCAGAGAGTTCAATGATCGTGCAGATTCATTGACTATCTCTATAACCCTCATGGTTCTTCATAAAGATTTTGAAGGACACAAGTACACTATTGAACTAGTATTTCAACCAAGTGTACCTAATAATTCCAATCATTGGCAATTTTTTAATGAGGAAAACCAAATCATTGATTTTTTGGAATAGATGGATGGTTTTGAGGAGATTTATTTTGAAGACAGTGAATCTCCTCTATGGGAATTAGCACCCAAAACAAATTTAAAAATTGGTGAAGAGTTCCTTCAGATCAAATGGAATAAAATTCCTAAAGGGTTACTTTCTCTTGAGAATATATTTGGTAAACATGATAGGCTTATCAAGAAGTAATAAATAGATTCAAGTTCCTCCAAATATTTTGATCAAATAAATTTGAGTACAAAATATAATCCCAAAATGATCAACATTGGGAATTGTTGCACTCCTAATGAAAACCTCAAATTCATTAATTTTATTCACCATTATATTGATGTTTTGTTGTACTCTTATGATGATCTAAAATCTCTCAAGATTGAATAAATATGACATAAAATTCCTCTCAAGGTTGGGTCATTACCTCACAAGAAGAAACAAAGGTAGTACAACCCTGAGATATTAGGTACTATTCTTTATGAGATCCAAAAAATGTTAAATGCAAGGATAATTTTTCCAATAAATCATTCCACCTAGATTGAAACCATAGTCTCTATGAGAAAAAATAATCGATAAATTTGCCTCTATGTTGATTTCAAAAATCTAAATCAATCCTCTTTAAAATACAACTACCCCTACCCATCATGGATCAACTACTACAGATAGTGACTGGCTTAGAGATGTTATCAATGTTAGATGGTTTTTTGGGTTATAATAAAGTGGATGTTGGTGAAGCAGACCAACATAAGACCACTTTCACTACACCTTGAGGCATCTTTTCATATCATAAAATGCCTTTTGGTTTGATCAATGCTGGCACCACCTTCTAGAGAACGATAGATCTTGCCTTCAGAAATGAAATGAGGAAGTTCATTATGGTATATCTTGATGACTTGAACATATTTTACAAACATCATCCTAATCATATGCATCATTTATAACAAGCTATATAATAATTTTGACAACATGGCATTTCTCTCAATCCTAAAAAATCAATTTTTGGGGTTACAGAAGGGAAACTTCTCAGTCAAACTGTATCCTGAGAAGGCATAAAGATCAACCCAAAAAGATTCAAATCCATACAAGAGCTTGCTCTTCTTGATAGTAAGACTGTATTCCATTCATTCTTTAGAAAGGTTAATTTTTTATGAAGGTTCATTCCTAAATTTGTAGAGAAGAATTGCCACATTATCGACATGATGAAGGGTAAAGCTACTTTCTGCTAGACTGAAGAAGGCAAGTCAGCATTTCAAGATATCAAGGAAGTTATCGCCCATTCCCCAATATTGGTTTTTATAGATTATACCAAAGACTTCATAATATATAGCTATGCTTTTAAAGACACACATTCAACGATTTTAGTTCAGCAGAACAAATAAGGTGTAGAGTCCCCCATATCTTTCATGAGTTATCCTCTCAAAGCTCATGAGATGAAATATTTAAACATGGAGAATCATGCTTATGCTATGTTTAAGGTGGTAAAACACTTCAATTTTTACATCTTGCACTCACATACTATTTCTCTAGTTCCTGATACGATAGTAAATTCCATTCTAACTCAATAGGAGTTTGGAACTAAAAGGGGCAATTGGATTTCTAAAATTTAGGAGATTGATCTTGTTATCAAACCTAAGAAGCTTTTACATGGAAGAGGTCTCTGCCAGTTAATTGCTAATAGCATACTAGAAAAAGTAGGGTATGAAGAAACAAAGGTTAAAGACATGCCTATAGTTCTCTTTATCACTACTACGAATGAGTGGTATTCCAATATCACTCATTTTCTTACTTATGGTGAGTGTCCTGCCCACCTGTCTCATAAAGAAAAGAGAACTGTTAAGTTGAAAGATGCTAAATTTTTCATGTGGGACAATAGTTTGTACAAAAGGATCCTTAATATGGTATTTCTTCATTACATGGATAAGGTGAAATAGACAAAACTTTTGGAGTCTTTCCACAATTTGGCTTGTGGAAGACATTTTTTTGTACCTGTGACTACCCATAAGATTCTATGAGCTAGGTACTATTAGCGTACTCTATTTTTAGATTCATACACTTGGGTGTGTAGATGTAATCTATGTCAAAAGTTCATTGGGAAACCCAAGTTGGTTGCATTACCTCTCAAGTTGGTGGTGATTGAAGAGCCATTTCAACAATGGGGTATTGATTTCATTGGCACTATATACTTGTCTTTGAGTGTTGGACATGACTATGTTCTCATAGCCACAGACTAGTTTACCAAGTGGGTGGAAGCCATTCTAGTCAAGCATGCTACTTTAGAAGTGGTATGTAATTTCCTCAAGGAAATATTATTTCTTGATTTGGAGTCCCAAGCAAGATTATAATAGACAATGTAGCCTATTTCTCTTCTCATGAGGTTACCCAGTTCTGATACTATTATGGGAATATCCTCTCCCACTCTTTTGACTATTATCTGCAAGGAAAGGGTCAATAAGAATCAAGCAACAAGAACTTGGTGACCATTATTAAGAAGCTAGTATATGACAATCAAAGAACCTAGCATAAAACATTGTTTGATGCTTTATGGGAAAACAAGATTACACCCAAAAGGGTGATAGGTATGTCACCATTTCAACTTCTATATGGTTTGAATGCATAGATACCAATCACCTTGGAACTACAAGAACTGAAGTTGGCAAAGCTAGTCAAAGATAAAACGTTTGAAGATTCTATCGACAAGAGGATCATGTGCTTGACTGAATAAAATGAGCAATGAACTATGTTGGTGGACTGTATTGCTACACATCAAAATTAGGTAAACAAGCTCTTCAATAAAAGAATAAGGATTCATGATTTTCAAATTGGAGATCATGTCTTTTTATGGGAAAAGAGGAGAGAACCAGAAGGAATGCATGACAAATTTGATTCTTTGTGGAGAGGTCCATTCATCATCCATAAATTCAATGGTGATAATAGTTTCTTATTGAGATATCAAGATGGGATGCCATTTTCACTGCCTCATAGTGGGCAACATCTGAAGTACTTCAATCCTTGAAGTATCAAATAAGTCTAGTTGTACATTTGTATAGTCTTTGTTTATTTAATGCTGTTCATTTGGTTTTTGGCATCTTTCTCTTTTTTGAAGGCATGACTCTATAGCCCAATGGCATATATGAAGGCACTTAGATTCTAGATTCTACTCCCTTCGATTGTTTCAAAATATAATTGATGGAAGTTCCCCAGTTGGAGCTAGCTATTATTCCCAAAATCTATCACTATTTTTGTGGACAACATGTTGACCATTTCAATCCTGCAAGCCAAAATGGTCTCTTTATTTCTCAAAATGTTCTGAGTAGTCAAGTTATTCAATTGCATAACCCTTTTTAGCTAAGGAAATCGTAGGTTAAAAACGTAGGCTTTCACAAGGAAAAATCTCAAAACACTTAAGGCATTTCCTAAAAAATTGTAAGGATGGATCAAAGCTAAGGTTCAATAAAAAAGGTTCAATAGTAGGGTTCAATGATATGGAATGAACCATTGAACTATTGAACCATTAAACTCCACCTCTGAAAGGTTCAAAGAGTTCAAAGGTTCAATGAGTTTAAAGCTTCAACATGTTCAAAGGGTTTAAAGATTCAAAGTTCAAATTTTAAGTGAATGGTTCAAATAGAAGATTCAAAAAAATGGTTTAACCAAATGGTGCAAATAATTGGTTCAACAACACCTTGAAATTATAAAGAAGACTAAGTGAACATGGCTCTTTACAAAACATTAAACCATTGAACTGTCGAATCGATCAAACTTTGAACCATTGAACCTTGAACCATTGAACTCTTAAAGGTTCAAAGGTTCAAAGTTCAAAGTGGTTAAATTGATTGGTGAGGTCCCTGTAGATGTCAAATTTAGGGTAATGAAACAAACATTGATTTTTGAATAACGTAGACTTGAGAACAAACTCAATGACCAGCCAAGGAAGCACCTAAAGAAGCTAGCAAAAGGTGAGAAGATAGCCCTAAGAGCTCACATCACCAGGAAGAGACAAAATATAAAAAGGAAAGAGAGAAAGTTACAAATAATCCAAAAATATTTATAGAAGAGTTATTCTAGTAGGTGGAGTAGTCCACCAAATGGACCTTAGAGAGTGGAAGCATTCAATGGCATGGCCTATTTTTCTTCATCGAGTAAAGGTGAATGGACAGCCATATAAACATCATAAAGAAGACCAAGCAACCCATGCTTTGGAGGATACATTTGAGATGATTTATAATGCCAAAATTTAAGGTTGATGACCTTTTCTAGCATGGCTCCTTCATATGATTTCCAATGCATTCAATGCAACATGGGTTGTTTCATGAAAACAAGTGCCAAGTCTTTCTTTGGATGCTATATATTGTAATCTCTCAGTGTGTTATAAAGAGATCTCTCTATTATTATAAGTGAAACTCTACCCAAATTGAAAGGCATGCCTGAGACTTTGAGCTTAGACTGTTGATCATAATTTATCAAGTGAATGAGAAAGCAAGTGATCTTTCAGACTTTGTGTTGAAATATCTTGTGTTATAAAGGAAATAATTATGTCTTTTTCCTAAATACAGTCTTGTCCATTTAATCAAATAAGCAGAACAAGTGTAAATAATTTGAAAGATGTCTTGAAGTTGATTGTGGGAGACTTTGTGATGCCATAACTATCTTTAGTCTACGTGTTTTATGTTTTAAGATGTTGGAGAGACATTGATCTCCCCTTATCCTTCGTAATCTTTTACTTTGTTGTAGTTTTCAGTGGAGACTTTGTGTTGCACTTCATTCTACTATGTTACTTTGTCCTAAATCAATAGGAGAAATAATGAAAGACTTTGTGATTTTGTGGTTTTCTTGTGGATCCAGTTACTACCTAGGAAGAATCCTTGTTGTTTCTTGAACATCATTTTTTAAAGAAGAGAAATGCCTTTAGTAATTACACAAGAATTCTCTTTTATTTTGTGAACATCATATCTAAAAAAAGAGAGACGGATGGTATGATTTCACCCGTGAGTCTATTTTCAATTTATATTACTATATTATAGTTTACAGGGAACTTCCCCTTGCTAAGAGGAGAGATTTATCTCATTATGTTGTGGTAACCACACCCATTTTGTTGTATAAATCTCATTGTGTTGTGGTTGATTTACCCATTTTGTCGTCAGTTAGTTGATGACAAAATATTCACCCAACACATTGAATATTTTTTTCACAAATTTTATGTTTTTATAATTTTTATTTACATATTCTATCTTGAATTTTCCTTAGCATATTCTATACTTCACATGTTTTTTTCAAAATTTATGCACTTCACAAACTTTACATTTTGTAGGCTCTATTCAGAAGTTGTGCTTCAAAACTTGTGTTTAGGATTTGTGGTTTACAAGTTCTATTCAAAAATTATGTTTTCAAATGTTTTTATTCACAAGTTATGTTCACATGAATTGATCCTTTCATACTTTATTTTCAACTTTAATTCATGAGTTATGTTTCAATGTAAGATCTTACACCGAACATTTGAAGGTAGACTATGTGGCATAGTTGGTATTACATGAAAGTAATGATAAGATGACACTTTTACAAGGAAATATCATATAATTCCTCTATATGTATGGTAATATTATGTGTCATTCCCACTAACATGAATGGAAAAATTCAAATTAGATGAACAAAACAAGCCTGGATATGTTCGACAATAATGGCACATGAACTAGAATTAAAGTCTTATACTCAAACTATATCATCAAACTATAAAAAAACATTGTTCTTACTAATTGATAATAAAATTGAGTGAAATTTAAATCCAAATAGAACTTGAATCCCTCATTGTATCTATTTAATTATAAATTTCTTCTAGTAAGCCAATGAATAGTTGAATTATCATGAAAATAACATAACTAAACTAGGTAGCAATGGCCTCTTCATCTGAGGTGTTCAAGGGGGTGTTTCCACCTTCTAAATTATCTATCAAAGACTCTATAGGGTATATGGACATTTTTTTTTTATTTGACTATGTTCAATAAGGATTATGCCAATTATTTAGCTCTTTTACATGTAGTCAAGGATGTAGGTGCCCATTCTCATGAAGAAGGTATGAAAACTACATAGAAATAACTGATAGAAAACTAGTTACCATTAAAATGTTAATAACTACATTATTCAGTGGCCAAGGGTAAGGTTATTTCCTATGTTTAATTGTTACGAGAGCTATTATTTGTTATTAAGGTGACTAGTGGTGAATTCATGCACCACACAAACCATAAGATAGTCATCACTTCAATTTCAAGGGACACCTTCCATAAGTATCTAAAAATACCAATTTCAAATTTTACTATTATTTTTTCATGAGGTGAAAATGTGGAAGAAGACAACCGTCATTGAGAATACTCAAAGTAAATGGATCAATCTTGGAGAGGTGGTCTCCCTCAAATCGAGTGAGTCAGTGCCTATCACCAAGTTTAGGATGGGCATATACATTAGAATGGATTTCTTAAATAGTTTATATGGTTACCATAGCATCCAATATCTCCATATAAAATGGATACCATTGCTATACTTGATGATGAATTTTGATTTAAATTTCACACTAGGAGTGATATTTAGTGCAATACTTCAAGAATATATGTTTGATAAAGATAAGAGGCTCATGGGTGGCCATTTATACATGATATCCTATCTATTATATTTAGTCATGGGAAGCATCTATATGTACAATGGATCACTCTTAAGCCCTACCCTAGATTGCATTAAGAATTAGGTATGTGATTTCTTTTTATTCCTTCATAGTTATGCATATACAAGGAATATAATTAGAAATTCTTAGAACATATATATCCAAGTGTGCAGAGAAATTCATGAATAACACTTACTCATAGTATTGAAAAGTATTATCAAGACACTCAAGACAAGGGGAGATTATTGGCCTTACCCTAAATTTATAGTTATTGTGGTAACAAGGAACAAGGTTACCCCATTGTGTGTCCCCAAGTTTTTCCCCAACAAATTTGCTGAGAGAGAGAGATTGACTACTCATTATGGTGGATTATAGAGAAGTATATAAATAAAAATAATGAATGTGTGTTTCATGGCTCTTTTTCAATGATTGGTAGGATGTGATATACCAAAAAAAACATTATGGAGAGGTTGGTAAGGCCAAGGAGTAATATTCATTGGTGACATTGCCACATAGATGGTGGGATCATCATGATCTAATTCAAAATCGCATAAAAGGTTGGGGAATATTGTAACAACATAAACCTTATGACCATGATTTCCATTTTTTTTATGAAAAAGATGATGTTGATGTTTTGAGGACATTAATTAAACTATTTTGAATGAGGAAATTTTGGAAACTATTCAAGGAAAGCAATATATAATAGTTAAAAAGGAATATATTAGGCTTCCACCTCTATATGGATGTGTAGCAATAGATTTATAAAATTCTTAACCTCCATAGTGACCATTGGGTCATGAAAAAACATCTTAGAAACCACTTACTATTATGATGGTTTTAAAGAAGGAGAAAGGTGTGGAAGAAACCCCAGTGGTTTCAGTTTCATCATAATAAGGACCATATCAAGCACCACCACTTGTAATGAGGACTATGAGGTAAGATCAAGAGGTGGAATAAATTCCAACTTATACTATTGATCTTGAAGTATAAGAGGAACCAATTTTTATTTATTCTTATGATTTATAAGAGGAAATAATTGATGTTGCCTACTCAATTTTAATTACCAAAAGTGTGGATGTTACTTCTTCCTCTACTCATTAGACTTTTCCCTTAGCTAGTAAGACCACAATTTGTTATAAGAGGAAACCTATATTTCTTAGAACCCCTACAGATACAATTTCAAAATATCCACTATAAGAAGAACCAATAGACCATGGATAGATATCCATCTATAAGGAACCTAAGGATGAAGAAGAGGATTAGTAAATAGAAGAAGAAAAAGTCCTAAGCCTTTAAGGATTGAAAGGAAATACACAACTTCATAGTGACAAGTTAGGTGAGGAAATTTCTCCTTCAACTACCTCAACCCATATCATTTCTCTAGTCCCTTTGGTTTATATTATTATTACTACTACTTTTGTTTCATTGGATCCTATTGTTACTAGTCTAATTGTTTCTATAGTTTTAATTATTTTTAGTGTTGAGCTTGTTTCTCAAGTCCCTACTATCTCCACTTCCATTATTATCACCTTTATTACCATTCCCCCTACCACTCCTAACCTTAAAAAATTTAATTTATAAAAAATAAAAGGAGTCATGGTAATTTCTCGATTTCATGTTTCTTACACCTAATTAATACAACCAATGCCTAATTTTAGTTCTACCCAACCACTTCTATTATTTCATCAAAAAAATGTGAAAATAAGAAGCATATGTATATTATCCATCTAATTCAATAGATAAATGGTATATATTGGTCTAAAATGATTTGTAAATAATTACCAATCCCCTTATAAGCTAGGCAAGAGCTAGAGAAAGAGCTAAAATAGGTAAGGGAATAAAAACAAATTGTTAATGTCCCCAAATAAATTGAAGATGATGTTAATAATGTAGCTATTATATTTTAAAATGTCTTGAATGCTACTATTTTAATGATATTTGAATTATATCTTCATCTTATTGACATAAGCTAGGTGAGAGCTAGATCAAGAACTAAAATATATAAGGGAACAACAAAAAATTGTTCATGTGCCTACATAAATTGAAGATGATGTTAATAATGTACCTCTTAGATTTTAAAATGTATTGGATGATATTATTTCAATGATACTTGAATTATCTCTTCATTTTATTGAGATAACTAAAATTTTCAATTCTTTGAAGGAAGATGAAAATAAATTAATTTTTCTTATATTATATACAACTAATAAGGCTTATAGTTATTTTAGTCTGATGAAACAATTGGAAGAAACTAATTCTATAAAAATTGAATTAATATAGAAATAGGAGGATTAGGATTGGGTTTCAATTTTAAAATTTTTTATGCCAAAGCTTTCATAACATGAGAAGATAATCTTACAAATTCTAGATGAATTAAAACTCTCTCAAGAAAGAGATTGAACAAAAATCTTAAAAAGTAGACGTTGTTTTGACCAATTTATTAAGTAGGATTTTTCCAAATTTAATTAGAGTCTTCAAGGGATTAAATTATAATAATTTTAATCAAAACTTAGTTTTATCAAGAAGAAGGTTACGAAAGTACATATTTTAAGGTGTATTTTAGGGCCACCAACATTGAACATGTATGTTTGTTGGCATAAGTTAATAGAGTAAATTTGATATCACTTACAAATATGGACATCATAACACTATATCATGTCATCAGTTAAAAAAACTATAAGGAGTTGGAGGTAAATAAAAAATTTGTGTCCCCAACATCCAATTTGACCCAACTGACTACTGTTCTTCCTACTACTGTAGGTTGGACAATTCCTACAACTTCAGGTTCAACAATACCACTGTCAAATTCCATTAAACCTTAATTTTATAACATTGATTTTATATGTATGTTACATGTAGATTTAACTAATGTAACTAAATGTTATTTATATTCAGCATATACATTTAATAGTTAAATACTTGTGTAAGACTTCACACATTACATTTCCATGTAAAAGAAAGTCCATTTTTAGAAACATAGTTGTGATCAACTATAATTGTACATGCATACCTTCCATCAATTAGAAATCATCTTATAATTATTGAAATGTAAATTTTCATTTTGCATGGATCTAAGGGATGAGGTATCCCCTCTGCAAATCTATTTATATTTATAAATCCCTCATTTCAAAGGATTAGAAAACTTATCAATATAGGAAGAAGTCTTTTTTATTATCATGTAACTATGTTGATGTTTTTATATTATAATTCTATGTAATTAGTTGTGTTTTATTTTATTAGTTATTAGATTTATGAATTTGAAGTGTAGAAAATCTACAAATAATTCTTTTTTATTATTATTGATGTATTACAATTTATGATGTGTAATAACTATTGGATATTTAGAAAATATCATTCATCTCTTATAATTAGGTAGATTGTTTCAATTCTCTTAGTGTCCATAAGTGGTTTCTTAATATAGCCTTCTAGGTGTAATACATATCTACCTTAGATGCATAATATGTTAATTAAGGTTTTGAAATAACAACTCTAAATGTTAGAAACCTTTATTTGAGATCTTAAAATTTAATATATAATTTATTACCCAAATCCTCTTATTCTATTTGCATGTGAGTCTGAAATAGGTATTAGCTACAAACATTGGTATTAAAACACTTGTATATGAAGAGACTAGCTAGGAATTAATCCTTATTTGGACCACAAAGGATTATTTTATGCCCTATCTTTCCTTTTTTTATATTTTATTTGATTAAGATCTTCCCAAATTATAATAAGGTCCATCCATACAACTCAACTAGGTTTTATATTTATTTTGTGTTTCACTCAACCACACATACACCAAGTTAACAACCTACTATTTCACCACCTAGTTATTCAACCCATACATAAAAGCATGCCTTAGGGTGGATATTACGCCCATTGAGATCCTAAAATGTTATAGGTTACCTCAATAAATCTAGGATCTACATAAAACCCACATAAATAATAGTAGGTTGTACACCTTTTAATTTTATGTAGTGATAGCATGGACCTCAAAATATAATATAAATCAAGGGTGAATAATGTGTGAGATATGGTAGATATCACTTGAATAGAGGTAGGTGGAACAAATTATTGAGAGCATGCAAATTGATTTTGGGATACAACTCTATTGTATTATAAAAGGAGTTATAAAGAGATATTAAATATTTCTTTCCTTTTGAAACACTCTCATTATATTGACATATTCATTTATTGTGTTGGATGAGAGGTTTTATTAAGCAATCATAATATAAAACCACAACCAAAATTATAAATTGGACCAAAAATAACCTATATATGTATGCATATTTATCATAAGTATAATAAGGGAAATATGATTTTTTAATTTTGAATATTTTTAAATCAGAAAACTCAAGCACAACAAATCAGGAAAACCAAGGGATATTTTGAGAGTTTTAAGACCAAATATCAGGTTCACTAGAATTCTAACCCTAAATTTATATGCGTGAGATCATATAGGGTTAATAATGTAGAAATTAATATGCATAAGAGTGATAAATAAATATATAATAGGCTACATAATTTTTAAACTTACATAAATAAAATTCTAAATTTCTAATACCTAAATATGCTAAAAATAGAAATTATAGCTATTGATTGATATTTTGATAATTTAAAAATAATAGTACTTATCTAGATATTGTGTGAATGTAGATATAGTCTAAAATAGTATTTAAGTGGATTGGATCAAAGTTCTATAATATTTTTCAAATTCTATAATTGTGTACTATGTGGCCTCATATGTTAACATTAGATCTAGATAGTTATGTTGACATTAGCATTTGAGTTAGATGTAGGTGTCCAGTATAGAATAATTACTAGATATTGATGCAATGACATTTGTCCTCCTAAGTTTATGTCACTCTTATTTCTATGTGTTCATATCTTATACACATTATTTATCTTTGTCAAATGATCAAAATCTAAGTTCCTTGCACTTGGAGTGGCTATGGGAAAATGGGTTAATGGGAACATGGTGTCTAAATACCTTAAGGACCACTCTATCAATGGTCAGTACCTGCATATCCAATACCCTAAAGAGGGACTCAAAATTGTGTATTTCTCCCTTATATTTTGGATTATATTTTCTCATGGTGTAATATATATTAAAAATACATAAAATGACCTAGATTTTAACATGTAAAATATTACTCATGAGATGCTTCTTCAGTAATTTAGACCTAAGGGGATGTTTTTTTATGCATGATATGGAAATAATGATGAATATGTTATATTTTCTCATTTTAATCTTTTATTTAGTGCTTTTGGTAAGTTATATTATGGGTTTATAGTTATTTTCTAGGTGAGGAATGAATGCGGCTTGATATTGTATATATAACAATCCCTTTTGAAATTATCTCATACTAAATCACTTAGGATAACCTTTAAAATACATTTCATTTGTAAATTATATGTCTTTTGGGCACTAAATATTTGGTTATAATAGGGACACCTGCATCTGAATATGCCTCTAACTCAAAAAAGAGTGTCATATAATCTAAAAAAGGTACATGTCGAAAACTAGTATAAAAGGATAAGGATTAGGTTTAGAGATTTTTTCTTAATATTAAAGGAAGGTCATTAGACTAAAATTTGGTCAAATTAGGAGATATTTAATTTAGTCATAAAGAGATATTACACATGAGCCTTTCGATAGTGAGAAGTTTTTGTAATATGAGGGTACATATATGAAAATTATGTTAAAAATTTACAAGACTAAGGTGCTATATAATTCAAATTTAGTGTCTACAGTGCATAAGTTTCCTCACAGTCAACCCTCCAAACAAATTTACAACAAGTTTATCTTTAAAATTTTCAATTATACTATCACTCTTGACTTTGGTATTGTATACCTACTTTGTTCCAATGACATATTTATAATATGGATGCTAAATAAGAATCCATGTATCATTCCTCTCAATTTAATCTATCACAATTTTATAACTTCAACCCATTATTTATTTTGACTAGCTTATGCATATCTTCTAGGTTCACTATCAACATGTAAAAATGTAAACATATTATTTTCATCATAATAATATTAAATTTTTTATCTTATTAATTTTTAACCATTTTTATACTACTCTCATTGTTCTTATCTAACATTTTATTGGCTAGATGTGGATTAAATCAATGGTTGTTCTTGATTGATGTTGATGAAGATGGATGACTAATCTCTTGGGAAGAACAAGTATTATTTCTTATTAAACTAAAAAAATCTATAGTAATTTAGAATATCTCAAAATAAAATAAGCTAAACACATTAATACCTTTAGATGGGTAATAACTAGTTTGATACCATATCAAGTTTCATAAGGTGTCTTATATTTGATGGCCATTATAGGACTTATGTTAATGATTTAGACTATTATTTTCACTATTTTATCCAAAAACCACCTTTTCAAGTTCTTATTATCCAAAATATTTCTTGATAAAGCCATGATGCATCTATTCTTTCTATTGCACCATTCTATTATGGTGTATAAGGAGTTGTTATTTGCCTTTTAATTCCATGTGAATCATAAAAATTAGAAAATTCAATAAAAAAATTCATCTCCTCTATCTATTCTAGGGGATTTGATTGAATTTCCACATTATTTTTCATCCAAATCTTTGAAATTTCAAAAAATGAAAAATCTCCCTATTTTTGTTTTAACAAAAATACCCACATAAAACTTGTAGCATCATCTATGAAGGAAATGAAATACAAATTATTAAAAATACTATTATAATACATTATTTCACATAAATACGAATGAAACTACTCCAAATATGTGTTTTATATAAATTTTATGATAAGGAAATACTCCCTATGAGGTTTCCCAATTATACATGACTTTTATACATCATTTTTATTGAAATCTAGCTTGGGAAGGCCTCTTACACTACCTTTTTTTGTCAAGAATATGTAACATTTTAAAATTAATATGACAATATATTTAATATTGTAATATTTTAACATTCTCAATGGTATAAAAATAAATACCTTATTTAATAATATTGAACCGTAATTGAAACATCATATTATTTTACAAATAGGATTTTTAAATCAATCTATTTATAGAACATTTATAAAAAATCGAATAAACACCATCTAAAAAATTAGTTTCAAACAATTTCAAACTTATTTACCAACACCAATAAGACTTAAAATTATATTTAGATAAAAAAAATAAGGCTTTGTTTCACCATTACCTTGACTTGTGGTGATTTTCATGGTTCCCTTTCCTTCAATTGGGATGGACTTTACATCTCCCAATTGCACTTGGATTTTGAAGGAATAATATAACTTGATAAAACAAAATTTATGACTATTTGTATGATTTAAGAAACCTAAATCAATAAAAAAAACATATTATTTACTTATTTTATTCCCATATTACATGTCAGTTAGTAAGTTGAGTTATCTTTAGCCTC
This sequence comes from Torreya grandis, assembly GCA_037957365.1. Taxonomy (NCBI): domain Eukaryota; kingdom Viridiplantae; phylum Streptophyta; class Pinopsida; order Cupressales; family Taxaceae; genus Torreya; species Torreya grandis. Next base: position 641,336 of record JARHVA010004316.1, on the reverse strand, counting down.
AATTTGTTCAGGATGGAATGCCTTATTTTCACCCTCTTGATTATCTTGATTGTTAGCTTCTAATATCTTACAATAATTTATCATGTGTCCTAAAATTTTTTTATTAATGACATGTAAAGTGTTTCTTGATTTTACCTATGAAGCTAGATTTAGATTTTACCTTCAATTTTGATTTATTTAAATTACATTTATTCTATTTTATATTTTTATCTTTGGTCATTAAAAATTTCACTTTGGTTTCATGTGCATGTTCTTTATCTCCTACATATGGTCTCATCTTATCCTGATGGCACAAGAGAGAACCCACTAAATTATCAAAACATAAAATGTTTATGTACTTACACTACTCAAGAGTGATCATAATATTAAACCATCTTTGAAAAAAATATCTCATAATTTACCTACTATAACATTTAATTTTTATAATTTATCAATAATCCCTCATTTTATACACTAAGACCTTTATCTTTATGTAATATTATTCAACTCCTTCATTATCAAACATTCTCAAAATTTCAAAATTCATTTTGATAGTTTGGTGGTTTTATTCATTTACCTTAATATATCCTTGATGTGAAGTTTCAAATATATTAAATTCCTTAAAGCCATTATATTCATCATAAAATTCTTGGATAAATGCTTGTTTCTATAGCAATCTGAAGATATAATAAATCTTATGGATCTACATTTTATTCATCTTTTTGGATTTTTTACTAATCTTAAAGTTGAGTGTTCTAATATTGAGGTGGTATGTACAAATGGATAAATATTTTCTAAAAATCCTTTCCATACAATAATTATATTCAATTAATATCTCCAATATTCTATGTTGTCACCATTGAATATGGGAATATTGATGTAATAAAAATTTACCAAAGCCATGATTCACCTAGTAATGGATTGAAACCCTTCTAAACCTTTTTTGAATGAGGATATTATACCAAATGAATGTTTTTAATATTTATAGGAAGTGAATCATATTTTATTTAATCTAAAATTTAATATATATACAAACCAATCTATGCCAAAATTACCAATTGATCTATAGTGTTGTAAGTGAGATTGTTGATTAAAAAAATAGACTAAATAACATAAAATTATAAAATATATGCTTCTTATTTTTATTTATTGAATAACTAAAATAAAATAATATCTTGACACATGAAAAAATAATCATATTAATATCTACTTTTCCACACTTCTTTGTGCACAATTCTTTATTAATAGTTAAAGTTAAAGCAAGCCTATTATAAGATTAATTTAAATACAAATTTTGTTTAGAAAAATCATAAATCAAAAACTAAATTAATAAATTTAATTAAGCAAAAAGTAAAATAAAAATATATTCCTAAAAATAGACTCTATAATAAATAAAAATATATCTAAGAAAATAAGGTTGATTTATTGACAGGATAAGGTCAACATTCAAGATGTCTTTCTCAACAAATAAGCATAAATATGCACATCAGACAAGATAGGCACCATAAATACATATAAAGTATGAAATTTACTAAAAAATATATATATATATATATTTTTATTAAACCTTTAAATTATGCCCCATCTCTTGTGGATGATTTGATAAATATTTGAACTCAGTTTGGTACACATTCAATAAATTGGACTCTAACTAGAAGTTCTATTTATTTTTTAGGAAGTTTATAGAAAGTGTCCAAAATTCATAAAATAATTAATCTAGGTCAAAACTAAAATAAATCACTTTCATAAAACAATAAAACACTAATAAACCCTATTATAATATCAAAAATCAAGGGAATAGATTCACATCATACTCAACATCATTATCTAACATTATAAAGTAAGCCTTTTCTAACACTTACACATTCAAAGGGAGTACTCTAAACTTACTAATTCAGCCATCGGTCATAAGGTGTAAGCACTAACTATTTATAAAGCACTAAATCATAGCCAATTTTTCCATTTTATAAATTTAAAAGGTTATATTATAGGGTGCATTCATTAAAGGATCACCATTGCATACATATACCAAACATGGAGAACTATATGTGGTTTCATTTCCCTATTTGGAGTATTAGATATGTAGGCAACACTCAAATGCTCATTTTCTAGTGCTTGAGATCATATCAACCCCTCTTTTTCCCATTAATAGGGTTAAACTTATTTTATAAAGTTCACATGGGGTTTCAAATAGAACAAGGTAGGTTTTATAAATATTGTACACATACTGAGATCCTATATCACACACAAATGAATTAAAATTAAGTGTAGTACCTTGTAATAAAATAGAGACGCATTGTATATATATAAATATCTAACAAAAGTCATTCTATAATATGGTTTAGGATTCCACATATTTTAGGATTCATCCTGGTTATTATAGACACCCAGTTCTTATACTTAGTGACTCATAGTCTAATTTCAATCTTTCTATCACCTACATTTATTCTTAGACCTATAAAAAATAGTAAACACACTAAGTATATTAAAATTTTAGGATATTTATATTTATATCAAGTTCTATTGGTTAATCAAACTTTTTTACATTTATTTTAATTGATTATTGTTGTATTTTATTTAATTTGAATACATCCTTACTTTTATTTTGTTTAGGTTCACTTAATAGAACATTAGGTAGATAGCTTGAGAATAATATTACAAGTGTAAATAATCCTTAATATTCTTGTGATAATTTAATTTATACCTCTCTATTGAATAAAATATGCCTCTAAATATTTCATCTCAAATATGGGTTCCTAAACATAATATATCTACAATTAATGTCTCAAACAATTTATATAATGTTAATGATAAACCAAGCTACACTCTAAGGGATAAGATTTGGAATAAGTTTATCACATTTATTCCTATGATTCATCCATGTAAATATAAATACCATTTTTTTAATCATATAATTCATTTACATCATATGGTTAAATATTTTTGTTTTAAGAGGAAATTACAAATTAGTATTTATATTGGTGATCTTACATTATATACATGCATTAAATAAACACCAAATTCAATCACACCTTATGTAAATGAGAAAATTAATCATACTATGGTGGCATCCTCTTAATAACAATTAGAAAAATAAAATATACATAAGGAAATTTTGAAAAATAAAAAGGAATATTTGGAAAAGGAAATTTACAAAAGGAACAATTATTAAAATAAGTGTTACAAAAACAAAAGTTTCATTAGGAAATGATGCAACTATAAAGTTACAAAAGGAAAATTTATGAAAATAAGTGCATTATTTAATAAAAAATTAACTTATGAAAAAGGAAAATAAGACATCAAATTTTACTAATAAATAAGTTCTTAGAAAGCCTACTCAACAACAATATATAGCTAAGAAGACTAATCTTGCAAACATGATTTACAAAGAGGAAATGTAAATCCTTTTCCATTTATAAAGGCTATCATAATTAGTCCTTAAATATATGGAAAATAATCACAAATTTTAGATGTGATACTACATTATAAGTTAATAAGTATTTCTCGACACTTTTCAAATATAATGGATATGACACTGGACACTTTAGTATGACTATGACATGTGACTATTTTATAGGATATATTGCATTGCATGTATTTATTATTAAGAAATTTTAGAGCACTAAATTTTAGATTAATAAAAATTTCATTCAATACAATGTTGTATTAGGATAATCGCGGGTCATATTATTGGATATTTTTCATAGAAATCCCAATTTATGCACCATGTACATACCTAGACACTTATAAACTCATTATGTGGGAATATCACATTAATGAATAATTCACTCACCTTAGGCTAAGAGAGTATCAATTTATAGATGGGTTAGTTGCATGGAGATGTCATTTGCATGTTAATTTTACTCAATTTATTATGAACGCAAGCCAATAATTTACTTACTCCTACAAATTTTGAATAAATTAATTTGACTATAGACTTATTCCTTTTGATTGTTGTTAATAAACTAAAATGCAAAAATAATTTTAAACTACCACAAAATTTCACATTATATAATATGAAACTAAACAATTACTTAGTGACCATTGCATTTCTTCTCACTAGGATAATGACATAGTATATGATATCATAAAATTATTTGAATACCATTAGTTTTCTATTCCATCATCATAAGAGTAACAATTCTATAAAATATTACATTACTAGATGAAAATATCAGACTTAATAGTAATCAAGAAATACCTTGTAGTTATAATAAATTTATATGTGCCCCATATGGTACACAACCACTTTCTAAAAATAATAGTCCTAACATATTTACACAGAATACTTTTGTCTCAATAATTACCTATATTATTCCACTATTCTAGATTTTATATTTGAAATTTATTTCTCAATGCTTCACCTAATGGACTTGCTCTACCATCCTAGACTATAATTTATCCTCTCATGATCTAAGGTCTATGAAACCTCTTCTATATCTTGGCACTCTATATTTTTTGACCAATGTGCCACCTTATGCTCACTTCATGACTTGGTCACTATTGTTGAGTGATTTTGAGTCTTCAAGTCATTCTACATGGACCCATCCTTGGATGTTGTTTGAATTCTCTACACTATGTTATAATTTATCAAAATGTTAGATATATCTATTTGGTTTACCATATACAACCTTTACCTTCACTTTATTACTCTTTAAAATTTTCACTACCATGCCTTCTGATCCTTACAAGTGTGACATCTAATTTCTTTATAAATCTAGGTTCAACATCATACCAACTAGCCTGGCTATCTTTCCTATGACAACCTTTCCAAATCCTCTTTCGTTAATAGGAAATTGTGCCTAAATATTTGAATATATTCCTTAAAAATTTTCCAACATAGAACTATAAATTGGATCAAATTAATTCTAGTGACCATTTTTTTGATAATCTATTTTAGGTTGTGGGACACACTTAGAGCTTTGGAGATTTTATTTAGGATGATATTATCTCCATTTTTATCTTCTCCAACACCTCTTGGAGGGTTATTTATTAATCCATGGTATTATACTAAAGTATATTAAAACCATTATCTAATTCCTCATATTTTACCTTTATTTTCTCTCCTATATCTTCCACATCGATGAGAAATGTGTTTCTATATTATATATCCTTTATCTAGTAGACTTATGTTACCAAATATTATTTATTATACTAAACATCAAACAATCATGCACTTATTATTTATGTTGTATTTTTGAAGTCAAAAGATACATTCTCATCTCTCATAGCCTTTTATTTGAGGTTAGGTAGAAAATTCACTTTTTTTAAACCTCAAAAAAATCAAGTTGGCTTTCTCTCTCTTCATTTTCTCTCTATCCTCTATGTGTTTTCCATTGACCATTTTATTCAAAAAATAGTAAAAAATTATTAACATTTTTTTCAATATCATAAGGCATCTATCACATATTGTCCCACTCTTAAAAAACTTCATTAGTATTAGTATGGGAAGTGGAACTAATGATTAGTTCTTTCAGATTTTCATAGTAAATCTAGATATTTAAACTATATGTTTGATATATATTCTATTTTTTTTCCTAATGAAAACCTCAAATTCATTACTTTGCTTCACCATTATATTGATGTTTTGTTATACTCTTATGATGATCTAAAACCTCTCAGGCTTGAATAAATATGACACAAAATTCCTCTCAAGGTTGGGTCATTACCTCAGAGGCAAAAACAAAGGTAGTACAACCCTAAGATATTAGGTACTATTCTTTCTAAGATCCAAAAAATGTTAAATGCAAGGATAATTTTTCCAATCAATCATTCCACCTAGATTGAAAACATAGTCTCTATGAGATAAAAGATGGAGAAATTTGCCTCTGTGTTGATTTCAAAAATCTAAATCAATCCTCTTTAAAATAGAATTACCCCTACCCATCATGGATCAGCTACTGCAGATAGTGACTGGTTTAGAGATGTTATCAATGTTAGATGGTTTTTTGGGTTATAATCAAGTGGATGTTGGTGAAGCAGACCAACATAAGACCACTTTCACTACACCTTGAGGCACCTTTTCATATCATAAAATGCCTTTTGGTTTGATCAATGTTGGCACCACCTTCTAGAGAGCGATAGATCTTGCCTTAAGAAATGAAATGAGGAAGTTCATTATGGTATATCTTGATGATTTTACCATATTTTCCAAACATCATCCTAATCATATGCATCATTTATAATAAGCTATATAATGATGTTGAAAAAATGGCATTTCTCTCAATCCTAAGAAATCAGGTTTTGGGGTTACAGAAGGGAAACTTCTCAGTCAAACTGTATCCTAAGAAGGCATAAAGATCAACCCAAAAAGATTCAAATACATACAAGAGCTTGCTCTTCTTTATAGTAAGACTATATTCCATTCTTTCTTTGGAAAGGTTAATTTCTTATGAAGCTTCATTCTTGAATTTGTAGAGAATACTTGCCACATTATCAACATGATGAAGGGTAAAGCTACTTTCTGCTAGACTGAAGAAGGCAAGTTAGCATTTCAAGATATCAAGGAAGCTATCGCCCATGCCCCAATCTTGTTTTTTCTAGATTATACCAAAGACTTCATAATATATAGCTATGCTTTTAAACACACACATTCAGCCATTTTAGTTTAGCAGAACAAATAAGGTGTAGAGTCCCCCATATCTTTCATGAGTTATCCTCTCAAAGCTCATGATATGAAATATTTAAACATGGAGAAGCATGCTTATGCTATGGTTAAGGTGGTAAAACATTTGTATTTTTACATCCTACACTCACATACTATTGCTCTAGTTCCTAATACAATAGTAAATTCCATTCTAACTCAATAGGAGTTTGGAACTAAAAGGGGCAATTGGATTGCTAAAATCTAGGAGTTTGATCTAGTTATCAAACCTAAGAATCTTGTACATGGAAGAGGTCTCTGCCAGTTAATTGCTGATAACATACCAAAGGAAGCAGGGTATGAAGAAACAAAGGTTAAAGACATGCGTATAATTCTCTTTGTCACTACTATGAATGAGTGGTATTCCAATATCACTCATTTTCTTACTTATGGTGAGTGTCCCGCCCACCTGTCTCATAAAGAAAAGAGAACTGTTAAGTTGAAAGATGCTAAATTTGTCATGTGGGACAATAGTTTGTACAAAAAGATCCTTGATATGGTATTTCATCATTGCATGGATAAGGTGAAACAGAGAAAAATTTTAGAGTCTTTCCACAATTTGGCTTGTGGAAGACATTTTTTTGTACCTGTGACTACCCATAAGATTCTATGAGCTAGGTACTATTACCCTACTCTATTTTTAGATTCATACACTTCGGTGTGTAGATGTAAGCTATGTCAAAAATTCATTGGGAAACCCAAGTTGGTTGCATTACCTCTCAATTTGGTGGTGATTGAAGAGCCATTTCAACAATGGGGTATTGATTTCATTGGCACTATATACTTGTCCTCGAGTGCTAGACATGATTATGTTCTCATAGCCATAGACTATTTTACCAAGTGGGTGGAAGCCATTCTAGTCAAGCATGCTACTTTATAAGTGGTATGTAATTTCCTCAAGGAAAATATTATTTCTTGATTTGGAGTCCCAAGTAAGATTATAACAGACAATGTAGCCTATTTCTCTTCTCATGAGGTTACCCAGTTCTGATACTATTATGGGAATATCCTCTCTAGCTCTTTTGACTATTATTTGCAAGGAAATGGTCAATAAGAATCAAGCAACAAGAACTTGGTGACCATTATTAAGAAGCTGGTAGATGATAATCAGAGAACCTAGCATAAAGCATTATTTGATGCTTTATGGGAAAACAAGATTACACCCAAAAGGGTGATAGGTATGTCACCATTTCAACTTCTATATGGTTTGAATGCATAGATACCGATCACCCTGGAACTACCAGAACTGAAGTTGGCAAAGCTAGTCAAAGATAAAACATTTCAAGATTCTATCAACAAGAGGATCATGTGCTTGACTGAATAAAATGAACAATGAACTATGTTGGTGGACCATATTGCTACACATCAAAATTAGGTAAATAAGCTCTTCAATAAAAGAGTAAGGATTCATGATTTTCAAATTGGAGATCAGGTCTTTTTATGGGAAAAGAGGAGAGAACCAAAAGGAATGCATGACAAATTTGATTCTTTGTGGAGAGGTCCATTCATCATCCATAAATTCAATGGTGATAATAGTTTCTTATTGAGATATCAAGATGGGATGCCATTTTCACTACCTCATAGTGGGCAACATCCGAAGTACTTCAATCCTTGAAGTATCAGATAAGTCTAATTGTACATTTGTATAGTCTTTGTTTATTTTATGTTGTTCATTTGGTTTTTGGCATCTTTCTCTTTTTATAAGGCATGACTTTGTAGCTCAATGGCATAGATGAAGGCACTTAGATTCTATATTTTACTCCCTTTGATTGTTTCAAAATACAATCGATGGAAGTTCCCCAGTTGGAGCTAGCTATTATTCCCAAAATTTGTCACTATTTTTTTGGACAACATGTTGACCATTTCAGTCCTGCAGGCCAAAATGGTCTGTTAATTTCTCAAAATATTTTGAGTAGTCAAGTTATTCAATTGCATAACCCTTTTTATCTAAGGAAATTGTATGTTCGAAAGGTAGGCTTTCACAAGGAAAAATCTCAAAACACTTAAGGCATTTCCTAAAAAATTGTAAGGATGGTTCAAAGCTAAGGTTCAATAAAAGAGGTTCAACAGTAGGGTTCAATGATATGGAATGAACCATTGAACTGTTGAACCATTAAACTCCACCTCTGAAAGGTTCAAAAAGTTCAAAGATTCAATGAGTTTAAAGCTTCAACATGTTCAAAGGGTTTAAAGATTCAAAGTTCAAAGCTTATGTGAATGGTTCAAATAAAAGATTCCAAAAAAAGGTTCAACCAAATGGTGCAAACAATTGGTTCAACAACACCTTGAAATCATAAAGAAGACTAATTGAACATGGCTCTTTACAAAACATTGAACCATTGAACTGTCGAATCGATCAAACTTTGAACCATTGTACCTTGAATGATTGAACTCTAAAAGGTTCAAAGTTTCAAGGTTCAAAGTGATTAAAGTGATCGGTAAGGTCCCTGGAGATGTCAAATTTAGGGTAATGAAACAAACATTGATTTTTGAATAACTTAAAATTGAGAACAAACTCAATGACCAGCCAAGGAAGCAGCTAAAGAAGCTAGCAAAAGGTGAGAAGATAGCCCTAAGAGCTCACATCACCAGGAAGAGAAAAAATATAAAAATGAAAGAGAGAAAGTTACAAAGAATCCAAAAATATCTGTAGAAGAGTTATTCTAGTAGGTGGAGTAGTCTGCCAAATGGACCTCAGAGAGTGAAAGCATTCAATGGCATGGCCTATTTTTCTTTATCGAGTAAAGATGAATGGACAACCATATAAACATCATAAAGAAGACCAAGCAACCCATGCTTTGGAGGATACATTTGAGATGATTTAGAATGACAAAATTTAAGGATGATGACCTTTTCTAGCATGGCCCCTTCATAGAACTTCTAATGCATTCAGTGCAAAATTGGTTGTTTCATGAAAACAAGTGACAAGTCTTTCTTTGGATGCTATATATTGTAATCTCTCAGTGTGTTATAAAGAGATCTCTCTATTATTATAAGTGAAACTCTGCCCAAATTGAAAGGCATGCCTGAGACTTTGAGCTCAAATTGTTGATCATAATTTATCAAGTGAATGAGAAAGCAAGTGATATTTTAGACTTTGTGTTGAAATAGCTTTTGTTATCTAGGAAATCATTATGTCTTTTTCCTAAATACAGTCTTGTCCATTTAATCAAATAAGTAGAACAAGTGGAAATAATTTGAAAGATGTGTTGAAGTTGACTGTGGGAGACTTTGTGCTGCCATAACTATCTTTAGTCTACGTGTTTTATGTTTCAAGATGTTGGAGAGACATTGATCTCCCCTTATCCTTCATAATATTTTACTTTGTTGTAGTTTTCAGTGGAGACTTTGTGTTGCAGTTCATTCTAATATTTTACTTTGTCCTAAATCAATAGGAAAAATAATGAAAGACTTTGTGCTTTTGTGGTTTTCTTTTGGATCTAGTTACTACCTAGGAAGAATCCCTACTGTTTCTTGAACATAATTTTTGAAAGAAGAGAAATGCCTTCAGTAATTACACAAGAATTATCCTTTATTTTGTGAACATCATATCTAAAAAAAGAGAGATGGATGGTATGATTTCACCCCTAAGTCTATTTTTAGTTTATATTAGTATATTATAGTTTACAGGGAACTTCCCCTTGCTAAGAGGAGAGATTTATCTCATTATGCTATGGTAACCACACCCATTTTGTCGTATAAATCTCATTGTGTTGTGGTTGATATACCCATTTTGTCGTCAGTTAGTTGATGACAAAATATTCACCCAACACATTAAATATTTTTTTCACAACTTTTATGTTTCTAGAATTTTTATTTACATATTCTATCTTGACTTTTCCTTAGCATATTCTATACTTCACATGTTTTTTTCAAAATTTATGCACTTCACAAACTTTACATTTTGTAGGCTCTATTCGGAAGTTGTGCTTCAAAACTTGTGTTTAGGATTTGTGGTTTGCAAGTTCTATTCAAAAATTGTGTTTTCAAATGTTTTTATTCACAAGTTATGTTCACATGAATTGGTCCTTTCATAATTTATTTTTAACTTTAATTCATGAGTTATGTTCCATTGTAAGATCTTACACCCAACATTTGAAGGTAGACTATGTGGCATAGTTGGTATTACATGAAAGTAATGATAAGATGACACTTTTATAGTGAAATAACATATAATTCCTCTATATGTATGGTAATATTATGTGTCAATCCCACTAAAGTGAATGGAAAAATTCAAATTAGATGAACAAAACAAGCCTGGATATGTTCGACAATAATGGCACATGAACTAGAATTAAAGTCTTATACTCAAACTATATCATCAAACTATAAAAAAAACATTGTTCTTACTAATTAATAATAAAATTGAGTGAAATTTAAATCCAAATGGAACTTGAATCCCTCATTGTATCTATTTAATTATAAATTTCTTCTAGTAAGCTAATGAATAGTTGAATTATCATGAAAATAACATAACTAAACTAGGTAGCAATGGCCTCTTCATCTGAGGTGTTCAAGGGGGTGTTTCCACCTTCTAAATTATCTATCAAATACTCTATAGGGTATATGGACATTTTTTTTATTTGACTATGTTCAATAAGGATTATGCCAATTATTTAGCTCTTTTACATGTAGTCAAGGATGTAGGTGCCCACTCTCATGAAGAAGGTATGAAAACTACATAGAAATAACTGATAGAAAAATAGTTACCATTAAAATGTTAATAACTACATTATTCAGTGTCCAAGGCCAAGGTTATTCCCTATGTTTAATTGTTATGAGAGCTATTATTTGTTATTAAGGTGACTATTGGTGAATTCATGCACCACACAAACCATAAGATAGTTATCACTTGCATTTCAAGGGACACCTTCCATAAGTATCAAAAAATACCAATTTTAAATTTTACTATTATTTTTTTATGAGGTGAAAATGTGCAAGAAGACAAACATCATTGAGAATACTCAAAGTAAATGGATCAATCTTGGAGAGGTGGTCTCCCTCAAATCGAGTGAGTCAGTGCCTATCACCAAGTTTAGGATGGGAATATGCATTGGAATGGATTTCTTAAATAGTTTATATGGTTACCATATCATCCAATATCTCCATATAAAATGGATACCACTGCTATACTTGATGATGAATTTTGATTTAAATTTCACACTAAGAGTGATATTTAGTGCAATACTTCAATAATGTATGTTTGATAAAGATAAGAGGCTCATGGGTGGCCATTTATACATGATATCCTATCTATTATATTTAGTCATGGGAAGTGTCTATATGTACAATGGATCACTCTTAAGCCCTACCCTAGATTGCATTAAGAATTAGGTATGTGATTTCTTTTTATTCCTTCATTTTTATGCATATACAAGGAATATAATTAGAAATGCTTAGAACATATATATCCAAGTGTGGAGAGAAATTCATGAATAACACTTACTCATAGTATTGAAAAGTATTATCAAGACACTCAAGACAAGGGGAGATTATTGGATTTACCCTAGATTTATAGTTATTTTGGTAACAAGGAACAAGGTTACCCCATTGTGTGTCCCCAAGTTTTTCCCAAACAAATCTGCTGAGAGAGAGAGATTGACTACTAGTTATGGTGGATTATAGACAAGTATATGAATAAAAATAATGAATGTGTGTTTCATGGCTCTTTTCAAATGATTGGTAGGATGTGATATACCAAAAAAAACATTATGGAGAGGTTGGTAAGGCCAAGATGTAATATTCATTGGTGACATTGCCACATAGATGGTGGGATCATCATGACCTAATTCAAAATTGCATACAAGGTTGGGGAATATTGTAAAAACATAAACCTTATGACCATGATTTCCACTTTTTGAGTGCAAAAGATGATGTTGATGTTTTGAGGACATTAAGTCAACTATTTTGAATGAGGAAATTTTGTAAACTATTCAAGGAAAGCAATATATAATAGTTAAAATGGAATATATTAGGCTTCCACCTCTATATGGATGTGTAGCAATAGATTTATAAAATTCTTGACCTCCCTAGTGACCATTGTGTCATGAAAAACCATCTTAGAAACCACTTACTATTATGATGGTTTTAAAGAAGGAGAAAGGTGTGGAAGAAACCCCAGTGGTTTCAATTTCATCATAATAAGGACCATATCAAACACCACCACTTGTAATGAGGACTGTGAAGTAAGATCAAAAGGTGGAATAAATTCCAATTTATACTATTGATCTTGAAGTATAAGAGGAACCAATTTTTATTTATTCTTATGATTTATAAGAGGAAATAATTCATGTTGCCTCCTCAATTTTAATTACAAAAACTGTAGATGTTACTTCTTCCTCTACTCATCAGACTTTTCCCTTAGCTAGTAAGACCACAATTTGTTATAAGAGGAAACCTAGATTTCTTAGAACCCCTACATTTACAATTTCAAAATATCCACTGTAAGAAGAACCAATAGACCATGGATAGATATCCATCTATAAGGAACCTAAGGATGAAGAAGAGGATTAGTAAATGTAAAAGGAAAAAGTCCTAAGCCTTTAAGGATTGAAAGGAAATACACCACTTCAGTGTGACAATTTAGGTGAGGAAATTTCTCCTTCAACTACCTCAACCCATATCATTTCTCTAGTCCCTTTGGTTTATCTTATTATTAATACTACTTTTGTTTCATTGGATCCTATTGTTAATAGTCTAATTGTTTCTATAGTTTCAATTATTTTTAGTGTTGAGCTTGTTTCTCAAGTCCCTACTATCTCCACTTCCATTATTATCACCTTTATTACCATTCCCCCTACCACTCCTAACCTTAAAAATTTTCATTTCTAAAAAATGAAAGGAGTCGTGGTAATTTCTCAATTTCATGTTTCTTACACCTAATTAATGCAACCAATGCCTTATTTTAGTTCTACCCAACCACTTCTATTATTTCATCAAATAAATGTGAAAATAAGAAGCATATGTATATTATCCATCTAATTCCATAGATAAATGGTATATATTGGTCTAAAATGATTTGTAAATAATTACCAGTCCCCTTACAAGTATATACTTTAATGCATTCTTTAAGTAGCATTCTTATTGAGACTACTATTGAAGACATGAAGATAATTAACTTTACACATTTGATGATTCCTCAATGGGATACTAATTTAAAGGTGCAAGGTTTAAAAAATCTTAATTCAATAATCATAGATATTACCATGGTGATTTTTGTCTTTTATAAATCCACAAAAACCATCCAATGGGTCAAAAAGAGGAAGACTGAGGATAACTCTAGCAGAGGTTTAGTTTTTGGAGGAGAGACAAAATGTTTTCTCTTTTTCATATAGAAAAAATAGGATGCTAGGTGAGTTCCATTAAAATTAATATTTAAATTCTTAATTTATGACCTAAATAAAGTCTTTGATAGAACATTAGAGGATTGGTAATTTTTTTTATCAAGAACTAATTTTGGTAACTAATATTTAAAGTATTAATTTACGACCTAAATGAAGTCTTTGATAGAACTTAATTAGAGGATTGGTAATTATTTTTATCAAGAAGAACTTCATTATAGGATTTGGTAAGTATTTTCGTAATTCTAAAAAGCTAGTCAAGAGCTAGAGAAAGAGCTAAAATAGGTAAGGGAATAAAAACAAATTGTTCATGTCCCCAAATAAATTGAAGATGATGTTAATAATGTAGCAATTATATTGTAAAATGTCTTTCATGCTACTATTTTAATGATATTTGAATTATATCTTCATGTTATTGAGATAAGCTAGGTGTGAGCTAGATCAAGAACTAAAATAGATAAGGGAACAACAAAAAATTGTTCATGTGCCTACATAAATTGAAGATGATGTTAATAATGTACCTCTTAGATTTTAAAATGTATTGGATGATATTATTTCAATGATACTTGAATTATCTCTTCATTTTATTGAGATAACTAAAATTTTCAATTCTTTGAAGGAAGATGAAAATAAATTAATTTTTCTTATATTATATACAACTAATAAGGCTTATAGTTATTTTAGTCTGATGAAACAATTGGAAGAAACTAATTCTATAAAAATGGAGTTCATATAGAAATAGGAGGATTAGGATTGGGTTTCAATTTTAAAATATTTTATCCTAAAGCTTTCATAACATGACAAGATAATCTTACAAATTCTAGATAAATTAAAACTCTCTCAAGAAAGAGACTGTACAAAAATCTTAATAAGTAGACGTAGTTTTGACCAATTTATTAAGTAGGATTTTTCCAAATTTAATTAGAGTCTTCAAGGGAATAAACTATAATAATTTGAATCAAAAATTAGTTTTATCAAGAAGAAGGTTACGAAAGTACATATTTTAAGGTGTATTTTAGGGCCACCAACATTGAACATGTATGTTTGTTGGCATAAGTTAATAGAGTAAATTGGATATCACTTCTAAATATGGACATCATAAGGCTATATCATGTCATTAGTTAAAAAAACTATAGGGATTTGTAGGTAAATAAAAAATTTGTGTCCCCAACATCGAATTTGACCCAACTGACTACTATTCTTCCTACTACTTTAGGTTTGACAATTCCTACAACTTCAGGTTCAACAATACAACTGTCAACTTCCATTAAACCTTAATTTCATAACGTTGATTTTATATGTATGTTACATGTAGATTTAACTAATGTAACTAAATGCTATTTATATTTAGCATATACATGTAATAGTTAAATACTTGTGTAAGAATTCACACATTACATTTCCATGTAAAAGCAAGTCCATTTTTAGAAACATAGTTGTGATCAACTATAATTGTACATGCATACCTTGTATCAATCAGAAATCATCTTATAATTATTGAAATGTAAATTTTCATTTTGCATGGATCTAAGGGATGAGGTATCCCCTCTGCAAATCTATTTATATTTATAAATCCCTCATTTCAAAGGGTTAGAAAACTTATCAATATAGGAAGAAGTCTTTTTTATTATCATGTAACTATGTTGATGTTTTTATATTATAATTCTATGTAATTAGTTGTGTTTTATTTTATTAGTTATTAGATTTATGAATTTGAAGTGTACAAAATCTACAAATAATTCTTTATTATTATTATTGATGTATTACAATTTATGATGTGTAATAACTATTGGATATTTAGAAAATATCATTCATCTCATATAATTAGGTAGATTGTTTCAATTCTCTTAGTGTCCATAAGTGGTTTCTTAATATAGCCTTCTAGGTGTAATCCATATCTACTTTAGATGCCTATCTGATCCAAGCTATAATATGTTAAATAAGGTTTTGAAATAACAACTCTAAATGTTAGAAACCTTTATTTGAGATCCTAAATTTTAATATGTAATTTATTACCCAAATCCTCTTATTGTGTTTGCATGTGAGTCTGAAATAGGTATTAGCTACAAACATTGGTATTAAAACACTTGTCTATGAAGAGACTAGCTAGGAATTAATCCTTATTTGGACCACAAAGGCTTATTTTATGCCCTATCTTTCCTTTTTTTATATTTGATTTGATTAAGATCTTCCCAAATTATAATAAGGTCCATCCATACAACTCAACTAGGTTTTATATTTATTTTGTGTTTCACTCAACCACACATACACCAAGTTAACAACCTACTATTTCACCACCTAGTTATTCAACCCATACATAAGATCATGCCTTAGGGTGGATATTACCTCCATTGAGATCCTAAAATGTTATAGGTTACCTCAATAAATCTAGGATCTACATAAAACCCACATAAATAATAGTAGGTTGTACACCTTTTCATTTTATGTAGTGATAGCATGGACCTCAAAATATAATATAAATCAAGGGTGAATAATGTGTGAGATATGGTTGATATCACTTGAATAAGAGTTAGGTGGAACAAATGATTGAGAGCATGCAAATTGATTTTGGGATACAACTCTATTGTATTATAAAATCAGTTATAAAGAGATATTAAATATTTCTTTCCTTTTGAAACACTCTCATTATATTGACATATTCATTTATTGTGTTGGATGAAAGGTTTTATTAAGCAATCATAATATAAAACCACAACCAAAATTATAAATTGGAGGAAAAAATAACCTATATATGTATGCATATTTATCATAAGTATAATAAGGGAAATATGATTTTTTAATTTTGAATATTTTTAAATCGGAAAACTCAAGCACAACAAATTAGGAAAACCAAGGGATATTTTGAGAGCTTTAAGACCAAATATCAGGTTCACTAGAATTCTAACCCTAAATTTATATGCGTGAGATCATATAGGGTTAATAATGTAGAAATTAATATGCATAAGAGTGATAAATAAATATATAATAGGCTACATAATTTTTAAACTTACATAAATAACATTATAAATTTCTAATACCTAAATATGCTAAAAATAGAAATTATAGCTAATGATTGATATTGTGATAATTTAAAAATAATAGTACTTATCTAGATAGTGTGTGAATGTAGATATAGTCTAAAATAGTATTTAAGTGGATTGGATCAAAGTTCTATAATATTTTTCAAATTCTATAATTGTGTACTATGTGGCCTCATATGTTAACATTAGATCTAGATAGTTAAGTTGACATTAGCATTTGAGTTAGATGTAGGTGTCCAGTATAGAATAATGACTAGATATTGATGCAACCACATTTATCCTCCTAAGTTTATGTCACTCTTATTTCTATGTGTTCATATCTTATACACATTATTTCTCTTTGTCAAATGATCAAAATCTAAGTTCCTTGCACTTGGAGTGGCTATGGGAAAATGGGTTAATGGGAACATGGTGTCTAAATACCATAAGGACCACTCTATCAATGGTCAGTACCTTCATATCCAATACCCTAAAGAGGGCCTCAAAATTGTTTATTTCTCCCTTATATGTTGGATTATAGTTTCTCATGGTGCAATATATATTAAAAATACATTAAATGACCTAGATTTTAACATGTAAAATATGACTCATGAGATGCTTCTTCAGTAATTTAGACCTAAGGGGATGTTTTTCTTATGCATGATATGGAAATAATGATGAATATGGTATATTTTCTCATTTTAATCTTTTATATAGTGCTTTTGGTAAGTTATATTATGGGTTTATAGTTATTTTCTAGGTGAGGAATGAATGAGGGTTGATATTGTATATATAACAATCCCTTTTGAAATTATCTCATACTAAATCACTTAGGATAACCTTTAAGATACATTTCATTTGTAAATTATATGTCTTTTGGGCACTAAATATTTGGTTATAATACGGACACCTGCATCTGAATATGCCTCTAACTCAAAAAAGAGTGTCATATAATCTAAAAAAGGTACATGTCGAAAACTAGTATAAAAGGATAAGGATTAGGTTTAGAGATTTTTTCTTAATATTAAAGGAAGGTCATTAGACTAAAATTTGGTCAAATTAGGAGATATTTAATTTAGTCATAAAGAGATATTACACATGAGCCTTTCGATAGTGAGAAGTTTTTGTAATATGAGGGTACATATATGAAAATTATGTTAAAAATTTACAATACTAAGGTGCTATATAATTCACATTTAGTGTCTACAGTGCATAAGTTTCCTCACAGTCAACCCTCCAAACAAATTTACAACAAGTTTATCTTTAAAATTGTCAATTATACTATCACTCTTGACTTTGGTATTGTATACCTACTTTGTTCCAATGACATATTTATAATATGGATGCTAAATAAGAATCCATGTATCATTCCTCTCAATTTAATCTATCTCAATTTTATAACTTCAACCCATTAGTTCTTTTGACTAGCTTATGCATATCTTCTAGGTTCACTATCAACATGTAAAAATGTAAACAGATTATTTTCATCATAATAATCTTAAATTTTTTAACTTATTAATTTTTAACCATTTTTATACTACTCTCATAGTTCTTATCTAACATTTTATTGGCTAGATGTGGATTAAACCAATGGTTGTTCTTGATTGATGTTGATGAAGATGGATGAATAATCTCTTGGGAAGAACAAGTATTATTTCTCATTAAATTAAAAAAATCTGTAGTAATTTAGAATATCTCAAAATAAAATTCAAGAGGTTGACCAAATTCACATATTACATGTATATTTACTTGATCAAAATCAATGTAAACCTTATTTTAAAATAAATTACAATTACTAGAAATAATTGTGGATTTATTAATAGGATTAAAAAACTTGTATGATTTAGTTTCATCAATATAAACTATGAAAATATAATGAACACTCTTTTGATATAATTTTTTAACCTTCTTATTTGGAACATGTAAATAAGCTAAACACATTAATACCTTTAGATGGGTAATAACTAGTTTGATACCATATCAAGTTTCATAAGGTGTCTTATATTTGATGGCCATTATAGGACTTATGTTAATGATTTAGACTATTATTTTCACTATTTTATCCAAAAACCACCTTTTCAAGTTCTTATTATCCAAAATATTTTTGATAAAGCCATGATGCATCTATTCTTTCTATTGCACCATTCTATTATGGTGTATAAGGAGTTGTTATTTGCCTTTTGATTTCATGTGAATCATAAAAATTACAAAATTCAATAAAAAAAATTCATCTCCTCTATCTATTATAGGGGATTTTATGGAATTTCCACATTATTTTTCATCCAAATATTTGAAATTTCAAAATATGAAAAATCTTTCTATTTTTCTTTTAACAAAAATACCCACATAAAACTTGTAGCATCATCTATGAAGGAAATGAAATACAAATTATTACAAATAATTCTATAATACATTATTTCACATAAATAAGAATGAAAGTACTCCAAATATGTGTTTTCTATAAATTTTATGATAAGTAAATACTCCCTATGAAGTTTCCCAATTATACATGACTTTTATGCATCATCTTTATTGAAATCTAGCTTGGGAAGGCCTCTTACACTACCTTTTTTTGTCAAGAATACGTAAGATTTTAAAATTATTATGACAATATATTTAATACTGTAACATTTTAACATTCTCAATGGTATAAAAATAAATACCTTATTTAATAATATTGAACCTTAATTGAAACATCATATTATTTTACAAATTGGATTTTTAAATCAATATATTTATAGAACATTTATAAAAACTAGAATAAACTCGATCTAAAAAATTAGTTTCAAACAATTTTAAACTTATTTACCAACACCAATAAGACTTCAAATTATATTTAGATAAAAAAAAAATAAGGCTTTATTTCACCATTACCTTGACTTGTGGTGATTTTCATGGTTCCCTTTCCTTCAATTTGGATGGACTTTACATCTCCCAATTGCACATGGATTTTTAAGGAATAATATAACTTGATAAAATAAAATTTATGACTATTTGTATGATTTAAGAAACCTAAATCAATAAAAATAAACATATTATTTACTTAATTTATTCCCATATTACATGTCAGTTAGTAAGTTGAGTTATCTTTAGCCTCAATTTGTTCAGGATGGAATGCCTTATTTTCACCCTCTTGATTATCTTGATTATTAGCTTCTAATATATTACAATAATTTATCATGTGTCCTAATATTTTTTTATTAATGACATGTAAAGTGTTTCTTGATTTTACCTATGAAACTAGATTTAGATTTTACCTTCAATTTTGATTTATTTAAATTACATTTATTCTATTTTATAATTTCATCTTTGGTCATTAAAAATTTCACTTTGGTTTCATGTGCATGCTCTTTATCTCCTAAATATGGTCTCATCTGATCTTGATGGCACAAGAGAGAACCCACTAAATTATCAAAACATAAAATGTTTATGTACTTACACTACTCAAGAGTGATCATAATATTAAACCATCTTTGAAAAAAATATCTCATAATTTACCTACTATAACATTTAATTTTTATAATTTATCAATAACACCCTCATTCTATACACTAATTCCTTTATCTTTATGTAATATTATTCAACTCGTTCATTATCAAACATTCTCAAAATTTCAAAATTCATTTTAATAGTTTGGTGGTTTTCTTCATTTACCTTAATATATCCTTGATGTGAAGTTTCCTATATATTAAATTCCTTGAAGGCATTATTTTCATCATAAAATTCCTAGATAAATGCTTGTGTCTATGGCAATCTGAAGATATAATAAATCTTATGGATCTACATTTTATTCATCTTTTTGGATTTTTTACTAATCTTAAAGTAGAGTGTTCTAATATTGAGGTGGTATGTACAAATGGATAAATATTTTCTAAAACTCCTTTCCATACAATAATTATATTAAATTAATATCTCCAATATTCAATGTTGTCACCATTGAATATGGGAATATTAATGTAGTAAAAAATTACTAAAGCCATGATTCACCTAGTAATGGATTAAAACCCTTCTAAACCTTTTTTGAATGAGGATGTGATACCAAATGAATGTTTTTAATATTTATAGGAAGTGAATCATATTTTATTTAATCGAAAATTTAATATATATACAAACCAATCTATGCCAAAATTACAAATTGATCTATAGTGTTGTAAGTGAGATTGTTGATTAAAAAAATAGACTAAATAACATAAAATTATAAAATATATGCTTATTATTTTTATTTATTGAATAACTAAAATAAAATAATATCTTAACACATGAAAAAATAATCATATTAATATCTACTTTTCCACACTTCTTTGTGCACAATTCTTTATTAATAGTTAAAGCTAAAGCAAGCCTATTATAAGATTAATTTCAATACAAATTTTGTTTAGAAAAATCATAAATCAAAAACTAAATTAATAAATTTAATTAAGCAAAAAGTAAAATAAAAATAGATTTCTAAAAATAGACTCTATAATAAATAAAAATATATCTAAGAAAATAAGGTTGATTTATTGACAGGATAAGGTCAACATTCAAGATGTCTTTCTCAACAAATAAGCATAAATATGCACATCAGACAAGATAGGCACCATAAATACATATAAAGTATGAAATTTACTAAAAAAATATTAATTTTTTTATTAAACCTTTAAATTATGCCCCATCTCTTGTGGATGATTTGATAAATATTTGAACTAAGTTTGGTACACATTCAATAAATTAGACTCTAACTGGAAGTTCTATTTATTTTTTAGGAAGTTTATAGAAAGTGTCCAAAATTGATAAAATAATTAATCTAGGTCAAAAATAAAATAAATCACACTCATAAAATAATAAAACACTAATAAACCCTATTATAATATTAAAAATCAAGGGAAGAGATTCACATCATACTCAACATCATTATCTAACATTATAAAGTAAGCCTTTTCTAACACTTACACATTCAAAAGGAGTACTCTAAACTTACCAATTTAGCCATCAGTCATAAGGTGTAAGCACTAACTATTTATAAAGCACTAAATCATAGCCAATTTTTCCATTTTATAAATTTAAAAGTTTATATTATAGGGTGCATTCATTAAAGGATCACCATTGCATACATATACCAAACATGGAGAACTATATGTGGTTTCATTTCCCTATTTGGAGTATTAGATATGTAGACGACACTCAAATGCTCATTTTCTAGTGATTGAGTTCATATCAACCCCTCTTTTCCCCATTATTTGGTTAAACTTAGTTTATAAAGTTCACATGGGGTTTCAAATAGAACAAGGTAGGTTTTATAAATATTGTACACATAGTGAGATCCTATATCACACACAAATGAATTAAAATTAAGTGTAGTATCTTGTAATAAAATAGAGAGGAATTGTATATATATAAATATCTAACACAAGTCATTCTATAATATGGTTTAAGATTCCACATATTTTAGGATTCATCTTGGTTATTCTAGACACCCAGTTCTTATACTTAGTGACTCATAGTCTAATTTGAATCTTTCTATAACCTACATTTATTCTTAGACCTATAAAAAATAGTAAACACACTAAGTATATTAAAATTTTAGGATATTTATATTTATATCATGTTCTATTGGTTAATCAAACTTTTTTACATTTATTTTAATTTATTATTGTTGTATTTTATTTAATTTGAATATATCCTTACTTTTATTTTGTTTAGGTTCACTTAATAGAACATTAGGTAGATAGCTTGAGAATAATATTACAAGTTTAAATAATCCTTAATATTCTTGTGATAATTTAATGTATACCTCTCTATTGAATAAAATGTGCCTCTAAATATTTCATCTCAAATATGGGTTCCTAAATAGAATATATCTACAATTAATGTTTCAAACAATTATATAATTTTAATGATAAACCAAGCTACACTCTAAGGGATAAGATTTGGAATAATTTTATCACATTTCTTCCTATGATTCATCCACGTAAATATAAATACCATTTTTTTAATCATATAATGCATTTACATCATATGGTTAAATGTTTTTGTTTTAAGAGGAAATTACAAATTAGTATTTATATTGGTGATCATACATTATATACATGCATTAAATAAACACCAAATTCAATCAAACCTTATGTAAATGAGAAAATTAATCATACTATGGTGGCATACTCTTAATAACAATTAGAAAAATAAAATATACATAAGGAAATTTTGAAAAATAAAAATGAATATTTGGAAAAGGAAATTTACAAAAGGAACAATTATTAAAATAAGTGTTACAAAAACAAAAGTTTCATTAGGAAATGATGCAACTATAAAGTTACAAAAGGAAAATTTTATTAAAAGAAAATTCATGAAAATAAGTGCATTATTTAATAAAAAAATAACTTATGAAAAAGGAAAATAAGACATCAAATGTTACTAATAAATAAGTTCTTATAAAGGCTACTCAACAAAAACATATAGCTAAGAAGACTAATCTTGCAAACATGATTTACAAAGAGGAAATGTAAATCCTTTTCCATTTATAAAGGCTATCATAATTAGTCCTTAAATATATGGAAAATAATCACAAATGTTAGATGTGATCCTACTTTATAAGTTAATAAGTATTTCTCGACACTTTTCAAATATAATGGATATGACACTGGACACTTTAGTATGACTATGACATTTGAATATTTTATAGGATATATTGCATTGCATGTATTTATTATTAAATAATTTTAGAGCACTACATTTTAGATTAATAAAAATTTCATTCAATACAATGTTGTATTAGGATAATCGCAGGTCATATTATTTGGTATTTTTCATAGAAATCCCAATTTATGCACCATGTACATACCTAGACACTTATAAAATCATTATGTGGGAATATCACATTAATGAATAATTCACTCACCTTAGGCTAAGAGAGTATCAATTTATAGATGGGTTGGTTGCATGGAGATGTCATTTGCATGTTAATTTTACTCAATTTATTATGAATGCAAGCCAATAATTTACTTACTCCTAGAAAATTTGAATAAATTAATTTGACTATAGACTTATTCCTTTTGATTGTTGTTAATAAACTAAAATGCAAAAATACTTTTAAACTACCACAAAATTTCACATAATATAATATGAAATTAAACAATTACTTAGTGACCATTGCATTTCTTCTCACTAGGATAATGACATAGTATATGATATCATAAAATTATTTGAATACCATTAGTTTTCTATTCCATCATCATAAGAGTAACAATTCTATAAAATATTACATTACTAGATGAAAATATCAGACTTAATAGTAATCAAGAAATACCTTGTAGTTATAATAAATTTATATGTGCCCCATATGGTACACAACCACTTTCTAAAAATAATATTCCTAACATATTTACACAGAATACTTTTGTCTCAATAATTACCTATATTTATGCCACTATTCTAGATTTTATATTTGAAATTTATTTCTCAATGCTTCACCTAATGGACTTGCTCTACCATCCTAGACTATAATTTATCCTCTCATGATCTAAGGTATATGAAACCTCTTCTATATCTTGGCACTCAATATTTTTTGACCAATGTGCCACCTTATGCTCTCTTCATGACTTGGTCACTATTGTTGAGTGCTTTTGATTCTTCAAGTTATTCTACATGGACCCATCCTTGGATGTTGTTTGAATTCTCTAGACTATGTTATAATTTATCAAAATGTTAGATATATCTATTTGGTTTACCATATACAACCTTTACCTTCACTTTATTACTCTTTAAAATTTTCTCTACCATGCCATTTGATCCTTACAAGTGTGACATCTAATTTTTTTATAAATCTAGGTTCAACATCATACCAACTAGCCTGGCTATCTTTCCTATGACAACTCTTCCAAATCCTCTTTTGTTAATAGGAAATTGTGCCTAAATATTTGAATCTCTTCCTTAAAAAATTTCTAGCACAAAACTATAAATTGGATCAAATTAATTCTAGTGACCATTTCTTTGATAATCTATTTTAGGTTGGGGTATACACTTCAAGCTTTGGAGATTTTATTTAGAATGATATTATCTCCATTTTTATCTTCTCCAACACCTCTTGGAGGGTTATTTATTAATCCATGGTATTATACTAAAGTATATTAAAACCATTATCTAATTCCTCATATTTTACCTTTATTTTCTCTCCTATATCTTCCACATTGATGAGAAATGTGTTTCTATATTATATATCTTTTATCTAGTAGACTTATGTTACCAAATCTTATTTATTACACTAAACATCAAGCAATCATGCACTTATTGTTTATGTTGTATTTTTGAAGTTAAAAGATACATTCTCATCTCTCATAGCCTTTTATTTGAGGTTAGGTAGAAAATTCACTTTTTTTAAACATCAACAAAATCAAGTTGGCTTTCTCTCTCTTCATTTTCTCTTTATCCTATTTGTGTTTTCCATTGACCATTTTATTCAAAAAATAGTAAAAAATTATTAACATTTTTTTCAATATCATAAGGCATCTATCACATATTGTCCCACTCTTCAAAAACTTCATTAGTATTAGTATGGGAAGTGGAACTAATGATTAGTTCTTTCAGATTTTCATAGTACATCTAGATATTTAAACTATATGTTTGATAGATATTCTATTTGTTTTCCTAATGAAAACCTCAAATTCATTACTTTGCTTCACCATTATATTGATGTTTTGTTGTACTCTTATGATGATCTAAAATCTATCAAGATTGAATAAATATGACACAAAATTCCTCTCAAGGTTGGGTCATTACCTCACAAGCAGAAACAAAGGTAGTACAACCCCAAGATATTAGGTACTATTCTTTCTGAGATCTAAAAAATGTTAAATACAAGGATAATTTTTCCAATCAATCATTCCACCTAGATTGAAAACATAGTCTCTATGAGAAAAAAGAATGGAGAAATTTACCTCTGTGTTAATTTCAAAAATCTAAATCAATCCTCTTTAAAATACAACTACCGCTACCCATCATGGATCAGCTACTACAAATAGTGACTGGCTTAGAGATGTTATGAATGTTAGACGGTTTTTTGGGTTATAATCAAGTGGATTTTGGTGAAGTAGACCAACATAAGACCACTTTCACTACACCTTGAGGCACCTTTTCATATCATAAAATGCCTTTTGGTTTGATCAATGCTGGCACCACCTTCTAGAGAGGGATAGATCTTGCCTTCAGAAATGAAATGAGGAAGTTCATTATGGTATATCTTGATGACTTGAACATATTTTCCAAACATCATCCTAATCATATGCATCATTTATAACAAGTTATATAATGATGTCGACAAAATCACATTTCTCTCAATCGTAAGAAATCAGTTTTTGGGGTTACAGAAGGGAAACTTCTCAGTCAAACTATATCCTGAGAAGGCATAAAGATTAATCCAAAAATATTCAAATCCATACAAGAGCTTTCTCTTCTTGATAGTAAGACTATATTCCATTCTTTCTTTGGAAAGGTTAATTTTTTATGAAGGTTCATTCTTGAATTTGTAGAGAAGATTTGCCACATTATCAACATGATGAAGGGTAAAGCTACTTTCTGCTAGACTAAAGAAGGCAAGTCAGCATTTCAAGATATCAAGTAAGCTATCGCCCATTCCCCAATCTTGGTTTTTCTAGATTATACCAAAGAATTCATAATATATAGCTATGCTTTTAAACACACACATTGAACCATTTTAGTTTAGGAGAAAAAATAAGGTGTAGAGTCCCCCATATCTTTCATGAGTTATCCTCTCAAAGCTCATGACATGAAATATTTAAACATGGAGAAGCATGCTTATGCTATAGTTAAGGTGGTAAAACACTTCCATTTTTACATCCTGCACTCACATACTATTGCTCTAGTTCCTGATACAATAATAAATTACATTCTAACTCAATAGGAGTTTGGAACTAAAAGGGGCAATTGGATTGCTAAAATATAGGATTTTGATCTTGTTATCAAAACTAAGAAGCTTGTACATGGAAGAGGTCTCTACCAATTAATTGATGATAACATACCATAGGAAGCAGGGTATGAAGAAAAAAAGGTTAAAGACATGCCTATAGTTCTCTTTGTCACTGCTACAAATGAGTGGTATTCCAATATCGCTCATTTTCTTACTTATGGTGAGTGTCCTACCCACCTGTCTCATAAAGAAAAGAGAACTGTTAAGTTGAAAGATGCTAAATTTGTCATGTGGGACAACAATTTGTACAAAAGGATCCTTGATATTGTAT
Organism: Torreya grandis; assembly: GCA_037957365.1. NCBI lineage: Eukaryota > Viridiplantae > Streptophyta > Pinopsida > Cupressales > Taxaceae > Torreya > Torreya grandis. The sequence goes on along the minus strand of JARHVA010004316.1, from coordinate 614,122 downwards.
TTCTTCATTGCATGGATAAGGTGAAACATAGAAAACATTTGGAGTCTTTCCATAATTTGGCTTGTGGAAGACATTTTTTTGTACTTGTGACTTCCCATAAGATTTTATGAGCTAGGTACTATTGGCCTACTCTATTTTTCGATTTATAAACTTGGGTGTGTAGATGTAAGCTATGTTAAAAGTTCATTGGGAAACCCAAGTTGGTTGCATTACCTCTCAAGCTGGTGGTGATTGAAGAGACATTTCAATATTGGGGTATTGATTTCATTGGCACTATATACTTGTCCTCGAGTGCTGGACATGACTATGTTCTCATAGCCACAGACTATTTTACCAAGTGGGTGGAAGTCATTCTAGTCAAGCATGCTACTTTAGAAGCGGTATGTAATTTCCTCAAGGAAAATATTATTTCTTGATTTGTGGTCCCAAGCAAGATTATAAAAAACAATGTAGCCTATTTATCCTCTCATGAGGTTAGCCAATTCTGATACTATTATGGGAATATCCTCTCCCACTATTTTGACTATTACCTGTAATGAAATGGTCAATAAGAATCAAGCAACAAGAACTTGGTGACCATTATTAAGAAGCTGGTAGATGACAATCAGAGAACCTAGCATAAAACATTGTTTGATGCTTTATGGGAGAACAAGATTACACCCAAAAGGGTGATAGGTATGTCACCATTTTAACTTCTATATTGTTTGAATGCATAGATACCAATCACCCTTGAACTACTAGAACTGAAGTTGGCAAAGCTAGTCAAAGATAAAACATTTGAAGATTCTATCAACAAGAGGATCATGTGCTTGACTGAATAAAATGAGCAATGAACTATGTTGGTGGACCGTATTGCTACACATCAAAATTAGGTAAATAAGCTCTTTGATAAAAGAGTAAGGATTCATGATTTTCAAATTGGAGATCATGCCTTTTTATGGGAAAAGAGGAGAGAACCAAAAGGAATGCATGACAAATTTGATTCTTTGTGGAGAGGTCTATTCATCATCCATAAATTCAATGGTGATAATAGTTTCTTATTGAGATATCAAGATGGGATGCCATTTTCACTGCCTCATAGTGGGCAACATCTGAAGTACTTCAATCCTTGTAGTATCAAATAAGTCTAGTTATATAATTGTATAGTCTTTGTTTATTTTATGTTGTTCATTTGGTTTTTAGAATCTTTCTCTTTTTGGAAGGCATGACTCTATAGCTAAATTGCATAGATGAAGACACTTAGATTCTGGCTTCTACTCCCTTTGATTACTTCAAAATACAATCGATGGAAGTTCCCCAGTTAAAGCTAGATATTATTCCCAAAATCTGTCACTATTTTTGTGGACAACATGTTGACCATTTCAGTCCTGTAGGCCAAAATGGTCTGTTTATTTCTCAAAATGTTCTGAGTAGTCAAGTTATTCAATTGCATAACCCTTTTTATCTAAGGAAATTATACGTTCAAAAGGTAGGCTTTCACAAGGAAAAATCTCAAAACACTTAAGGCATTTCCTAAAAAATTGTAAGGATGGTTCAAAGCTAAGGTTCAATAAAAAAGGTTCAACAGTAGGGTTCAATGATATGGAATGAACCATTGAACTGTTGAACCATTAAAATCCACCTCTGAAAGGTTCAAAAAGTTCAAAGATTCAATGAGTTTAAAGCTTCAACATGTTCAAAGGGTTTAAAGATTCAAAGTTCAAAGTTTAAGTGAATGGTTCAAACAGAAGATTCCAAAAAAAGGTTCAACCAAATGGTGCAAACAATTGGTTCAACAACACCTTGAAATCATAAAGAAGACTAATTGAACATGGCTCTTTACAAAACATTAAACCATTGAACTGTCGAATCGATCAAACTTTGAACCATTGAACCTTGAACCATTGAACTCTAAAAGGTTCAAAGGTTCAAGATTCAATGTGGTTAAAGTGATCGGTGAGGTCCCTATAGATGTCAAATTTAGGGTAATGAAACAAACATTGATTTTTGAATAACGTAGACTTGAGAACAAACTCAATGACTAGCCAAGGAAGCAGCTAAAGAAGCTAGCAAAAGGTGAGAAGATAGCCCTAAGAGCTCACATCACCAGGAAGAGACAAAATATAAAAAGGAAAGAGAGAAAGTTATAAAGAATCCAAAAATATCTGTAGAAGAGTTATTCTAGTAGGTGGAGTAGTCCACCAAATGGACCTCAGAGAGTGAAAGCATTCAATGGCATGGCCTATTTTTCTTCATCGAGTAAAGACGAATGGACAACAATATAAACATCATAAAGAAGACCAAGCAGCCCATGCTTTGGAGGATACATTTGAGATGATTTAGAATGCCAAAATTTAAGGATGATGACCTTTTCTAGCATGGCCCCTTCATAGAATTTCCAATGCATTCAATGCAACATGGGTTGTTTCATGAAAATAAGTGCCATGTCTTTATTTAGATGCTATATATTGTAATCTCTCAGTGTGTTATAAAGAGATATCTCTATTATTATAAGTGAAACTCTGCAAAAATTGAAAGGCATGCCTGAGACTTTGAGCTCAGACTGTTGATCATAATTTATCAAGTGAATGAGAAAGCAAGTGATTTTTTAGACTTTGTGTTGAAATAGCTTGTGTTATCTAGGAAATCATTATGTCTTTTTTCTAAATATAGTCTTGTCCATTTAATCAAATAAGAAAAACAAGTGGAAATAATTTGAAAGATGTCTTGAAGTTGACTGTGGGAGACTTTGTGCTACCATAACTATCTTTAGTCGACATGTTTTATGTTTCAAGATGTTGGAGAAACATTGATCTCCCCTTATCCTTTGTAATCTTATACTTTGTTGCAGTTTTCAGTGGAGACTTTGTGTTGCACTTCATTCTACTATGTTACTTTCTCCTAAATCAATAGGAGAAATAATGAACAACTTTTTGCTTTTGTGATTTTCTTGTGGATCTAGTTACCACCTACGAAGAATCCCTGTTGTTTCTTGAACATCATTTTTGAAATAAGAGAAATGCCTTCAGTAATAACAAAAGAATTCTCGTTTATTTTGTGAACATCATATCTGAAAAAAGAGAGATGGATGGTATGATTCCACCCCTGAGTCTATTTTTAGTTTATATTAGTATATTATAGTTTATAGGGAACTTCCCCTTGCTAAGAGGAGAGATTTATATCATTATGCTATGGTAACCACACCCATTTTGTCGTATAAATCTCATTGTGTTGTGGTTGATATACCCATTTTGTCGTTAGTTAGTTGATGACAAAATATTCACCCAACACATTGAATATTTTTTTCAAAACTTTTATGTTTTTAGAATTTTTATTTACACATTCTATCTTGAATTTTCCTTAGCATATTCTATACTTCCCATGTTTTTTTCAAAATTTATGCACTTCACAAACTTTACATTTTGTGGGCTCTATTCGGAAGTTGTGCTTCAAAACTTGTGTTTAGGATTTGTGGTTTGCAAGTTCTATTTAAAAATTGTGTTTTCAAATGTTTTTATTCACAAGTTATGTTCACATGAATTTATCCTTGCATAATTTATTTTTAACTTTAATTCATGATTTATGTTTCAATGTAAGATCTTACACCCAACATTTGAAGGTAGACTATGTGGCATAGTTGGTATTACATGAAAGTAATGATAAGTTGACATTTTTACAAGGAAATAACATATAATTCCTCTATATGTATGGTAATATTATGTGTCATTCCCACTAAAGTGAATGGAAAAATTCAAATTAGATGAACAAAACAAGCCTGGATATGTTCGACAATAATGGCACATAAACTAGAATTAAAGTCTTATACTCAAACTATATCATCAAACTATAAAAAAACATTGTTCTTACTAATTGATAATAAAATTGAGTGAAATTTAAATCCAAATAGAACTTGAATCCCTCATTGTATCTATTTAATTATAAATTTCTTCTAGTAAGCCAATGAATAGTTGAATTATCATGAAAATAACATAACTAAACTAGGTAGCAATGGCCTCTTCATCTGAGGTATTCAAGGGGGTGTTTCCACCTTATAAATTATCTATCAAAGACTCTATAGGGTATATGGATATTTTTTATTTATTTGACTATGTTCAATAAGGATTATACCAATTATTTAGCTCTTATACATGTAGTCAAGGATGTAGGTCACCATTCTCATGAAGAAGGTATGAAAACTACATATAAATAATTGATAGAAAACTAGTTACCATTAAAATGTTAATAACTACATTATTCAGTGGCCAAGGCCAAGGTTATTCCCTTTGTTTAATTGTTACGAGATCTATTATTTGTTATTAAGGTGACTAGTGGTGAATTCATGCACCACACAAACCATAAGATAGTCATCACTTGCATTTCAAGGGACACCTTCCATAAGTATCTAAAAATACCAATTTTAAATTTTACTATTATTTTTTCATGAGGTGAAAATGTGGAAGAAGACAACCGTCATTGAGAATACTCGAAGTAAATGGATCAATCTTGGAGAGGTGGTCTCCCTCAAATCGAGTGAGTCAGTGCCTATCACCAAGTTTAGGATGGGCATATGCATTGGAATGGATTTCTTAAATAGTTTATATGGTTACCATAGCATCCAATATCTCCATATAAAATGGATACCATTGCTATACTTGATGATGAATGTTGATTTAAATTTCACACTAGGAGTGATATTTAGTGCAATACTTCAAGAATATATGTTTGATAAAGATAAGAGGCTCATGGGTGGCCATTTATACATGATATCCTATCTATTATATTTAGTCATGGGAAGCATCTATATGTACAATGGATCACTCTTAAGCCCTACCATAGATTGCATTAAGAATTAGGTATGTGATTTCTTTTTATTCCTTCATATTTATGCATATACAAGCAATATAATTAGAAATTCTTAGAACATATATATCCAAGTGTGGAGAGAAATTCATGAATAACACTTACTCATAGTATTGAAAAGTATTATCAAGACACTCAAGACAAGGGGAGATTATTGGCCTTACCCTAAATTTATAGTTATTGTGGCAACAAGGAACAAGGTTACCCCATTGTGTGTCCCCAAGTTTTTCCCAAACAAATTTGCTGAGAGAGAGAGATTGACTACTAGTTATGGTGGATTATAGACAAGTATATGAATAAAAATAATGAATGTGTGTTTCATGGCTCTTTTCCAATGATTGGTAGGATGTGATATACCAAAAAAAACATTATGGAGAGGTTGGTAAGGCCAAGGAGTAATATTCATTGGTGACATTACCACATAGATGGTGGGATCATCATGACCTAATTCAAAATCGCATACAAGGTTGGGGAATATTGTAACAACATAAACCTTATGACCATGATTTCCATTTTTTGAATGCAAAAGATGATGTTGATGTTTTGAGGATATTAAGTCAACTGTTTTGAATGAGGAAATTTTGAAAACTATTCAAGGAAAGCAATATATAATAGTTAAAATGGAATATATTAGGCTTCCACCTCTATATGGATGTGTAGCAATAGATTTATAAAATTCTTGACCTCCCTAGTGATCATTGGGTCATGAAAAACCATCTTAGAAACCACTTACTATTATGATGGTTTTAAAGAAGGAGAAAGGTGTGGAAGAAACCCTAGTGGTTTCAATTTCATCATAATAAGGACCATATCAAACACCACCACTTGTAATGAGGACTGTGAAGTAAGATCAAGAGGTGGAATAAATTCCAACTTATACTATTGATCTTGAAGTATAAGAGGAACCAATTTTTATTTGTTCTTATGATTTATAGGAGTAAACAATTCATGTTGCCTCCTCAATTTTAATTACCAAAAGTGTAGATGTTACTTCTTCCTCTACTCATCAGACTTTGCCCTTAGTTAGTAAGACCACAATTTGTTATAAGAGGAAACCTAGATTTCTTATAACCCCTACAAATACAATTTCAAAATATCCACTATAAGAAGAACCAATAGACCATGGATAGATATCCATCTATAAGGAACGTGAGAATGAAGAAGAGGATTAGTAAATATAAAAGGAAAAAGTCCTAAGCCTTTAAGGATTGAAAGGAAATACACCACTTCAGTGTGACAAGTTAGGTGAGGAAATTTCTCCTTCAACTACCTCAACCCATATCATTTCTCTAGTCCCTTTGGTTTATCTTATTATAACTACTACTTTTGTTTCATTGGATCCTATTGTTACTAGTGTAATTGCTTCTATAGTTTCAATTATTTTTAGTGTTGAGCTTGTTTCTCAAGTCCATACTATCTCCACTTCCATTATTATCACCTTTATTACCATTCCCCCTACCACTCCTAACCTTAAAAATTTTCATTTCTAAAAAATAAAAGGAGTCGTGGTAATTTCTCAATTTCATGTTTCTTACACCTAATTAATGCAACCAATGCCTTATTTTAGTTCTACCCAACCACTTATATTATTTCATCAAAGAAATGTGAAAAGAAGAAGCATATGTATATTATCCATCTAATTCCATAGATAAATGGTATATATTGGTCTAAAATGATTTGTAAATAATTACCAATCCCCTTATAGGTATATGCTTTAATGCATTCTTTAAGTAGCATTCTTATTGAGACTACTATTGAAGACATGAAAATAATTAACTTTACACATTTGGTGATTCCTCAATGGGAAAATAATTTAAAGGCCCAAGCTTCCAAAATTCTTAATTTAATAATCATAGATATTACCATGGTGATTTTTGTCTTTTATAAATCCACAAAAACCATCCAATGGGTCAAAAAAAGGAAGATTGAGGATAACTCTAGCAGAGGTTTAGTTTTAGGAGGAGAGACAAGATGTTTTCTCTTTTTCAAATAGAAAAAATAGGATGTTAGGTGAGTCCCATTAAAATTAATATTTAAATTCTTAATTTATGACCTAAATAAAGTCTTTGATAGAACTTCATTAGATGATTGGTAATTATTTTTATCAAGAAAAACTTATTTTGGTAATTAATATTTAAAGTCTTAATTTATGACATAAATAAAGTCTTTGATATAACTTCATTATAGGATTGGTAATTATTTTTATCAAGAAGAACTTCATTAGAGGATTTGGTAATTATTTTGGTAAGTCTAAAAAGCTAGGCAAGAGCTAGAGAAAGAGCTAAAATAGGTAAGGGAATAAAAACAAATTATTCATGCCCCCAAATAAATTGAAGATGATGTTAATAATGTAGCTATTATATTGTAAAATGTCTTACATGCTACTATTTTAATGATATTTTAATTATATCTTCATGTTATTGAGATAAGCTAGGTGAGAGCTAGATCAAGAACTAAAATAGATAAGGGAACAACAAAAAATTGTTCATGTGCCTACATAAATTGAAGATGATGTTAATAATGTACCTCTTAGATTTTAAAATGTATTGGCTGATATTATTTCAATGATACTTGAATTATCTCTTCATTTTATTGATATAATTAAAATTTTCAATTCTTTGAAGGAAGATGAAAATAAATTAATTTTTCTTATATTATATACGACTAATAAGGCTTATAGTTATTTTAGTCTGATGAAACAATTGGAATAAACTAATTCTATAAAAATGGAGTTCATATAGAAATAGGAGGATTAGGATTGGGTTTCAATTTTAAAATATTTTATCCCAAAGCTTTCATAACATGAGAAGATAATCTTACAAATTCTAGATGAATTAAAACTCTCTCACGAAAGAGACTGTACAAAAATCTTAATAAGTAGACGTAGTTTTGACCAATTTATTAAGTAGGAATTTTAAAAATTTAATTAGAGTCTACAAGGGATTAAATTATAATAATTTTAATCAAAAATTAGTTTTATCAAGAAGAAGGTTACAAAATTACATATTTTAAGGTGTATTTTAGGGCCACCAACATTGAACATGTATGTTTGTTGGCATAAGTTAATAGAGTAAATTGGATACCACTTCTTAATATGGTCATCATAAGGCTATATCATGTCATTAGTTAAAAAAACTATAGGGAGTTGGAGGTAAATAAAAAATTTGTGTCCCCAACATCCAGTTTGACCCAACTGACTATTGTTCTTCCTACTACTTTAGGTTCGACAATTCCTACAACTTCAGGTTCGACAATACCACTGTCAACTTCCATTAAACCTTAATTTTATAACGTTGATTTTATATGTATGTTACATGTAGATTTAAATAATGTAACTAAATGCTATTTATATTTAGCATATACATATAATAGTTAAATACTTGTGTAAGACTTCACACATTACATTTCCATGTAAAAGCAAGTCCATTTTTAGAAACATAGTTGTGATCAACTATAATTGTACATGCATACCTTGTATCAATTAGAAATCATCTTATAATTATTGAAATGTAAATTTTCATTTTGCATGGATCTAAGGGATGAGGTATCCCCTCTGCAAATCTATTTATATTTATAAATCCCTCATTTCAAAGGGTTAGAAAACTTATCAATATAGGAAGAAGTCTTTTTTATTATCATGTAACTATGTTGATGTTTTTATATTATAATTCTATGTAATTAGTTGTGTTTTATTTTATTAGTTATTAGATTTATGAATTTGAAGTGTAGAAAATCTACAAATAATTCTTTTTTATTATTATTGATGTATTACAATATATGATGTGTAATAACTATTGGATATTTAGAAAATATCATTCATCTCATATAATTAGGTAGATTGTTTCAATTCTCTTAGTGTCCATAAGTGGTTTCTTAATATATCCTTCTAGGTGTAATCCATATCTACCTTAGATGCCTATCTGATCCAAGCTATAATATGTTAAATAAGGTTTTGAAATAACAACTCTAAATGTTAGAAACCTTTATTTGAGATCCTAAATTTTAATATATAATTTATCACCCAAATCCTCTTATTGTGTTTGCATGTGAGTCCGAAATAGGTATTAGCTACAAACATTGGTATTAAAACACTTGTCTATGAAGAGACTAGCTAGGAATTAATCCTTATTTGGATCACAGAGGCTTATTTTATGCCCTATCTTTCCTTTTTTTATATTTGATTTGATTAAGATCTTCCCAAATTATAATAAGGTCCATCCATAAAAATCAACTAGGTTTTATATTTATTTTATGTTTCACTCAACCACACATACACCAAGTTAACAACCTACTATTTCACCACCTAGTTATTCAACCCATACATAAAATCATTCCTTAGGGTGGATATTACCTCCATTGAGATCCTAAAATGTTATAGGTTACCTCTATAAATCTAGGATCTACATAAAACCCACATAAATAATAGTAGGTTGTACACCTTTTCATTTTATGTAGTGATAGCATGGACCTCAAAATATAATATAAATCAAGGGTGAATAATGTGTGAGATATGGTAGATATCAATTGAATAAGAGGTAGGTGGAACAAATGATTGAGAGCATGCAAATTGATTTTGGGATACAACTCTATTGTATTATAAAAGGAGTTATAAAGAGATATTAAATATTTCTTTCCTTCTGAAACACTCTAATTATATTGACATATTCATTTATTGTGTTGGATGAGAGGTTTTATTAAGCAATCATAATATAAAACCACAACCAAAATTATAAATTGGAGAAAAAAATAACCTATATATGTATGCATATTTATCATAAGTATAATAAGGGAAATATGATTTTTTAATTTTGAATATTTTTAAATCAGAAAACTCAAGCACAACAAATTAGGAAAACCTAGGGATATTTTTAGAGTTTTAAGACCAAATATCAGGTTCACTAGAATTCTAACCCTAAATTTATATGCATGAGATCATATAGGCTTATAATGTATAAATTAATATTCATAAGAGTGATAAATAAATATATAATAGGCTACATAATTTTTAAACTTACATAAATAACATTCTAAATTTCTATTACCTAAATATGCTAAAAATAGAAATTATAGCTAATGATTGATATTGTGATAATTTAAAAATAATAGTACTTATCTAGATAGTGTGTGAATGTAGATATAGTCTAAAATAGTATTTAAGTGGATTGGATCAAAGTTCTATAGTATTTTTCAAATTCTATAATTGTGTACTATGTGACCTCATATGTTAACATTAGATCTAGATAGTTATGTTGACATTAGCATTTGAGTTAGATGTAGGTGTCCAGTATAGAATAATGACTAGATATTGATGCAACCACATTTAGCCTCCTAAGTTTATGTCACTCTTATTTTGATGTGTTCATATCTTATACACACATTATTTCTCTTTGTCAAATGATCAAAATCTAAGTTCCTTGCACTTGGAGTGGCTATGGGAAAATGGGTTAATGGGAACTTGGTGTCTAAATACCTTAAGGACCACTCTATCAATGGTTAGTACCTTCATATCCAATACCATAAAGAGGGCCTCAAAATTGTGTATTTCTCCCTTATATTTTGGATTATATTTTCTCATGGTGCAATATATATTAAAAATACATACAATGACCTAGATTTTAACATGTAAAATATGACTCATGAGATCCTTCTTCAGTAATTTAGACCTAAGGGGATGTTTTTATTATGCATGATATGGAAATAATGATGAATATGGTATATTTTCTCATTTTAATCTTTTATTTAGTGCTTTTGGTAAGTTATATTATGGGTTTATAGTTATTTTCTAGGTGAGGAATGAATGAGGGTTGATATTGTATATATAACAATCCATTTTGAAAATATCTCATACTAAATCACTTAGGATAACCTTTAGGATACATTTCATTTGTAAATTATATGTCTTTTGGGCACTAAATATTTGGTTATAATAGGGACACATGCATCTAAATATGCCTCTAACTCAAAAAAGAGTGTCATATAATCTAAAAAAAGTACATGTCGAAAACTAGTATAAAAGGATAATGATTAGGTTTAGATATTTTTTCTTGATATTAAAGGAAGGTTATTAGAGTAAAATGTGGTCAAATTAGGAGATATGTAATTTAGTCATAAAGAGATATTACACATGAGCCTTTCGATAGTGAGAAGTTTTTGTAATATGAGGGTACATATATGAAAATTATGTTAAAATTTTACAAGACTAAGGTCTATATAAGTCAAATTTAGTGTCTACAGTGCATAAGTTTCCTCACAGTCAACCCTCCAAACAGATTTACAACAAGTTTAACTTTAAAATTGTCAATTATACTATCACTCTTGACTTTGGTATTGTATACCTACTTTGTTCCAATGCCATATTTATAATATGGATGCTAAATAAGAATCCATGTAACATTCCTCTCAATTTAATCTATCTCAATTTTATAACTTCAACCCATTATTTCTTTTCACTAGCTTATGCATATCTTCTAGGTTCACTATCAACATGTAAAAATGTAAACATATTATTTTCATCATAATAATCATAAATTTTTTATCTTATTAATTTTTAACCATTTTTATACTACTCTCATAGTTCTTATCTAACATTTTATCGGCTAGATGTGGATTAAACCAATGGTTGTTCTTGATTGATGTTGATGAAGATGGATGACTAATATATTGGGAAGAACAAGTATTATTTCTTATTAAACTAAAAAAATATGTAGTAATTTAGAATATCTCAAAATAAAATTGAAGAGGTTGACCAAATTCACATATTACATGTATATTTACTTGATCAAAATCAATGTAAACCTTATTTTAAAATAAATTACAATTACTAGAAATTATTGTGGATTTATTAATAAAATTAAAAAACTTGTATGATTTAGTTTGATCACTATAAACTATGAAAATATAATGAACACTCTTTTGATATAATTTTTTAACATTCTTATTTGGAACATGTAAATAAGCTAAACACATAAATACCTTTAGATGGGTAATAACTAGTTTGATACCATATCAAGTTTCATAACATGTATTATATTTGATGGCCATTATAGGACTTATGTTAATGATTTAGACTATTATTTTCACTATTTTATCCAAAAACCACCTTTTCAAGTTCTTATTATCCAAAATATTTCTTGATAAAGCCATGATGCATTTATTCTTTTTATTGCAGCATTCTATTATGGTGTATAAGGAGTTGTTATTTGCCTTTTGATTCCATGTGAATCATAAAAATTACAAAATTCAATAAAAAAATTCATCTCCTCTATCTATTCTAGGGGATTTGATGGAATTTCCACATTATTTTTCATCCAAATCTTTGAAATTTCAAAATATGAAAAATCTCCATATTTTTCTTTTAACAAAAATACCCACATAAAACTTGTAGCATCATCTATGAGGGAAATGAAATACAAATTATTACAAATACTTCTATAATACATATAATCACATAAATACGAATGAAACTACTCCAGATATGTGTTTTCTATAAATTTTATGATAAGGAAATACTCCCTATGAAGTTTCCCAATTATACATGACTTTTATGCATCATCTTTATTGAAATCTAGCTTGGGAACACCTCTTACACTACCTTTTTTTGTCAAGAATATGTAATATTTTAAAATTAATATGACAATATATTTAATATTGTAACATTTTAACATTCTCAATGGTATAAAAATAAATACCTTATTTAATAATATTGAACCTTAATTGAAACATCGTATTATTTTACAATTAAGATTTTTAAATGAATCTATTTATAGAAAATTTATAAAAAATAGAATAAACACCATCTAAAAAATTAGTTTCAAACAATTTTAAACTTATTTACCAACACCAATAAGACTTCAAATTATATTTAGATAAAAGAAATAAGGCTTTATTTCACCATTACCTCTACTTGTGGTGATTTTCATGGTTCCCTTTCCTTCCATTTGGATGGACTTTGCATCTCCCAATTGCACTTGGATTTTCAAGGAATAATATAACTTGATAAAAAAAAATTTATGGCTAGTTGTATGATTTAAGAGACCTAAATCAATAAAAAAAACATATTATTTACTTATTTTATTCCCATATTACATGTCAGTTAGTAAGTTGAGTTATCTTTAGCCTCAATTTGTTCAGGATGGAATGCCTTATTTTCACCCTCTTGATTATCTTGATTATTATCTTCTAATATCTTACAAATAATTTATCATGTGTCCTAATATTTTTTTATTAATGACATGTAAAGTGTTTCTTGATTTTACCTATGAAGCTAGATTTAGATTTTACCTTCAATTTTGATTTATTTAAATTACATTTATTATATTTTATATTTTTATCTTTGGTAATTAAAAATTTCACTTTGGTTTCATGTGCATGTTCTTTATCTCCTAAATATGGTCTCATCTTATCCTAATGGCACAAGAGAGAACCCACTAAATTATCAAAACAGAAAATGTTTATGTACTTACACTACTCAAGAGTGATCATAATATTAAACCATCTTTGAAAAAAATATCTCATAATTTACCTACTATAACATTTAATTTTTATAATTTATCAATAATCCCTCATTCTATACACTAAGACCTTTATCTTTATGTAATACTATTCAACTCCTTCATTATCAAACATTCTCAAAATTTCAAAATTCATTTTAATAGTTTGGTGGTTTTCTTCATTTACCTTAATATATCCTTGATTTGAAGTTTCCAATATATTAAATTCCTTAAAGGCATTATTTTCATCATAAAATTCTTGGATAAATGCTTGTGTCTATGGCAATCTGAAGATATAATAAATCTTATAGATCTACATTTTATTCATCTTTTTGGATTTTTTACTAATCTTAAGGTAGAGTGTTCTAATATTGAGGTTGTATGTACAAATGGATAAATATTTTCTAAAACTCCTTTCCATACAATAATTATATTCAATTAATATCTCCAATATTTAATGTTCTCACCATTGAATATGGGAATATTGATGTAATAAAAATTTACCAAAGCCATGATTCACCTAGTAATGGATTGAAACCCTTCTAAACCTTTTTTGAATGAGTATATGATACCAAATGAATGTTTTTAATATTTATAGGAAGTGAATCATATTTTATTTAATCTAAAATTTAATATATATACAAACCAATCTATGCCAAAATTACCAATTGATCTATAGTGTTGTAAGTGAGATTGTTGAATAAAAAAATAGACTAAATAACTTAAAATTATAAAATATATGCTTGTTATTTTTATTTATTAAATAAATAAAATAAAATAATATCTTGACACATGAAAAAATAATCATAATAATATCTATTTTTCCACACTTCTTTGTGCACAATTCTTTATTAATAGTTAAAGTTAAAGCAATCCTATTATAAGATTACTTTCAATACAAATTTTGTTTAGAAAAATCATAAATCAAAAACTAAATTAATAAATTTAATTAAGAAAAAAGTAAAATAGAAATATATTCCTAAAAATAGACTCTAAAATAAATAAAAATATATCTAAGAAAATAAGGTTGATTTATTGACAGGATAAGGTCAACATTCAAGATGTCTTTCTCAACAAATAAGCATAAATATGCACATCAGACAAGATAGGCACCATAAATACATATAAAGTATGAAATCTATTAAAAATATATTAATTTTTTTATTAAACCTTTAAATTATGCCCCATCTCTTGTGGATGATTTGATAAATATTTGAACTCAATTTGGTACACATTCAATAAATTGGACTCTAACTGGAAGTTCTATTTCTTTTTTAGGAAGTTTATAGAAAGTGTCCAAAATTGATAAAATAATTAATCTAGGTCAAAACTAAAATAAATCACACTCATAAAATAATAAAACACTAATAAACCCTATTATAATATCAAAAATCAAAGGAAGAGATTCACATCATACTCAACATCATTATCTAACATTATAAAGTAAGCCTTTTCTAACACTTACACATTCAAAGGGAGTACTCTAAACTTATCAATTTAGCCATCAGTCATAAGGTGTAAGCACTAACTATTTATAAAGCACTAAATCATAGCCAATTTTCCCATTTTATGAATTTAAAAGTTTATATTATAGGGTGCATTCATTAAAGGATCACCATTTCATACATATACCAAACATGGAGAACTATATGTGGTTTAATTTCCCTATTTGGAGTATTAGATATGTAGGCGACACTCAAATGCTCATTTTCTAGTGCTTCAATTCATATCAACCCCTATTTTCCCCATTAGTATGGTTAAACTTAGTTTATACAGTTCACATGGGGTTTCAAATAGAACAAGGTAGGTTTTATAAATATTGTACACATAGTGAGATCCTATATCACACACAAATGAATTAAAATTAAGTGTAGTATCTTGTAATAAAATACAGAGGCATTGTATATATATAAATATCTAACACAAGTCATTCTATAATATGGTTTAAGATTCCACATATATTAGGATTCATCTTGGTTATTCTAGACACCCAGTTCTTATACTTAGTGACTCATAGTCTAATTTCTATCTTTCTATCACCTAAATTTATTCTTAGACCTATAAAAAATAGTAAACACAATAAGTATATTAAAATTTTAGGATATTTATATTTATATCATGTTCTATTGGTTAATCAAACTTTTTTACATTTATTTTAATTGATTATTGTTGTATTTTATTTAATTTGAATATATCCTTACTTTTATTTTGTTTAGGTTCACTTAATAGAACATTAGGTAGATAGCTTAAGAATAATATTACAAGTCTAAATAATCCTTAATATTCTTGTGATAATTTAATGTATACCTCTCTATTGAATAAAATGTGCCTATAAATATTTCATCTCAAATATGGGCTCCTAAATAGAATATATCTACAATTAATGTTTCAAACAATTTATATAATGTTAATGATAAACAAAGCTACACTCTAAGGGATAAGATTTGGAATAAGTTTATCACATTTCTTCCTATGATTCATCCATGTAAATATAAATACCATTTTTTTAATCATATAATGAATTTACATCATATGGTTAAATGTTTTTCTTTTAAGAGGAAATTACAAATTAGTATTTATATTGGTGATCTTACATTATATACATGCATTAAATAAACACCAAATTCAATCACACCTTATGTAAATGAGAAAATTAATCATACTATGGTGGCATCCTCTTAATAAAAATTAGAAAAATAAAATATACATAAGGAAATTTTGAAAAATAAAAAGGAATATTTGGAAAAGGAAATTTACAAAAGGAACAATTATTAAAATAAGTGTTACAAAAACAAAAGTTTCATTAGGAAATGATGCAACTATATAGTTACAAAAGGAAAATTTTATTAAAGGAAAATTCATGAAAATAAGTGCATTATTTAATAAAAAATTAACTTATGAAAAAAGAAAATAAGACATCAAATTTTACTAATAAATAAGTTCTTAGAAAGGCTACTCAACAACAACATATAGCTAAGAAGACTAATCTTGCAAACATGATTTAAAAAGAGGAAATGTAAATCGTTTTCCATTTATAAAGGCTATCATAATTAGTCCTTAAATATATGGAAAATAATCGCAAATGTTAGATGTGATCCTACATTATAAGTTAATAAGTATTTCTCGACACTTTTCAAATATAATGGATATGACACTGGACACTTTAGTATGACTATGACATTTGAATATTTTATAGGATATATTGCATTGCATGTATTTATTATTAAATAATTTTAGAGCACTAAATTTTAGATTAATAAAAATTTCATTCAATACAATGTTGTATTAGGATAATCGCGGGTCATATTATTAGGTATTTTTCATAGAAATCCCAATTTATGCACCATGTACATACCTAGACACTTATAAACTCATTATGTGGGAATATCACATTAATGAATAATTCACTCACCTTAGGCTAAGAGAGTATCAATTTATAGATGGGTCAGTTTCATGGAGATGTCATTTGCATGTTAATTTTACTCAATTTATTATGAATGCAAGCCAATAATTTACTTACTCCTAGAAAATTTGAATAAATTAATTTAACTATAGACTTATTCCTTTTGATTGTTGTTAATAAACTAAAATTCAAAAAAAAATTAAACTACCACAAAATTTCACATAATATAATATGAAATTAAACAATTACTTAGTGAACATTGCATTTCTTCTCACTAGGATAATGACATAGTATATGATATCATAAAATTATTTGAATACCATTAGTTTTCTATTCCATCATCATAAGAGTAATAATTCTATAAACTATTACATTACTAGATGAAAATATCATACGTAATAGTAATCAAGAAATACCTTGTAGTTACAATAAATTTATATGTGCCCCATATGGTACAGAACCACTTTCTAAAAATAATAGTCGTAACATATTTACATAGAATACTTTTGTCTCAATAATTACCTATATTTATGCCACTATTCTAGATTTTATATTTGAAATTTATTTCTCAATGCTTCACGTAATGGACTTGCTCTACCATCCTAGACTATAATTTATCCTCTCATGATCTAAGGTCTATGAAACCTCTTCTATATCTTGGCACTCAATATTTTTTGACCAATGTGACACCTTATGCTCACTTCATGACTTGGTCACTATTGTTGAGTGCTTTTAAGTCTTCAAGTTATTCTACATGGACCCATCCTTGGATGTTGTTTGAATTCTCTACACTATGTTAGAATTTATCAAAATGTTAGATATATCTATTTAGTTTACCATATACAACCTTTACCTTCACTTTATTACTCTTTAAAAGTTTCTCTACCATGCCATCTGATCCTTACAAGTGTGATGTCTAATTTTTTTATAAATCTAGGTTCAACATCATACCAACTAGCCTGGCTATCTTTCCTATGACAACCCTTCCAAATCCTCTTTTTTTAATAGGAAATTGTGCGTAAATATTTTAATCTCTTCCTTAAAAATTTTACAACACAGAACTATAAATTGGATCAAATTAATTATAGTGACCATTTTGTTGATAATCTATTTTAGGTTGGGGGAGACACTTAGAGCTTTGGAGATTTTATTTAGTATGATATTATCTCCATTTTTATCTTCTCCAACACCTCTTGGAGGGTTATTTATTAATCCATGGTATTATACTAAAGTATATTAAAACCATTATCTAATTCCTCATATTTTACCTTTATTTTCTCTCCTATATCTTCCACATTGATGAGAAATGTGTTTCTATATTATATATCTTTTATCTAGTAGACTTATGTTACCAAATCTTATTTATTACACTAAACATCAAGCAATCATGCACTTATTGTTTATGTTGTATTTTTGAAGTTAAAAGATACATTCTCATCTCTCATAGCCTTTTATTTGAGGTTAGGTAGAAAATTCACTTTTTTTAAACATCAACAAAATCAAGTTGGATTTCTCTCTCTTCATTTTCTCTCTATCCTCTATGTGTTTTCCATTGACCATTTTATTCAAAAAATAGGAAAAAATTATTAACATTTTTTTCAATATCATAAGGCATCTATCACATATTTTCCCACTCTTCAAAAACTTCATTACTATTAGTATGGGAAGTGGAACTAATGATTAGTTCTTTCAGATTTTCATAGTACATCTAGATATTTAAACTATATGTTTGATAGATATTCTATTTGTTTTCATGATCATATAAATTGGAGTGCATATAAATATGAATATGAATGTACTATGTTTTATGATCATGTTTGACTATGATTTCATTTAAATATTTGATTTGCATTACAATAATTCATTATTATTTATATATTTTGAGTACTTGATTATTTTGTTGCAAGCTCAGACTAATTACCTTTTTGCTTGATCGAGGTGGTTATAGGAATGTCTCACCCTCACATAATGGTAAAGAGGGAGAGTATAATATGGGTGGATTATGAATATATTAGCATTTTGGATAGATATAATTGACCAAAACCCACACACATGCACTACACTCTTAATTTCTTAGATGAAATAAATGATAATAAGTATTTTGTAAAAATGTTGAGTGTTTCTTTGAATTATTTGTCCTTAAAGTTAGTAAATAATTTTTACATTTATTTTGAGTTTTTTACTTTCCTTTATGATTTTTATTAACATAATACATGAATTTTATGTATTGGTTGTTTTTTTTCTTAAAATCTCAATATGAACTAAACTATGTTGAATTATACAAGGTAAACCATTTGCACATTTTAAATCTTAGGAGAGTGTTGGGTGTTTTGTGAATCTTTTATAATTTATATGCCTTTATTCCAATTTTTGTGACATAATGGGGAGTGC
>JARHVA010004316.1:420000-590000 GCA_037957365.1 Torreya grandis | reverse complement strand
GCATTATATTTAGAACAAGGGACCTTAGGTTACATATGAGATATTTCCTTCATTTTACTAGGGCTATTCAAAAAAAGTAAATGAATACATTCTAATATTTGAAACATGTCTACATCAATTAATATACCATCTAATTGATTTATAGGTATAATACCTTTTTCTTAGACTTCTCATTCTCCCTATTAGAGATAAATTGTTGTATGAGACATCATAATTATTAATACATCTATGTTACACAACTTTGGGATTATAAAAAAATTTAGGACTAGTGGTTACACATTTAGAGATAGATTTATATGTAGGCTTCACATAGATATAATAATATAACATAGTAAAAAAACCTACTCCACTTCCAATTAAGAAACAAGTGCAATAGGAATAATCTATAAAGATACTCAATAAGAGTAAAGATCCACCTCATAGAGTACCTTGTACAGTGAGCAAAACACAAGACACACACAAAAAGGTTATATAATGTTTATATAAGGATATGACTCATGATATCTTAC
The DNA here is from genome assembly GCA_037957365.1 of Torreya grandis. NCBI lineage: Eukaryota > Viridiplantae > Streptophyta > Pinopsida > Cupressales > Taxaceae > Torreya > Torreya grandis. Next base: position 589,491 of record JARHVA010004316.1, on the reverse strand, counting down.
TTACATTATTAGATAAGGAGATGATCACACTTCCTCCTACTAATCATAATCTAGCACACCATTTACACATGGTAAAAAAATAAGCCATATTGCAATTTTCATAAGATAAATGGGCATTCAAATGATGATTGTTATGTACTCTAAGCCTACATTGACTAGCATGTCAATCAAGGAATTATAACATTGATATAGGGGACACCAAGATCTCAGTCTCCACATTCTCCTAGATCACACTCCTCTATGATAAAGTAATCCAAGGGCATTCCCTTTGAAGATCCATTGGTTACTCATTGTATGATCCATGCAGTTTCTAGGACACTTATTTATGAGAAATCTCATGCTCCAAGAATTTATCAGAGATGGGAACTAGTTCAAAAAGACCAATGAAAAGCTTTAGTTTGAACACCTATAAGGATATTTGTAAATAACTACATAGATCAGAGCACAACATCAATTCAAACACCTATCAATATATTTAGAAATAATTACAAAGATTAAATAATAACATAAATTCAATCACCTAACAATACATTTGGAAATAATTAAAAGGATCAAAATATAGCCTCGGTTTGACCACTAATCAAGATATTTGAAAGAGATCACAAAAATTAGAACATATTTCAATAATAAATTGAGATATTTGATAGAGATTATAGAGCTTAGAATATATTTTTAACACACCAAATCAAGATCCTTCATACAGAGTCTACACACCTAGCCACTAATAGTGTATGACATGTAGTTTCAATTTTAGATTCTTCTTATACAATGATAGAACATGAGTGATATGCTCATTATTTAGGCATGACATTTGGGTTTAGATACTACATACTATAATCACACAATCTACACATTGATTTATTATGAAACACCTGTAAAACCTATACCAGTGAATAAAATTACTATACCAATGAATAAAATTCATAATCCAATACACATATATACATAAACATTTTTAAAAATATAAAAATTCATTTCCTCTTCTTAGATAAATATCATATACCAATATCACCATTCAACATAATCAAAATAATTAAACACATAAACAAACACAATATAAGGAGATCTAGATACCAATATACATACTACCAATAAACAATGAATATCCATATATATAACTCAAAATATAGTTTAAATACAATCATAATTCATCACTCAATAATGTAGACATAGCCATTAAGACCAGCCTCCTCACTATCACTCTCAAACATATCCATGCTAGAACTAGAGGCTCCATTCCCCCTCCAAGACCTCAATCAATAACTACATCTACTCTATCTCTCTCTCTCTCTCTCTCATGATACATAACTATATTTACCATATAATATACATGATCTCACTATAGATGTATGTAGTCATACATTATTTGACTATTGAACCCACTTAGAGTATTTAGTATGGGTATGGTGTATCTATGTAACTCCACACATGCCTCATCTCTATATATAGTCACACATATATATGTTGTATTAGTTATTGTGGCTTGATCAAATAAATGGAAATGAATAATGGAAAAAAATTTGCCCCTCTCTACTAATCCATCCACTATGGCATCATCAAGGATATGCCATGTTAGTATGCATATCATGAAGTTGATGGTAGTCTCCCATTATTCATCATCATCTAAACATGAATATACCCACATGATATATAGGATTTACAACCAAGTAAACAAGTAACCAAATATAGAGAATGCACAAACATAAAATAATAACCTATCATCAACAACCCTAAGCAGCTTCACATATAATATATCTTCTATGATAATCCCACCTATTAGAAAAAGAGGTGCCCATTTATGGTCTCTCCATTAGGATATATAGGCATTATTTAATCCTAGATCATCTACATCTAGTATGTCAATCATAGGATCCCTCTCTATCAAAGGAATCAGGGCTAACTTAGTAGTTGATGGCTTAGGCAAACTACCTAGCCTTAAAAGAGCCTAGGAACTCCTCAACCACACTAGTGGTGCTTGGGGTACATCTTGAATCACACTGAACTATCACATAACTTGCTCATAATGTAACTCCTTGTACACATTGACCTAATGGTTAGGCACACAATATGTCACATAGATTTATTTAAGATGAAAACCATCCTCAAGCCATCCCTAATATCCCTTGTAGGTATTTTAGATATTGTCTTTGGTTATCAAACTTTCTATCACATGCTGATATTGCATCATGATCTTCTTGGCCACATGGGTCATCTTAGTCCACCTCTATACAAATATTAATATATGGGAGTAATCATACCATAAATGTAATGCCATCCTAGTCATTACTATCTACTCATACACCCAATAGTGTAATGGTGTAGATGATTTAATACCCATACCATAGATCTCTTGCATAAAATGGTATAGATCTTTGTATAGGTGATTTATCATCATGCAAACCCATGATTATGTAATACAATGTTACTCTATATCCTGAACTATACCATGCATCATGTAGGAGATAAATACCCCACTCCCATATCTAACCACAAATTAAGCTAATAAAATAGCTAAGAACTTTTTCAATCACAAAACATCGATATTGACAATCAATGTTAATAGTGTATCATTGTTTCTCCTTATACAATGGTTACCCAAAACCATATCAAATAAATACCAAGAAGACTATTGTATAACCCTATCATCTATGTCTTATTGTAATATGGATCTATATGTAAAAATAGGTAGTTTCAAGATAATGTATACATCTTCTTGGGTAACAATCATCTCTCTAGTAGGTAACTAGAAAGTGTAGGTATTTGCATCTCATGTCTCACATAGTGAAATCATCATGTGTTTATCCCATGGCATCATATTTAATAAGTCCACATGTCTCAAACTTGATTTCTTATGCATGAACATCCTGGCATATATTAGGGATAGATCCTATATGGTATCCATCATTTGTCTAGTCTAAAAGTCTCTCATACATGCATCAACTTGAAAAAGTACCACCAAATCCATCATCAACAACATAAAATATAGAAAAAATAGATAAAAATAGTCATAAAAAATTATTTAATAGTGATAAAAATTACAAATCATGCCTATTATATATTATCACTACATATAAGATAGTAACACTAGAGAGTAGCACCATATCTTGGACACTAGTGCCAAGTCCTGAATAGTAATGCTCATATCTAGATAGAAGTTAAAATTTCCCTAAACATGATTTAAATTATTATATTTTTTATAAAAATAATAAAAAAATAAATTACAAATTAAAAAAATAGGAAATAGTATGGGCTCCTTTCTAGGGTAAATGCCTCCTCAACCTTGATATGTGCCTCTACCTCTTAATATTAGGTAAACATTTCCCCATGTCTCAACATATTATCTAGCTCAGACAAAAAATTGATCTCAAATAAAATTCATTGAATGAATTCACAAATTAATCAAATAACCTATTAAAATCAAATTTATCAAATTCTACCTTATTAAGGTTGACCTTGAATGCCAATTTCACCAACTAAATACCAATTTCTTTTCAATGTGATATCTTGATAACCATAACTCTAATCTATGAACCATATTTTGTACATGGGATTTGACATTAATATCCTTTAACCTATATTGGTTAAACCAATATCATAATCATGTTCTACTCTAAAAATGATATTAACATAATAAACTCAATATAAAAAAAACATTTATCCCATTACCAATTTCAATAATCAACTTCATCACAATATACAAACTATTCAAACTTAAAACAACATCACACCCTCTAATTAACACTAGAATAGCCAATCATTATCAGTTTTGGTTAGACACCCTCACCCAAATCTTGGATCATTCCCCAAAAGGGGGAAAATACACATAGATTTCTTAAAACATACATATATTAATACGCATAGGTTCACTCTGATACAACTATTCAAACACATATATCTACATGGATATATAGATATTCAGATGCATAGGTTCATATAGATACACAAGTATATTCTAATACATATATTCAAACATGTAGGTGTATATAGATATATTAATATTTAGATTCATAGGTTCACATAGATACATAAATATAATTAGATATAGCTACATATACACATAGGGATATGTGTATATACATATATTTAGATGCATAGGTTCACATAGATACATAGGTCTACTCAAAAATATATATTTAGACACAAATATTTACTTACATATAACTATGTAGATATATAGATATTCAGAGATAGAGGTCTACTTAAATACAACTACATAGATATATAAATATTCAAAAAAATATGTCTATTGAAATATAACCATGTAGATATATAGGTTTGAATCATCTATAAAATTTCACTTAGATATACATATGTTCAATTACACAACTGCATTACTCAAATATTAAGATTAGGGGGCACAATGTATAGCACACATCCTTGATATCCATTTTTAAATTATCAGGTTTTACTCACTATGATCACTAAGATGTCACTAGGTTTTCACTAGTTTGAGTCAAAAGACCATCTACATGATTTGATCCATAACATTCCACCATACCCAGTCTACATACCAATATTCAGTTTAAATATCAGAATGGGGGAAAGTAAGCCATATTTCTACATTCATTTAATTTACATACCCAAATTCAGTTTAGATATTAAAGTGGGAGAAAGAAATATTTTTTCTCCATGAATTTATTTTACATAGTGATATTTAGTTTAGATATTAGAGTGGGGAAAAACAAGCCATAGTTATTCACACATTCAATTACATACCCAAATTTAGTACAAATATTAGGGTGGGGTAATAATAGGGTTTTTTTCTCATGATTCAATACACCATTTAGATTTAGTATAGAGTAAATCCACACTATGGAGTTCCTCTTTGCATTTTTCACTCTAGCTCCTATCTACTTCTCTACCCAAGAAGTAGGCTAGGTCTAAAACACATCAACACAAGTAAGTATAGGTAGACATTCCTCTTTTTATTTTAATCTAGTGATTTCATTTCATTACATTACTAGAATAAACAAGATTCAAATGTAAAAATCCTAATTCAGTCATGCAATAATAAGTACTATGTCTTTTATTTCACTTTCACATGAAGGTCTTGGTGATGAATACAGTCCTTGTTTGCATAGTCATTTTAAGTCTTTTGATTTTTCTTATGTCTTATTTTCCCTATTTTATTTCACCCCCAATGTTCTTAAGTCACTTCTTCCTAGTCATAGGGGGGCCTAGACTATCCTATTTGGTCTTAGATTTATTTCTAGGATTTAGGAAACTAACAAAATTTTAAGGATAATAGTGCAATGTAGTGCTAGTGTCTAATTATGGATCTATTGTCTAATGGTCAATTTTTCCTATGTTTGGATCCTAACCCTATCTTATGCCTTTTCTTATATGTTTAATCCATTTTTCACTACTTATCAACTAGCGAATAAGGTCTTATATTCAAATCAAAGTTCCTTTTATATAAATAACCTCACAAGAAATTTTACATCTAGCACTTACTATTTTGTCACATGATTACATAAAATCACTCAATAATACAACTCAATTCTCTATATAATACTTAGTTATCACATCTATACATTACATGCTTGATCAAATAAGGGCCTAAGTGAAATTTATTCTTTTATATAATGTAAGTTGATTATGCACTTCCCTAAGAGAGAACTACATGCAATCTAAGACCCCTAATAATGGGGTTAATGTAGGCATCAACTAAGATAGTAAGGATTCTACTCCACATAATTGTAACATCCCAAAACCTATTTTTTATCTTCCTTTTTTAATTTTATCCAATTGTTGTTTCATGTGTGTATGTACTCATTATGGTTTTAGAAGAGATTCAACTAAAAATAGTGACATAAGTGAGACCCAGATGACACATAACCACATACATGACCACCATAACCTCTTTTATCTTCCCTAAAAGTTCTATATAGTTCCTAAAAGAGGGACACTAACATCATAATTGGACACTTACACCACATGGCCTAGTGCCGTAATATTTGTGTTATTGTGTAAGACTAGGATTCAACCACAATCATAAAATGAAAGGTGTCTACCTATTTCTCCATCCTTTTTTATTTCTCTAATCTATAGAAAGACCTATTTTATTATAGATAAGTACTCTTTCTCTCCACACTTATTATTTTTGGAAAGGTTTGTTAAATTGGTTATTTCTAGTTTTCATTCCTTATTATTGTCATACTCAATGCTTTAACAACATAGGATTTATAGTCACTAAGTCTTAAAATATTATATTAAATAATTTGGGATAGAATCTAAACATAGATGTGTTTCCATTAGGAAATTTATGAACAGTTATAGGGTATAATGGGAATTCTGAGCATAGTTATATAGGTGACTATATATTTTTGAAATGGATAATTTGTTTATTGGTTATAATTTTGGTTTAAATAAACTTGATTAAATAAAATTATCAAAGAGCTTGCATATACTAAATATGATTTTCTAGATGTTATATCATTTTATAATGATTTTTTAGGAACTATGAACTAGTATGGTTGAAATACATGTAATATATTGAGTTGTACAATTATAGTAGTTTAAAATGTGAGAATATTTATGAAATAAAGAAATAAGCTTTAAAAGATGAAAGTTTTTAAATAATTATAAAAGAGGCTTAGGAGTTTTGAATTGTGATTATCAACTACCTTTAAAATATATCTAATTGATATTAATAAAATAGTCAATATTCCATTAGATCTTATGTTGTTTTATGTTAAGGAAAAAAGATGAAGTTATGAATTTGATATAGTGTATATATTCTTGGATTTTTGTCTTTAAGACACAAGCATGTTTGATTTTCAATGTAATTCATTGAAAATAACTTATATATGACATTTATCTTTGAGTTATTATAAAAAATGTAATTTGTTTGGAAATATGATTTCTTATACCTTGTATTGTATAATTTGTTTAGATTGATAATATGCTTTAATCTGTACTTATTATGCCTTGAATAATGTATGATAAATTACTAGGAATGTTTCATATGATAATAGGTGATATATATATATATATATATATATATATATATATATATATATATATATATATGATGATGTTATAGTGAAATACATATATCTACCCCAAAATATCATCTAATAGATTGTGATTCATTGGTAGAGATTTTATGTGAGTTTAATTGGCTCAGATCCATAAGAGATATGATTTTTATATTGAAAAATTTAGCCAAATTAATTTTATAGATGAGACATTGTCATTCCACTATAATTTATATTTTATATGTGTATGTGTAATTTAATATTAGATAGATGATTATTTTCTATGTTTTATGTGACTCTTACATATATTAGTGATTATACACACATGGGTTCTAGTTTAATTCTTGATATCTGCACTAGTTTTATTTTCCGTTACATAAAAGGAAGAGCCAATCCTAGTGGTAGGTATGTGGGAGATCGATGAGATATGGTTGGAGGAAAATCATCTTAATGATGCTCTCCATCTCTTTAATTATTCAACCATTTGGGAATCACACTAATGGATAATTGTATTAGTCATTGAGTTTTTTATGATGCTTAATGTTAATATTTTACATTATATCTTTTATATTTAATTTTGTACTAAAATTTAATATGCACTAAATTATGATTGATGATAATTTAGTATAGTAATGGATATGAGACTTGTAAATATCTATAAATATTATAATAGTAGTGGTTGTGTGATTATTTATAGATGTATTTGAAGATTATTTCAATTTATTGATGTACTTATTTTTTTTAATATTCTTTTCATGAGAAATATTCATCTAATATTATTTTAGAGATTACTTGAAAGATAAATGGATCATATTTTAACCATTGGGTTAATATATTTATACATTTATTAATTCATATAAATTTATTAGTCAAATAATGAAATATACAAATGATTAATGATGATTTTACAAGTAATCTATATGCATTTTTAAAAATGAGTAACCTTTATGTATCTTAGTGGGCTTATAAAATTATGGTATCAGAATAAAGGTCTAACACTCATATCTAATAACTCTACTAACATTAAATTAATTCTCCTATTTTTAATAAGGAGAATGTCATGAGGTAAATTTAGTGTAGAGGGGAGTTAAAATACAAACCCTCAATCTGATCATAATTAGTTAGTAGCCGAACAAGCTACAAAACTTGATCAAATATTCATGTCATAAATGAGACTAGAGCCATAATAACAACCCTAGATTGAGAATTTCATCGACCAAAGGATTAAAATTAATATAAACTTATAGAGGAATAATTTTCTAGTTAAAAAGAGTCTTAGGATTGTTAGGTTGTGGAGCTTAAAGATTAACTGTATGCAGACATGGAAGAGTTGCTGACTATCACAATCACTGGCATCAGTTAGGCCGACTGACGTCGATCAGTGGTGGACAGGAAGGCAACTGACATCAGTCAAGAGTCAGCTGATGTCAGTCACCTCCAGGTAGATAGGGACCGATGTCGATTGCCTGTGCGATTCCAGAACTGCTCGTTGCACGAACATTTAGTTTGTTGAAATGAATGTTTGCATGTAAAGACTGTTTCAAGTCTTGATCTGCGTGTCTAATTATTGTAAATTATAAGTCTAAGTTATTGTTTAGTATGAAATCTATTTATAGACCCATTGGCATGTATTTTAAAAAAGAGCAATAGAGGAAGGCAAGGTAGATCCTTCCAATTGTAAGAATAGGTGATTTGCAGGTTGTTGCAAGATCAAGGAGAAGTTCTACATGTGTAAGTAAGATAATTTAAGTTGCAGGTTATTATAGGTTCATGGGAGATCTAATTGAAGTACTTTGAGTACTTGTGTACTGACAATGTTATTACTAACTGGTTGGAGGTGAACACCAACTCTATGTTTGAGTTGATTGTTGTGACCATTTTTGGTAGGAGAGTGAACTCTTGAGGGAAAGAGATATGTACATTTGAGAGGTGTGGAAGAGTGTGGAATCTTCATTGTATTTCCTTATGGCATGAGTATTAATACAAGATTATGTATTGTCTCTCATATTATGTGTCATTTGTGAATTCTAGTTACTTGTTAATTCTGGTATAATTCCATGATTAGTTGCTTATATAAGGTAATCATATTATACTCTTATTGAGGAGTTGGATCCTGACAAGTGGTATCAGAGCCAAGTTTGAGGTTCTAGATTCCTTTCAAACTGGTATCAAAGCTTTTGGTTAGGTTACTAATAGGTTGTATTAGATTTGGTTAGTGTTTGTTGATTATAGGTCACACATAGGGGTTTCTGTTTGAGTGGGAGTATAACAATGGCATAAGAAAGTAAGCTACGAATGGAGAAGTTTAATGGTAAGAACTATCAATTATGGAGGATGCAAATAGAAGATTATCTATATCAGAAAGATTTTTACTTACCATTGGGTGGGCTTGCATGCAAGCCCATGGATATGAAGGATGAAGAATGGAAGGTTCTTGATCAGAAGGCTCTGGGATCTATAAGGTTGAGCCTTGCATCATCTGTGATTTCCAACTTATCATAGGCTAAGACAATGGTAGAGTTGATGGAATCTTTGGTAAATTTATATGAAAAACCCTCAACTTCAAATAAGGTATTTCTTATGAAGCAATTATTTAATTTACAAATGTTAGAAGGTGGATCTGTACATAGTCATCTTAGTGATTTCCATGGTTTGCTAAACTAGTTAAATTCAGTCAATATTGTTTTTGATGATGAAATTAAGGCTCTCTTAATCTTGTGCTCATTACCTGAAAGTTGGGAGAGTTTGGTAATGGTAGTTAGTAATACTGCATCTGCTTCAAAAATCTTAAAAGTGGATGATGTTGTGAGTGCAATCTTGAATGAAGAAATTTGCAGGAAAACCACAGGTGAATCATCAGGAAATGCTTTGAGTGTTGAAAGTAGGGGAAGGCAAAGAGAGAAGATCAAGCATGGGAGATCAAGGTCAAAGATAGGTAGGAGATCCAATTCTAGGTATGGCAGAATAACCTGTTGGAATTGTGGAAAGCAAGGGCATGTAAAGAAATATTGTTGGTTGGTTTAATATCAGCAAGAAGGAAATGAAGAAGTAGATGTTGCAGATGTTGTTGCACAGGATGCTCTGGTATGTTCCTTGGATAAAGTAGAATCTTGGGTTTTAGATTCTGGTGCCTCTTTCCATGCATCCCTAAATAAGGAATTTTTTCATAAATATGTCCAGGGAGACTTTGGAGAAATTTATTTAGGGGATGGTAAGCCTTGTCAAATGGTTGGCAAAGGGAAAGTGAAGTTGAAATTGTAGATGGGCAACACATTGGTGTTGAAGAAGATCATGCATGTCCCAGTCCTGAAGCAGAATTTGATTTCTGTTAGAAAGCTAGGTGATGAGGGTTGCACAATAACTCTCTCAGTAGACTCTTGGAAAGTTTCCAAGGGTGCACTTATTGTAGCAAGAGGTAAGAAAGTAGGTACACTTTATCTATCTACTTGTATTACTGATTCTCCTTCTAGTTTATCTACTCTAGTTGTAGATTCAAAGATGTGGCTTAATAGGCTTGGTCACATGAATAAGAAAGGGATGCATGTTCTTGAGTCAAAGGGTATGCTTTCAAATTTGAAAAGCATGGATCGAGATTTCTATAAACAAAAGAAGAAAGTGACATTTCTTGAGAAATCTGATGTTCATGACAAGAATAGGAAAGCCTTGGTTTTCAAGGAGAAGATGACCGATAGAGATCAGCACAAGGGGTTAAACAATTTTGAGTAGAGCAAGGTTGATATGGACAAGGGTTTGATCCAAAAGGAGCTCGTGGGTAGAATTCATCAATCACAAGTAAAACACAGAGACTGATGTTGGTTAAAAAACTAACGTCGGCATCCAGATAGGGACCGACATTGGCTATGTGTAGCTGGACATCAGTGACTTTGGAAAAATAAACACCAGTGTCAGTTAGAGGGAACTGACGTCAGTAATGAGGTAGTCGCATGGAACCTACACTGGTCGGGTACAAACTGATATGTGACCGACATCGATCATTGAGATAGATTTTGGGTGGACAACAAGCTGTCAAGGAGTCTCAAATGCCCATATGGAGGACTAAAAGGGTAAGTAAGCCTCAAATTCATCATTTCCCTTCTTTACACTACTTGTTTCTCACTAATGGTCAAGAACTAGGAAGTTATTAAAGAAGTAGAGCAAGTAGAATCTAGGAAACAATGGGAGCTTGGCATGGATGAGGAATGTGATTCCTTGGATAAGAACCAAATGGGAATTTTTTGGTAGATTTGCCAGCTAGAAGAAATCACTGAGAGTCAAATGGATTTTTAGGATAAAGAAGAGTGGGAATGGACACATGAGATGGAAGGCTAGGGTATATGGTCTTGAGTTAGCTACAAGATAATGGAGGTTTAACCATTGTGTTTTCTTTACCAAGTTGGATAATATTAGCTACATTATCCTGTTAGTATATGTTGTGCTTGTTGTAGGGTCACATATGCAGGGAGTTGCTAAAATAAAGGTAAAGTTAGTTCAGAGGTGTGTCATGAGGATTCTGGGAGCAGCAAGATTCTTTGGCATGAGTGTGTTCTAGAGACATGGAAGGTCACAAGTTGATTTTGTCTCCAGATGTTTGTGTGAAACTGGTTAGCATGCTGATGGTTGGAAAATTCTATGAACAGTGTCCTGATTCACATGATGAGGTTAAGTACATGTGTACTAGACCTGAGATTTCCCAAGTAGTGGGAATTGTCAGCAAGTTTGGAGCCAATCTAGGAAAGAAGCATTGGAGGGCAGTTCAGTGGATTCTCAGATATCTAAGAGGGACTAGCAGCAGGTATACATGCTATGCAGGGTCAAGCACTTCTCTACATGGGTTTGTAGAATCAGATGTGGCAAGGTGATTTGGGTGACAGGAGGTACACCATAGGATTTGTGGTGGTTGGTCTTCAAGAGTGATATTGAAGAGGGATACAAATCCAAGAAATAAACTAGATGATGTACAAGTATAGGTACAGGTGTAGCTATTTATCTCCAAGCGGGAGATTGTTAGGTTATGGAGCTAAAAGCTTCACTATATGCAGACATGGAAGAGTTACTGAGTGTCACAGTCATCGGCATCAGTTAGGCTGACCGATGTCGGTCAGTGGTGGATAGGAAGGTAACTAACATTGGTCAAGAGTCGGCTAACGTCGGTCACCTCCAAGCAAATAGGGACCGACGTCAGTCACCTGTGTGGTTCTAGAACTGCTCGTTGTATGAATAGTTAGTTTGTTGAACTGATTTTTTGCATGTAAAGACTATTTCAATTCTTGAGTTGCATGTCTAATTATTGTAAATTAGAAGTATAAGTTATTGTTTAGTATCGGATCTATTTATAGACCCATTGGCATGTATTATAAAAAAGAGCAATAGAGGAAGGCAAGGTAGATCCTTCCAATTGTAAGAACATGTGATCTACAGGTTGTTTTAAGATTAGGGAGAAGTTCTACATGTGTAAGTAATATCATTTAAGTTTTAGGTTGTTGTAGGTTCATGGGAGATCTACTTGAATTACTTTGAGTACTTATGTACTGGTAGTGTTATTACTGACTGGATGGAGGTGAACACCAACTCTATGTTTGTGTTGATTGTTGTGACCATTTTTGGTAGGAGAGTGAACTCTTGAGGGAAATAGATGTGTACATCTAAGAGGTGTGGAAGAGTGTGGCATCTTCATTGTATTTCCTTCTGGCATGAGTATTAATACAAGATTGTGTATTGTCTCTCATATTCTATGTCATTTGTGAATTCTAGTTACTTGTTAATTCTTGTATAATTCTTTGATTAGTTGATTATACAAGGTAATCATATTTTACTCTTATTAAGGAGTTGGATCTTGACAAGTGGTATTAGAGCCAGGTTTGTGGTTCTAGATTCCTTTCAAGTATTAGGGGCATGAAGAAAAATAAGTAACAAGATCTCAAGTAACTACAAAGCTTACATGGCATATAAATAAAGTGAATCGACCCAAATCTAATGGAATGGTATTGGGTGATAGAGATAAATCTTAGATTATATGAAAGGAAAAATACTTTGAGATTTGGAATTATTCTGAGGTAACCAAGGTCATTTGGGTAGCTTACCAACTTGTTGATGAAGTATAAACTTGGTGGATTAAAAATGAAGCTTGAGAGGAGCCTTACCTCCACTGCCACTATTGGAGAGAAATTTATAACCATTTTTAGAGAAATTTGGTGACCTTATTTGTGTTTTGATCATAAATTGATATATTTCTATAAACTAAAATGATAATATTTATTAGTAAATGAATATTGGAAGCAATTTACAAAGCTATTGAAGTATGTTATGTAGTCTCAAAAGGATGAATACTTTTAGATCAAATAGTTCATCATGGGATTAAAACCCTAAATTATTTATGAAATGCATGTTCATGGTCCATAAAACTTGAACTAGGTCATTAAGAAATTATTTAAGTAAGAACAAAAGTTGAAATTGCTTTCTAGGTTAGAGAAAATTTAAAAATAAGTTTGTAATCTCAAATACAAGTTTCAAGAAAAATAACTAGAAATAAAAAAAGAATTACAAAAATGAATTCAATGTCTAGAATGAAATATTAGGTAATAATTTATGGAATATGAAATGTTGAAGTGGTTTCAGAGAAGGATTCAAGGGAGTTAATCAGGCTAAGAGGAAGGGGCCACCTAAAAAATGCTTTACGTGTGGAGGAGACCATTATGATAAGGATTGTCCTTAGTGGAAGATAGATTGTAGAAATAAAAATACACCCACCTCTATATTACTTTTATAGGATTAATTTCCACCCTTGGAGAGGATTTTTTAGGCTCTCTCCATCTAAGCTATAATATTAGGATAACCCTAGGTTGTGGGTAACCTATATTGGGATTGAACCTCTAGAGAAGGCCAGCTTCCTCTTGATTCTCACCTAAGACTAATTATTCATGACTAAAATGGTTAAAAATATGATAAGGGATCCTAAGAGGGATAAAGGGTAATGTAAAAAATATCAATGGACACTTATATAAACTTGAACACATAATGGATTGGCAAAAAAATAACTATGGATTACTCAATCTCACAATATTATTAATTACATAAATATTCCATGGAAGTGGTTCAAAATATAACACTAATCTAGACATACAAGTTATATTGAAAAAACATTTAAAGAATCAACTAGAAGGAAAACAAACTAGGAATAATATCCTTTACAAATTTACCACACACAAGCATGGTAAACACTAATTAAAGATAAGAGGTAGACAAAGAGTTTATCATATTACTTCAAAAGGTAGTTATTAAAATATTTTTATAGGATTTAACTTATCAAATTAGTACACTCTTACAAGAGTCTTTATGAGTATCCTTATCTAAAAAATAAAATACTAAATTCTAAGAAAATTGAGAACACCCTATATGGGAATGAGACTAGGATATATAGAAGAAGAGAGGAAGATAGAAAATATGTGTGAGAATGTTATCAAAAAAATAGCACATATCTTAGGTTATTAAATAAACCTAAGCTACAACCTTTTGGTCCTTATCCAACAAAAACATTGTAGCCCTTTTGATCAATTTGAACATTACATATGACTTGTTGAGTGAGAAGGCTCCCAAAAGTTTTGAGGATGCATTAAATGCTCTTAGTCATAGTTCCCAATACTAGACCTTTTCATTTATCCCTCATTCCATCTCTCACTTGAAGACAAAACCTCACACTTATGGATCTAACTAGATCATGTCTTAGTGACTTTTAGGTAGCTATTTGTCAAGACTACAACCATGCTAAAGATTGGATCTTCTGCATTGATTATATCTCTACATTATCTTCATACTATGGATCAGAGGTCTATTTATAGGTGGAAAATTAATTTAAAGCTATTATTTTTTCTATAGTTTCCATATCAATATAGACCTATAGATTATAAATCACTTCTCTATATTGTAATAAGTCTAAATAAACTTATCTTTTCTCAGTGGGAACTATAACCCATATATGCATACATGGATCCTCCTAAAACTGGTGAATACTATTGCAAAAATAATCTTCCCAAGCAAAATACAAACTAGAGGTCCATATTTTAACCTTAATAACAATCGATATATGTGTTCCTTGTATCTAACTATATAACTTGGATTACTCTATGACATTCAAAACAATTTTAAAGGCATCAATATGACCCTACAAAACCTTATGTCCATGGTCAAAAAATATATTCCCAAATTTTGTCTAAAATCCTAGGCTCATCTTTAATTTGATTGGTTATCAAAATCTAACTCAG
Organism: Torreya grandis; assembly: GCA_037957365.1. Classification (NCBI taxonomy): domain Eukaryota; kingdom Viridiplantae; phylum Streptophyta; class Pinopsida; order Cupressales; family Taxaceae; genus Torreya; species Torreya grandis. The sequence goes on along the minus strand of JARHVA010004316.1, from coordinate 574,253 downwards.
CTTATTAACATGTTCACTTAGCTCACACCATAAATTTCAATCTATATGAATGCCCATGGATCATCAAAATTTTTATTACTACACATGTCTTTGACACTTGTCATGCATACATTCATCTTTGAGATTTACTAACTCTTTGACCATCGATCACCTTTATATCTAAATGCTCAATCAAATACCAACCATGAATCTACTGAGACCCACTTATTTAAAATCCAATGGCTAGTTCATTCCCCTAAAATTAACATATTTTATCCCATCAAATGATGTTTGTGTGATCATCATTGATGGTCATGTGACCATCAAATTTATTCTTGATAGGATTTATCTTGTTTTATCCTTAAAATTGATGTCCCACTAACCATCATTCAATGTTCCAAAAAATGTGATTGAAATCCCTCACACCATCAAATTTAAGAACACATATATTTTTTCTTGAGACTTAATTTGATTTTGGCACGAGTGTTTTATGTCATATGTCCATTTTCAAAGGCTTATAACCTAGAGACCAAAAGTCATAGAGGCCTCAAACTTTCAAGTGATATTCTTAAGGCCAAAAAGGACAAACTTATTTGATCCATTACTCTTAGGGTATTTTAAAGTGAATATATTCAATTTTATAGATGGATGGTCCATATATAATCCATTGATGACATCCTAGTGACAATTGAACTCAAATGGCCAAGTATGGAAAACTTACTGAAAACTAACTAAAGAGATAACTTCGCACATGCATAAATTTATTTTCACTTTAGTGGATGACCTAAGATTTGGCATGTAGAAATTAGGGACAAAGATGAATAAACCCATGTGACCAATTTCCCATGATGTTTCCACTCTTGCAATATATGGACTCAACAAACTACCTACTTGTAATTTCTACCACTGGATCCAAAATGTAAAGGTAAACTCAATGAAGAACTAGATTGATCCCTTGTATTTCCATATTTTTTCTAATAAATTTTAATAACACATAGGGTCCCTATAAAATATTCCATGCTCCAAAATATTAACATAGATCATAACCTATATAATTCATCAAATCATTAGAGAGCTTCTTTTATGGCCAAAAAATGGCCAACATCTTTGGTGACTCATAAGGAAACATTCGTGATATGCTTTGAGAACCCCAACCATTTTCGTTATCCATTCTATTAGATATGGATTCATTAGATTAAAAAACTGAGCTAAATGTCTCTTGAAGTAAAAAATATCAAAATAAATAAAACACAACTAAATGTTTGAGGCACTTTGGGAAAGGAAATAATAGAAAAGAAAAGAAAACTACACAAGGTACTTAGAGGAAAGTGTAAAGCTATTCTACTATCTATAATATGTTAAAATGTATGAAATTTTATTTAATAATAGGGATTCAAATGAATTCCATTGACCAAGATGGGTATTACCTTTCCATACAGTTGGTCAAGCTAAAAATCATTATGTTCCTTACATCCATTGATCAAATAAGGACCACTCCACAAGCTATCAAACTTGGTGTGGTTTCCTTGTTTAGCCTTATTTGAGTCCCATTTGAGGACTAGGTACCCTTCCTTGAAACTCATTACTATATCTCATTTTTCAAAATACTTCTTGACCTGAGTTGGATGTGATTTCAAAGTTTGCATACCAAAGTCTCTGGTCTCTTCCAACTCTATGAATTATACCATCCTCACATTCATGTGCTCATCCTCCATTAACTCAAGCTGATGGGATAATTCTAGTACAAGAAGCTCAATGGATATAGGAAATTTAGATTTCCTTTCATACACAATAACATATAGAGAATTACCAATGTCTATTATAGGAGTCACCCTATCAGTTCACAAGGTTGCCTTTAGATTGGTGTGCCATGTTCTCTGATTCTCTTCCATGGTCCTCTTGATGATTCTCAACATTTTTTCATTTATGGACTTTGCTACTCCATTTCATTAAGGATATTAATTAAAAGAGGTGTTGAGGTAGATGCCAAATTTTTAGGTCCACTCACTTGTATTCATACCAAGTAATGTCAATTCATTATCTTAAATTATGGTGGCTAGGACACCAAACCTAGTTACAAGGTTGTCAATTGAATCCAAGATTGCACCTTCACTAGCCTCTTTCAAAGAAATGGCTTCCACCCACCTAGTGAAGTATTAAATCACATTGATCACCTATTTATGTCCTACATTTGATGGTGGATTGATCATGCCTATGAATTATAACCCCTATTGCATGAAGGGTTGCTCCACCTGAATAGCATTAAGTGGAAGGGCTACTAGTTTTTGCTTTCCTATAAAGAGGGCACACTATTGGCATTTTATTATCCATATATGAGCATCCCTAGAAATATTGGGTTAGTGAAAACCAACCCTCATTACCTTTGTTATAGTAGTTTTGGGTGTAAAATGACCTCCTATAGGTCCATCATGTAACTTCTCTAGAGTTTGATCACCTAGTCATCATCTATGCATCTAAAGAGTACCACATTGAGGTCTTTTCTAAAAAAAACACCATCAATTAATTCATAAGGTATATATTACAGCCTAAAATACCATATTTTGGATCTATGCAAACCATGGGGGCAATCTATTATTATTATGAAGTGAGTCATATCTTGAAGCCAGCTCTTTTGAAGTAGAAGTGCACCTTCTAGTGAGTTATCTTGGGTCACCAAAATATCTTCCTTGTCTTCTTGGAGGTCATTCAACATGTCTCATATAATCCCTTGCCCTTGAATAGCATGGTAAATTTCATCTCTATGTCATATTACATGAACATTGTGATCCATCTTGATCTCTTCTCATTCAAATATTTGTTAAGGAAATCCCTAACTCTAGGATGAGATACCATAAGATGGATCCTGCTGCTAGAGAGCATGGGCTTAAATTTCTTCAATATTCTCAAGGATAAAATAATTTGATTATAAATCAAGCACAAATATTACCTTGAAATATTTTATGCTCATTGAAATAAATCTTTCATACATAGTATAAATTTTAACTCAACTAACTCATTTATATAGAAGGATATATGTTGACATATATACATTGGCATGTATATATGCCTCATACCTTTTAGGTCTATATGGATTATATACATACCCATGTATATTTAAATTTTCATATCCTTTTTAAACTTTCCAAAAAAACTTGTGTATACTCATATATTGAAAGAGGTCATATTAATCATTAAATCAATTTGTAATCAATACAATATTCTATTTACTAACCTCAAGTTCCTAAATCTAACTTAATCAAACACACATACTATCTATCTAATAAATTATATCAAATATCCCTTCTAACAAAGGTTAAGACTTAACACAGTCTAATATATATCCTAAAATCTAATAGCAAAATTGTAAAACTCATAACTAGCCCTTTGTTTTATTATGCAGTATCTCAAAACCATTTTAACGATGTAATATTTATACACAGTCCATTATAAGATCCTAGGGTTTCAAACATAAACACTATGCTATCCATTTTAAAAGGCAAGGGTTTTGAATTTAAACAAAAAAAATTCAATTACATAAAAACTAAACCCAATAATAGTTACATAAAATATCTTATCTTTCTTTCTATTTGTTTAAGAAAATTCCTAGGTTTCCAAATAGTTTGATATACTAGGAGATTGTACACAATCCTAGTTATATAGGATTATGTTTTTAGAGTATTTATTTAGTTATATGGATGTCTAATCCATCCAAAGAGATAAATCCTTATCTCAATCATAATATTAATAATATACTACTAAAAACCCTTTTTTAGGAAAACATACACCAAATTCCCAAACCTAAACATCCATAAAATAGAATTAAACTAAAAACTTGGTTGTGAACTTTGATAATTGATATTTTCATTCCATAATTTCTTCCCACTACTTCTCTCTACTCTCCATTCTTCTTCCTTTACATTTTGTCCTCCTTCTCACTTCCTTCTTCCTCCTTATCATCATTTATCCTCCAAGATTTATCCATTAATCAATGCATATAATTGAAACTATCAAATCTCACAATTTGTCATTATTTTCATCATGCAAAAACCTTATTATTTACAAATCCTTTTAATTAATTCCATGTTAACTTGAATTAGAGTTAGACAAGAAAACCCTAAATCTTTTCAGTGTTCCAAAAAAAATAAACAATTTAGTATAATGCTTAAAATATATGCATGTTCTTTTGATTTAATATGTCAATGTATCAACTTTACAACACTATCTTTTTAAATTATCTCAATATCCTCAAGTATTCCAAACCAATAAAATTATTTCCAATTCATTCGACCCCCTTATAAGGTTAGATTATAGGACTTTAACAATAATTATTGACTTTATTTAAGGTTCAACAAACACAAATATGTCTCCCTTAACTATTTAATAATGAACTATACATATTAATTTTACATAGAATCATGCTTATTGTCTAAGCACAAAGGCTTCATAATAATCATTATTTAATAACATGCCTAAACTACTATCCTTATACTATTTAACAAAGAATATCTAACTTTTTATTGGATTAATACAAGTTATTCAACTTATTATAAATGATAATAATAACCTTTCAATAAATAATAATCACTTGACATATCAATTAATAAAGGTAATAGAATCCATATATTATTGTAACCATAAATCCCAAAATAACACTATTCAAAAAATACTCATCCATATCAAAGACAATGGTAAGTCAAGTGCAGGTTCACTCAATCAATCTAAGCAATAACATCAACTATTATTAATGCAATCACAAAAATGAATCCACATAATCCTCAATCAAAAAATAAGATCATAGCATGTATATATATCAAAAATGGAAGACAATTTACAACTAATCACAAAACATTCAATAATCACATCATATCATTATAATGTGGTGTGTGCATAGGTATCTAGATTTTCTTTTATCATTCTCCAACATTTCCATTTATGCCACCTTCTTCGATGATGATCTCCCTCTATCACACTCTTAGGGATGAATCTATCCTACATCTAACTCATGACAAATAATGTATTTAGCATATAATATCATCATAAATCCATAAATATTTTTGTATAAACTAACAACATTATCATAATGTAAAGTATATATAAATATAACTAATTCATATAAATTTTAATCATGTAATCTAAGAAACATACAACTATCCCATAAAAAACATATGACATACAACTAAATCAAACTATAGTTATTCAATTTAATAACCATAATAATCCATGGATAAAAGGTTATAAATATTAGAGAGAAATTGAGATGTGACATCCTTCCCCCTAAAGCTATTCATTATCTTAATGACATTTATTCAAACACTAGTTTTGAAAATTAAATTTAATCAATAGGAAAATAAAATAATATCCAACATTTCATAAATTAAACAAATGTGGAAATATATTTTAGAACTTATCATAGTCCTCCCAAGTGGCACTATCCTAAGAATATTGGTCCTAAACAACCTTGCACTATGACACTTATCTATTACACAAATGTAGTTTACAAGTGTCCATTACTCTGATTGGTTCTACCATGACCACCTTTGGATCCATAACCTAAAAATAATTTAAATCCAACATATGTGAAGGAAAATATATTTAATTTTTAATATATGATACATGAAATCCATTATGAAAAAGAGTTAGGGCTAGTGGAAATATAGGCCTATATGCTAAATTTTTAACCACTTATAAACTATCGAAAGGTCTCCCATATCTTGGTGAATGTTCCTCTCACATTTTGAATTTAATTAAGCTTTTATGAGGCTTAACATATAGAAACTCTTTATCACCTATTAAAAACTACATATTTGTTCTCTTTAGATCAATATAACTCTTTTATCTATCTTTGGCCTCAGTAAACCTCTACCTAATTGTCCTAACTTTCTCTTCTATTTTTGAAATCATATTAGGTCTAAAGACCACCCTATCTCCCAACTTGTCCCAACTTATTGGTGTTATACACCATATTCCATATAATGCCTCAAATGGATCCATCTTCAATGCTAATTGGTGTTATTTATTGTAAGAAAACTCAACCAATGGAAGGTACCCCTCTCACTTGTATTGTTGATCCATGAAATACTTACGAAAGAGATCCTCTATAACCTTATTAAGTCACTCTATGTGACCATTAGTCTATGGGTGATATGCAATGTTGAAGTTTAGTTAAGTACCTAGAACTAAATTTAGAATCAACCAAAATCTAGAAGTCATACTTGGATCGCAATCCAAAATGATCTTCTCTAAAAAACCATGCAATTGATACACTTCCTTTAAAGATATCTTCACAAAAGTAGGTGTATCATCAGTCAAGTTACTTGGTATTAAGTGATCTACCTTGTTTATTTTTTCAACTACTACCAAGATCATCTAATGTTTATTTCATGACAATGATAAACCTTGGATAAATTCCATAATGATCACCTACCACTTCTATTATGATATGTCATGTTAATATAATAATCCAACTAGATGCACATTTTCAAATTTTACATTCTAATATTCTAGATAATGAGATGCAAAATATGCTTCATCTTTCTTGATTCCTTTCCAAAAATAGAGTGGTCTAAGCTTAACCATGGGCTTCTTTACTCTTATATGTCCTCAATATGGGCTATTATGTCATTACTTTATCTTATGATCCTTATATTCTATTTTTATAGTACATACATCCTACCATTATACTGTAAAAGACCATCATTCTCTATTATGAATTCTTTATACTTCAGATTATGTGCATTCTCAGACAATATTTTCATAACCTGATCATAGAATTCATAACCTAGTGAGAATGAAATTACTTGATAGTTAAAATTAATCCTAATAGTAGCCATGTTTTCTATGTGCCTCATATAACATTGGACATTATCTACTCTATTTTCCTTATCTTTTATATAGTTAATATCAAAATAAAAATCATAATCAAATAAGAACTCTAACTAGTATCTTTTATGAGCATTTAGATTTAGTTGGGTGAGGATGTACTTAAGTCCCAAGTTATCAATTTTGAGATCAAATGGTTTTATCAACAAGTAATGCCTCCAAAATTGTAAATCATGCATAATTGCTACAATTTGTAGGTCATGAGGGGAATAATTAACCTCATGTGGATTTATTTTTCTAGACTCATGCAATAAATGACCCATCTTGCATAAAAACTCCTCTAATTCCATCCCCAAAAACATTGGTGATCACTAGTAAGTGACCATTAGGATCGAGAACTATTATCACTAGTGTTGAAGTAAGCTTCCTTAGTAGTTATTAAAAGGCTAATTCGCACTTATGTAACTAGATAAAACATTGACTCTTCCACTACATAATACATAATTGGATTAGTTATCTTAGAAAAATTTAAAATGAATTACTTGTAATAACCCATTAATCGCATGAAACTTCTTACCTCATGTAAATTTTTTGGTGTCAGTCACTCCATAATGGCTCTTATATTTGTTGGATATAATGAAATACCATCCATAAAGATAATATGCCCTAGATGTTTCACTTTTTCTTGGAAAAATGTACACATAGAAAACTTTACATACAACTTGTGATGTCACAAACATTACAAAACTAGTTTCAAATGTTGAATATGTTCTTCTTCATCTTTGGAATATATGAGGATGCCATCCAAAAAAAATTAAGACAAAGTGATCTAGATAATCTCTTAACACACTATTTATGAGATTAATAAATGTTCAAGATCATTTGTTAACGCAAATGGCAACACTATGAACTCATAGTGCCCATACTAAGTTCTAAATTTTTTTTATGGAATATCCTCTTCTCTTATCTTCAGCTGATGATACCTTACTCTAAGATCAATCTTATAAATTATTGTTTCTCATCACATCCAATTGAAAATATCATCAATATGAGGTAGCGAATATATTTTCTTAATTTTCCCTTTATTCAACATTTTGTCATCAATATAAAGGCAACGAGTACCATCCTTCTTGATGAAGACAATTGGTGTACCCCAAGGTGACACACTTGGTCTAATCAACCCTTTTGTTAACAAATCCTTAATTTTATCCTTTAAATCAACCAATTTGGTGCTTTTGATCTTTTACATCTCCTTAGGTTGTGGTTCCAATCTAAGTATGATATCTATCAAGATATCAAAATCACATTTGGGAGGCAATCTAAGAAATTCCTTTGGAAATACATCATGAAAATTCCATATAAAAGGATAATATTTGATGTATGGTTTCATATATTCTTACATCTCATTTATCTTAAAAATAAATGCTTGACACCCTTTCCTCTAAGCCTTCTTGAGTTGCATTACAAAAATTTGCCTAAGCTTAAACTTTATTTTCTTACCGTGAATTTGTGTCGGATTTCCAAAATCATCTTGACACTCAACCTTTTTTAGATAGAAGTTAACCTTGGATTTATGATTTTAAATCTAATTTAATCTTATGATCACATCACATGACCCTAACAATGATTCATAAAGATCCACTACTATTGTGAATTTATGTAACCTAATCATAAGATTAACTAAACACTTGTCAACTTTTACCATTGATTGATTCTCATATTGTAATGACCATGCATTTTTCATAACTCTAGCTTTTCTAGATAACTTATTAAGAATTCTAGGAGCAATAAAACATTTTGTATCCCTTGTATCTATAAGAATAGAAACTAACTGATCAAACAAAATACCTGATATTTCTATGGGTGAAGCTTAGAATTTAGCTTGCTAGTTGTCAATTGCTACAAAAAAATCTATTAATAAAAATTTCTTTATTACAAAGTACAACTTTTATTAATTGACATATCCTAGGTACATTCATGAGTAAAATGTTCACCTCCACAAATTAAGAAACCTCCAGGTGGTCCCTTCCTATTAGACTATTGGTTTCCCTTGAAAGCACTTTTGAAACCATTACCAAGTTTCCTTTTATTTATGCCACTATTGAATATAGAATTTTGACTCTTGAACTGACTCTTAGAGTCTCCACTGCTCTAATTCTAGTTCTTGTTTTTAAAATTTGGTTTAGAAATTCCAAAAAAATTCTTAAACTTATCTCTAACTTGAGCAAGATATTTAAGCTTCTAATCCTATTTGACTACCTTCTCAAAGACATAATTCATGGTAGATGGTCCATGCACATCCACCTCACCACCAATCTAGGGTTTTAATCCCATTATGAACTTCCTAATTCTAAAGCTCTCATCTACCTGATACTAAGGTACATACTTCATAAGCTTGGTGAATTATTCTTAGTATTCATTCACTAATAGGTATCATTTCTTAGGATTCTAAAAATATGTAAGATTTTAACCATGATACAACTATGGAAGCCATCATGATCTAAACAATGTCACTAACTACACCCATGTGGTGGTCATAGAGTTAAAATTCATTTCTAGCTTCTTATTGGCCCACAATGTAGCTACTTCACCAACCGACTAATAATTTCCTCAAACTGCTTTAGTGACTTCATAGTAGATTCAAATATCAAAATAATTCTCCATCTCTATCAACCATGTTTTAATTCTATATCCCAAAATATTTCCATGAAACTTGGGTGGATTCACCTTTTTCATATCTCTATCCAATTATGTAGCTACACAAGATCTCACATCTTGAAGCACTTACTCATGCCTTTAGTCTTAAGGATTTTCCTACTCATTAAGATGCTCTTTAGGTGCATCCAAATGGACTTCCTCTTCATGTCCATGAACTTCCTATTCTAGGACTATAATTTGGTCCCTAGTTTCATTCATGGTTGTGAGAATATGGTCTAACTTTTCCACTTTCTTAGTGGTAAATTGATTAGGATAAAATGGAGGGTTATTGTTATTAGCATTCAAAGGACCCTCACTAGATACTCTAGCTTGTACCATTCTCCTTTCTATTAAACAAAAGGATTAAAAAAGGTTATTGTACTCCTTAAGTCCTAGAGTTTAATCCACATCTCTAATATCATAATGTAACATCCCCACTGGGATTTATTAGAATAGTGTAATTTATTTTTTTAAATTAATTTTTCATTTTCAACATTAGAATTCACCATAAGAAATATAACCAATGATCCAAACTAATGCACTATTTATGTAAACCATAAATAGACATATAATAATACATTTAGCTACTGATCACCATGATAATAATTAAGCAAAAATTTCAATTATGATTTATTCAATTTAACTAAATTTATACAAAAAATTAAGTATATAATTTCAACCATGGTTCATGCAATATTAAAACCCCTATTGTCAAAGTACAGATGAATAAATATTACAATTTCACCAAGAATAATGTCACAATAATAAATATTATACAAGATACAATTTTACATGGAGGATGAGTCTAAATAAACTCATGTATCCTATGGTAATCTCAAGTGTAGTCTTTAATGAATGACTATTGTGGGGTGAGAGAGCATCATCCAAGTGCTTTTCCATACCAAACACATACCATTGATATCACATATAATATCTCAACTAGGTAATGGCCCTCCCTTCATAGATGGGTAGATAGTGATGGTTCAAGAATCCAAAAAATCAAGCTAGTACCCATGTGATGTAATATAACTAATACATGATGTGTAACATAAATAAATTTCATTCTAAAATTATATCACACAAACATGTAAATCAAACATATGAAATGATAATGTTTAAGCCAAAGTTTTAAAATAGTTAATGATCTCAAGGATCAGTCAAATTCATATACACCACTTGATAAAATTACCCTCATATTGCATTGATGATATTAACTAAGCTAGTGAATTTTGTGTCACTATTTATTTGGTGCCATCAATGCGATATTTAGTTAATTAAAACATAACCAATAGATTCAAGTGGATTACTTCATATCAACAGACATAAAACATACTAGATATGCAAATAATCAAAGTACATACATTTATTCCATCAAATGTATGTGATGAATCTCAAATCATATTATTTATTACATAAATAATAAATGTAAACAAGTACAGTCCTTAATAGGACATACCATTTGAGTATATTATATACTTATTTTACACATTACTAAATCACAAAAGTAACTTAAATGTAGTACCATCTATGATAAACAACATTTATAACCATATATTTCCATGTACATATTTATCAAATAAAAACATCCTAGTCATAAATAATTTTAAGAGTCATATTAATGGGTTGTACATTAATGAGTTGTATGCACATAATCATGATATAATATTGTTGACCAAATTTTAAGCCATTTCAAATTTGGGTGAAACCCTACTATTTTAGAACTTTATATACAGTTTAATGTCTTATGGGGTCATCTATTATCCTAAATGTCTCATCTTACCCTTTTCTTAGTCCTTGTCAAAGCCCGTCCTCCTTGTACTGGCTCAGTCAACACTAGTCAACTATGGTCAAACTTAGTAAAATGATCAATTTATTTTTTAGATGTCTTAAAATGGTCTTTTATAGGTTTCAATGTGTTTACAATTCATAAATTGACCACTAGTTAGGTTTCAAGTGCTAAAAGGGTCATTTGGCTACCTTTTACCATAATGAAATGACTTTTAATGACTTTCAAATTAAAATATTTGTTACCAAGTTGAATAAGAACATGAATAAGGTAAAATTATGTCATAACCATGTTATGTGGTAGTTAAAAGTCTTTTATAATTATGAAATATCAATTTTCTTCAAAAAATAGGCCCCTTTAGGCACTTGTACGGACTTATTAAGTCCACCATCAAGTGAAAACGTGGTGGAGTGTCTATTCACTTCTCCAAAGGTCATATTCACATTTGGTTTGTAGAAAATTGCATAAAAGATCCATTTCTAACTTCTCCATTTTCCTTTGGCAAGCCAAGGAAGGGCAGATTCAATCACTTGGCATGGGCCATATACGTGGAATTGGAAATATTTATTCTAGAAGTGGATTGTAATCTAAGTGAACATAATTTACATAACAATAATTTAAAATTTGGTGCCTCCTTTATGAAAAATCAGTTTGACTTCAAGCAGCTTTTTATGCTTGTGTATTGAAGAAGGGGTCACTATTTACTATTATTTTAGAAGATTTTAATTTTATATGATAGGTAAAGTTGTTCCATGTGTTTATTATGGATTTTACATTGTTTTTTCACTAATATCTTTCTTTTAGAGGTCTCAATAAGTTCAAGAGGATTCTTCATACGCTTGATTTGGTCTAGTTTCACTACCAATGCTCTATACTCAGGAATATGCACCTACAAGTGCCATTGAAGGTGTTTTGAGAATCACCTCCAAGTGTTTTTGGTGAAGGTTATGAATATGGAGACTATTATATGTCTTTTAGGAGATAAGAGTCTTGAAACGAACCTGTTTTTTTCTCAAAATTCATTCCTAACTATATATTCTACCAAGACAGTCGTCACCTTCAAGTTCTTAATGACATCATTATGGTGTAAAGAGATATGTAACTATATCATTATAATTATTTTAATTGAAATGAATTTGGATGTTTATCAAGGATCATATGAGTCCTTTCTACACTCATAGTTCATAGTGATCAATGCCCAATTCACTGTCTGCCTTTCAAAATAGCCTTCTATAGGTGACTAACCATGATTTTTAGATGTTTAAAAAGGATGTAAAATAAACCCCACATTCCTTTTCACATTTATTACAAGAAGAGTCCTAATATACTCATAAAAATTACTAAAAATAAATATAAGGTATCAGATCATGTGAATAAAATAATGACTATATGTTCAATACTTTTTTCCCAAAAGGAGCCAAACAGAGACCCATACCATTTTTGGGTCACCTTAACAAAAGTGTTTCTCATGGTTTATCATTCATATTATTGTTTAACCTTGTTTTCCCTAGTATGGATAAATAATGTGAAAATATTGGAAGGATTATGAGAAATGGAAGGTGATCATTGGGAGACCCAAAAGTGCCCTCAAAACCATTGGTTTTTTATAGTCTTCACCTACAAGATTTTAAAAGAAAGGTCACTTTGAATTTAAATATGATAATTATATCTATGAAATTAATGATAACTCATCCTAAATTATTCAAATAGCACTAATGATCTAATATATCAAGCCTAATTTGGAATGTGATGTTTTGAAACCTCTCAATCAAACCCTTATCTATACAATACTGAGAGTAACTACCTATAGTTGAGCAAATAGTGGAATGAAAATAATAGGCCTTAGAAGAGTCTTAAGGAACTTATAGGATTAATTAAATTTAAATTTTAAAACATAGTAACTTATAGGACCTAGATAGGTTGTTAAAGCACTAATAAAGATCAATTTCAACCCTAAAGACACCTACAGGCAGGGTCTTGGGACTATCTCTGTCCATAAAGGACAATAAGCAATTAGAAGGCTGAAAAGGGACAAAAGGCTAGGTTTAGATAATGTTTCAAATTTTAATAATAAATTTTGACCTTAATGAACTCATATAAGTCCTAAAGACACTAATACAAGCACAAACCTAGCACAATCACCTACAATAGGCCTAAAACATGACTGTGACAGTCAATGTAAGGTATGTTGATAATGAGGAGGAAGTTGAAAGTTTAAGCTTGGTTTTGAGTTATAAAGTGGATATAAGTTTAAATTAGTGAAGGGGAGCCTTAATTAACTCAATATAAACCTAATTACATCATGAGATAATCCTACATTGGCAAAAACACTAATAAACAATGGCATGAATGATGACTGTGATAGTTAAGGTAGAGGTGTATCCTTGAGGACCTAAGCATGAAATGATGATAGATTGAAGGTTTAGAATTGAAATAAGAGAATAAATATAATAAAATTACCTAAATAAAATTTAATATAGGGTCTAAAATCATAAATTAAGATAAGAACATCATTTACAGGCTTGTCTCAATCCTCCATAGGTAGTGGCCTAGCCTTGAACATAAAAGATATAATGGTGCAAAGGAGTGGAGATTGAACTTGTTAAGATTATATATGATAATTAATGATATTTTTAAAATTATATGTATTTTTATTGTGTTCCTAAATAATTTTTTAAAAAAAGGAACCTATAGCTAAGCTAAAACAATGTTTCCTCTCCTAGGCATCCATGGACCTAGTTGATGGTTTCCAAAAGGCATAGAAGTTAGATAAAGGGAAATTAGGGTATAATATGGTTATAAAAAATTAGTTTAATTATATAATATATTTAAAATTCCATTCATAAGATCAATGATCCTCCATCTTCTCCAAGTACAGTCATACCCGATCCACCTCAAACTATGCCTTCTCCAAAAGTCTTCTTTGGGAAAATGGGGAGTTGGAGGGTAAAATGGAGGATTTAGGAGATAAAATTTGGTAAATAGTACAATAATTACCTAATTAATATTATCCAATGATAAATTTTACAATTTAAATATTAAGAACCCTTTCTATTTTGTCTTAGTACAGGGGCTATTTTAGCATGCATGAAGGTGATAATTTTGGGGAAAATGGTGAAATTGGTAACCAATGGGAAATTATACCTTATAATATGTTTGTATAATATGGAAAAAACATTATAAAAACCTAATAAACCTTTATATAAATTCTGAAGGAAAATAAGGTACTCCATTCCACAAAGGTTGTAGTGACCATGAAGCTTATTGTTAATGGAAAAATGAAGAAAAGGTGAATTGGAAGTTTATTGCAAGGTAAATGGATTTTCTGAGGTGGATTATTATTTAATAATATTTTACATACCTTAATATATCATTTTAAAATCAATTTTAAGCTAAATACTCATCCAACATCCATTTTCCTTATCTAGCATGCAAAAAGACCTAGACTAGTCTTTTGGCCATTTCAGAGTTTTCATACTTCCACAATGAACTAGAGGCTAAAATTTTATATGGATAATGGTATGGGTCATTTTAAATTTATTCAAATATTTCTATGATATTTCACATGTGAAAGAGCCATTTTTGAGCATTTTTTTTCTTCTAGGCTAAAGAGGTCTAATTAAGCCTAATTGGGAGGACTAATTAATCAAAAAGCACACTTGCCTTTGGTATTTCACCATGAAACTTGTAAAAATAACAATGGATAAAAATGGTACTAATTTTTTTTTTACTTAGTCCTATAAGTCTGTACATTCTCCTACACAAGGAGAATTGTGTAAAAATAGGGCTATAAGAGGAGTAAGCCTAGTGAAGGCTATATGAGCAAAATGGGGACTTGAAGAGAGTTTGATGTTTAAAAAAGGATTTTTTTTCAGTCCAATATGAATAAAATATTCCTTACATGATGGAAAATTTCATGACTTGAGCTAAATCCAAATTTTAGCTATTTTGGCCAAATTGGGCCTATTGAGACAAAGAGGCCTTGTGACACCTGAGAGAGGAATTGATGATTGCAGAAGATATAAATGATTAATATTATTTAAAATTGTCATTGGAATGAAAATTTAACTATAAAATATAACTCATGATCAAAATCTTTCCTTTTGTGACTTGTCAAGAAGGAGTTTCAAGACCTAAAGATGCTTATGAAGAGTTGTTACACCACACTTGGAGAAAAGGCTATTTTGGGATAGAATGATGTTAAAATCAGTTTAATAGATAATTTTAAACCTAATTCCTATTCTTGAAACTTATCCCCACATTTGGACACTTTTCCTTGTGCCTCTTCAACTTCTCTTTTCTCTCTCTCTTCTTCCAAATTCTATAAGTATGAGCCATCTTGGCTATGTCAAAGAGACCACAACTAGTATGGCAAGGCCCTTATAGTATGACATTAAATTTTGACTTTAAAAATTTAATACAATTTTTATTATAAACTAATAACATTTTGTCTAAGTGTGTGAGTGATGTATAACGGAGCTAAGTGATGGTGTCATCTTTACTCCTCTTTATCATTTATGTTTAAGCAAGAGTTCTAATTTTAACATGTCATGTGAAATGTATGAATGTACTAGTCTCCTCTTCAAGTATTAAATTATATCTAAGGTTTTAAATATACCCATAGATCATTTATCTTGTTGATTATCCTATCTATGCCTACCTTCACATTGAAACACTATGTTAGGATCCTTCAATGCCTAGAGTTGGTCTTGGAAAGCTTTGTTGCTTAGTAGGAGTGTGATAGTCTATGTGATATATCTTGGTGTACCACCTCTTTAGTGTAGTTTCCTTTTCATGAAAAATCCTAACCCTTTTCCCATGAAAAATAATTAGATTAGGTGACAATCACTTAAAGATGAAATCTAAGGTGCTAGCCCTCATAATCTAGAGATTCATCTCTCTTACAAGTTCCCACAAACTTGAGAGATGATTCCATGTTGAATCAACTTTAAGGATATTCATATAGTGTCTTAGGGTGCATAATTTTATGAAAAATACATCATATATTAAATAACTTAATAGTAATTAAAACTATATACCATATTTACAAGCATACATCTTATACATACAAATATATGTTATATATTTGTATGTGTATGTATTTGATTCATAAAAGTATATTCCGTATACATTATGAGTACATATAAAATTAATAAATACATATATGACATATATGTATTTGTATATATATTTAAAATTAATGTACTATCATAACTAACGATGTTTCCATTGTGCTCTATGTATTCAACTACCATACTTTTAGAGTATAATGTATACAACTCTTATACATTCAACTTTTATTTATAATTATAAGATTAATATAGTTCAAATAAAATAAAAATAAATATCTATATAGGAATTTTCATAACATAATCAAATATAAATATTTTTAATCATAGGAACCCCTGTTATCTATTCCTTTATATTTCCTTGCAAGACATAACCCATTATCTACAGAAATTATTCAAAATTTGTTTACCCTCATTTATCCATAATATGGGTTTAATTTAAAATAGGTGTTCTATCATATTGTGATAAACAAATTACTAATTAACTAACAAAATACAATTTCTTACTCAGTCCCCTTCTACTTGTATTAATATTTTGTTTCTCCTTATCTCATAAATATCTAATATAACTGAGTCATCATTCAACTCAAATTTATGAGAACCATATAAAAACAAATCCAACACAAATTAAAACATAAATATTACCTTAATATTAATTACATAGCCAAATAAATATTTCATACATAATTTAAAGTTTGGCTCAGTCGACTAATTAATATAAAAATATATATGTTTACATATATACATTGGCATGTATATATATCCTATACCCTATAAGTTTCTAGACAGTATATACATATCCCTATATTTTTAAATTCTCTTGTCCTTTTTAAATTTTCTAAAAACACCTATGCATAGTTATAATATGAAGAAGTTCATATTAATCATTAACTCAATTTTTAGTCAATACAATATTATGTTTAGTAACCTCAAGATCCTAAATTTGACTTAATCAAGAACACATAATTATCTATCTAATAACTCAATTACAAACTACCTTCTAGCTAAGGTTAAGAATTAGCACACATCCCAATATATATCATAAAATCTAATATCATAATTTTAGATCTCTTGGCCATCCCTACATTTTATTATGCAGTATCTCAAAACCATTTCCACCATTTAATAGTGATACACAATCCATTATAAGATCATAGGGTTTTAAACATAAATAATACATAGTCCATTTTAATATCCAAGGGTTTAGAATATAAACAAAACAAATTATATTATATAAAAACTAAACCTGATAGTAGTTACCTAGAATCTCTTATCATGGATTATATTGAGTGAAGAAAGTTCCCATGTTTCTAAATCATTTGATATACTAGGAGATTACACACAATAATGGTTATATAGGCTTAGGGTTTTAGAGTATTGATTTAATTTTATGTATGTTCGAACCATCCCTTATCTTAGGCATAATCTTAACAATATAATGCAAAAAGCACTTTTCCAAGAAAATAGACACTGAATTTTGAAGCCTAATTATTCATGAAAATATAATGACACTACCAACCCGGTTATGACCTTAGATAGTTGATCTTTTATTTCAGGATTTCTTTCTACTCCTCTCTTCTCTCGATTCTTCTTCCTTGATGTGTGCTCCTCCTTCTCACTTCCCTCTACCTCCTTATTATAATCATTTATCTACCAATATTCATCCATTAATTAATGTATATAACTAAAACTATCAAATCTCATATTTATCATTTTTTCCATCATGTATAAACCCTATTATCTTCAAATCCATTAAATTGATTTCATGTTAACTAGAATTTGAGTTAGACAAAAAGCCAAAAATCTTATGAGTGTTCCAAAATAGATAAATAATCATTATTTAATCATTAAAACATCTTCATGTTCCTTTGACTTAATATTCTTGTGTATCAACATGACAAAGTAAACTCACACTATTATTTCAAATGATGTCAATACTCTCATGTATTTAAAACCAATAAAACTATTGCTAATTCATTTGACCCCCTTATTTAAGGTTAGATTATAATATTTAAATAATAATTATTGACTTTATTTAAGGTTCAACAAACACAAAGATGTCTCCCTCAACTATTTCACAATGAACTATACATATTAAATTTACATAGAATCATGCCTATTGTCTAAGTACAAAGGCTTCATAACAATCATTAGTTGATAACATGCTTAAACTATTGTCCTTATATTGTTTAACAAAGAATCTCTAACTTTTTAATGGCTTAATATAAGTTATTCATCTTATTATAAATGATAATAATAACCTTCCAATCAATAATAACCATTTGACATATCAACTAAGCAAGGTAATATAATTAATCTATTTTTTTAACCATAAATCCCAAAGTAGCACTACTCAAATAATACTCAACCATATCAAAGATAGTGGTAAGTCAAGTACAGGTTTAATCAGTCAATCCAAATAACATCAACTATTATTAATTTAGTCACACAAATAAATCCACATAATCCTCAATTAAAAAATAAGATCACAACATGCATATATATCATAAAATAAATACATACTATAGCTAATCACAAAATAAGTAATAATCATAACATATCATTCTAATGTGGTGTGTGCATAGGTATCTAGATTTTCTTATATCATTTCCCAACATCTCCATCTATGCCACCCTCTTCAATGATGCTCTCCCTCCATCACACTCTAAGGGATGAATCTATCCTGCATCTAACTCATGACAAAGAAGGTATTTAGCCCATAATATCATCATTTATCCATAAATGTTACTATATAAAATAACAACATGATCATAATGTAAATAATATAAATATACAACAAACTCATAATAATTTTAATCATGTAATCTAAACAACATATGACATACAACTTTATTCAATACTAGTTAATCAATTTAGCAACCATAATAATCCATGGATAAAAGGTTATCAATCTTAGAGAGAAGTTAGGATGTGACAATAAATATGAAGGTGATACCTTAGATCCAAAATGGAAATAAAGGATGAATGCAAAGTGATATAAATGATATAAAGTAAATATATGTGGTGAAAATTAAAATGTTGAGAAATAAAGACCATGACATGATAAAGATACGTAAAATGAACACAAATTCTAAAAATAGTAATATGAAATTCAATCATGTGTCAATTTGAATTAAATGATATGAAATAATTATCTACTCACAAGTTCCATGAAATATATCAAAATACATAATCAATAACATCTGTTAGATTTTTCTATAATTTATATATGACTTAAATCATGGTATCTTATACTCTTTCTAAGAATCATGATAGGACTATCGGATAGATGAGATCTAATCAAAAATTATGTATGATGGAATGAATATGTCATGTGGAATCCTAATATGAATATTTAATATCATAAATATGCAGTGTTATAGAACATGGATATTCTAGTCTAAGGGATGGATTTGTTTGTAGGGAAAGTAATTCCTCCATCCTAGATGGATCATGTGAGTGATGTTAAAATTATTTAGGTAGGGGCTTATGAAATTGTTAAAATTTTCACTAGATAGATGTACACCTATTTATGTGATGTTTTCAACACTAGTTCCAAATAAAATACACTTTCATGTGTTTGGGGATATAACTATGTGTAATATTTAGAGGCCTTATATTAAAGTAACTAAGAAACTTAGCTACTTCTTGATGAAGTGCATCAATACAATATCAAATAACTTATTACTGAAGTAAAATTATGTGTAATAGTCTCATGGAAGCAAAAAGAGTGCTTAATATTAGTAGACCAAGGTATTATACTAACCATGGTAGGAATTTAACCTTAAAACATATGTTGTGCTAAAAATATTTGATAAATTTTGTACTTTTGAGTTGAATGGCCAAAATACCTTATAAAACTATCAATACAATTATTACTCATAGGTGGGCGGGCATGTTTCTGAATCTAACCTATGTGGATAATCATGGTGGGATGTATATAGAATCTCATTAGGAACTCTATTTTATTGTTTTAGATATCAATGGTATGCTCAGCATTGGTGTTATGAGTGACTAGAGATTATTGGAATGAACAATATAGTGCTACTATGTTTTTTTGAGACATCCTCACTATAGGTCACATAAGTTTGGCTAAAATATTTAGAGGAAGTAAACTCAATGGATTCAAAAATATGGTGAACCAATAGGGTCCAATCATAACACGATCATTAGTCATGCTCTGAAGAGGCTCAAAAACTTAAGAGATATATATTAATTATAACATTAAAATAATTCAATCACATAACTATCAACATTAATTAAAGAAGGAACAATGTCAACCAAGTTAGAAGGAGAATTGGATTAAGAAATACCAATTAGATTAATGTTAAAATAAGATTTCTCAAAGGATTCTTAAAGAGAGTAATGGTACTTGAGGATTTTTTCATCCTTCATTTGGGCATATCCAAATAATTATGGGTAATATAATGTATAAAATTATCATATTCAAAAGTACTAATATCTATTTTAAGGGATTATAGCACTATATTTCTAGAAAATGTAGGGGAATTGGGATTATTCTGAATTAATACAAAAGTAAGAAACTAAGCTATGATGTTACATGGAAGGTTTAAGGTTTTGATTTTAACACTAATCTCATTAGGCTCATCATTATAAAAATTAGGTAGGTTAGGTGAAAAATTTCCCATAAGCTTAGGGTGACTACTATAAACTCATATAATAGAATGCTAGGTAAAGGTTCAAGGATCATAATTTTAAATATTCTATGTTTTTGGAATTGTTCAAAATTAAAAAGGTTATTACTACCTTTTATCTTGTAAATATCACCCATGTAATGGTATTTCAAGCATTAGCATGAAGAAAATTATGTGAACCTCATAAGATGGGTCCAAGGGTAGAAAAACAAAGTTTCATATGATAGGGGAAAGTTAAAAATCATAACCTTAATTCTAACCATGATATTTGGTATGATGATATGGAGGTAAACACATCCTAATGGAACATTGTTTCTTAAATCATGTCTTTGGAATGATCTTTGGGTATATTTAAGGTTGAATTTAGAGTATCTTAATGTTTTAATAAATTATAAGGAGGTAACAAAAGTGACTAAGTCTTCATCTATCAAGTCTCACTTTACTTAGATGTCACCAACTTGGATGATAATAATTAAAATAAGGTCATCTACATGAAGTAGGATTTTTTTATGGACCATATATGTTATAGTAAATTTTAAATAGATAGAGGTATCTTTAATTTGATAAACTTAGATAGACATGTCTTTAAATTAATATAGAATTATTTCCTTCGACTTAAGTAAGATAACTTATTACCCCATAGATGGTGGTTTGGGGAATACTCATATTGAATAAAAGGTACATGATATGGTTTCAATGAAATGAAGAAGTCCTCATGAGCTCAATAAATAAAATTTGAGATGGAAACTTAGATATTTATTCTATGGGGTCCCATTCATCCAAATCAATGCAAGTTGGATAAGACTATGGAAGGGGGACTCAATTTTGACATGGATTATCTAAAGAAGAAGTGGACCCATAATAAATTATATTTGGAATCAAAGTGTATTATATTAGACTATTGTTATAGTTGAGGTAGGTTAAGCCAATTGTATCAACCTAAAAAATGAAATTAGTGGAATAGAGAGATCAAAAATAAATTGTATCAGCCTAGTTGATACAATATAATCAAAATTATCAAAATAAATAGTGCATATTGGGTTGGAAAATATAATAGAAACAAAACTAGTAAATGAAATAGATTATATCAACCTATATAATACAATTAGATAAAATTATACTAAGCTACGTAATATAATTAGAATATATGTTATTAGAGAAAAATACTTCATTGGGTAAGTTGATACAATTTTGATGGTAGGTAACTATACTAGGTTGGTTGATCCATAAACTGGCACTAATTTTCTTGCAAAAATAGTTTACTTTGGATACTTTTTTTTTCAAATTACATAATTTTTCAAACACACTCAAGGAAATGAAACTAAATTTGACATTTTAATACATATTTATGTCAAACCTCAAAGTGCTCAATTTTTCATTAATAAGTCATATCTAATTAATTATGCATTTAATAATGATTAATAAAAAAATTAATCAAAATACAAATAAAATGCACAAATAAAATCAACTCATGACAAGCACTTGATAACAAAGTTCAAAAATGACTACATCTTTAGGTTCAATTATAGTAGGAGCTGATATATTTCCTTGAAAAGTGATTACATGGCCAACCCTCACAGTTTTCAAATGGATACTCTAAGATTGCACACAACTCAAATAATAGATCTTTAGAAAGTCCCAGTAAACCCATGAACTGACCTTCCACCTTACTGTCATGTGAATGCAATCTCAAAATCCTATGTATTTCTACCAAAGGTATCAAAAATGGAATTTTAAAATAATATTACAAAAATAATCATAGGGATTTCAACATAATATTCAAATCATCTTAAAGTCTAGGTCAAATCCCTAGTTTACACAGACAAGTATAAAGATCTCTAAGTTAAAAACTTAGGATATATGTAGAATGGTCTCTATACTAGCCATTACACAATTTAAAAATATTTACTTTGAGTCATTTAAAATGGAATCAAATGACCTCAAATCCATATACTTAGAATATGGCTGGAATCATCTCTAGCTCTAGCTCTTTGGCTCTCAGCTCTCAGCTCTGGCTCTGACTCTAGCTCTGACTCTACCATGAGAGCTTTGGAACATTGAAATGAATTCACTTAATTCCAATCACAAATCCTAATTATTTTCAAATAACCACTCACCCCTTTATATACTTGTTGGAGGTCCACTTTTTTTGATTGAGATGATTATCCACAATCTTTTTTAATAAATTTCATAATTATCTAATACCTAATTTTTATGGGATTTTAAATTATCCATCACATTTAAAAATATGGAGTGATAATTATTATTTAATTTATGATGGTATATTTTTATCCCCCTTTAATAAGGTATAACTTACAAATATTAATGACTTGGGTCGACCTATATTGCCATATCTTTGAGTTTGACCATAACTTTGATTGGGCATAACTTGCACTTATGGACTCCATTTTTTGAACCATAAAATTTATATAAAATCTTCCAATGATATATATGTCATGAAACTAGCTCTTAAATGTTCCAAGATCATAAATTTTTCTAGTTTTTACTAGTGTTGACCATCTATTGACTTACTTTGACTAAAACTTGGACTGGTTGCACAAGGAGCAAATGAACATCA
Organism: Torreya grandis; assembly: GCA_037957365.1. NCBI lineage: Eukaryota > Viridiplantae > Streptophyta > Pinopsida > Cupressales > Taxaceae > Torreya > Torreya grandis. The sequence continues at coordinate 550,670 of JARHVA010004316.1, read as the reverse complement.
TTTCTTATGTTCCACATACCATTGGAAAGGTCTCAATAGGTCATATGCAATGGTGAAAGTTTCATTTTGATTTGGGACATTTTATGGATTTTACTCTAGATCATTGGATGATATAGTTTTGAAATGAGGAAAATTCATTGTGTGGCCAATATAATTGGTCTATTAAAAAACATAAAAGTGATACTTTATTCATGTTCAATATCCAAAAAATATGTGGAAGGTTATCCTAAATTATTTTATAACTTGGATAAGGGATGTGATACTTAATTATATAAGTATATATGTAGGAAACTACCCAGTTCATGTTGTTCATATTCACTATGTTTTACTTATCTTTATAAGAATGAGGAATGACCATGGATTCAAAAAAAATAGTAGTTGGTTGGGAAGAGATTTAATTTTTATTATTAGGTTTTTGATTTGTAGTATGATTTGGAATTGGATTGGAATAAATGATAAGGTTAAAATTGGTTTAGTAAACTACATCATGATTGAACTTAGAATCATGAGCCCTAGATACCTTATCATAGGCTTGGCATCATTATTTAATTATGTATTCATGATCAAAGTTTGAACTAAGTAATATATAAAAAACTATATGTTTAAGATGATTAAAAGTCTTGTAAATTATACCAATTCACATGAAACAAAAAACTTTTTTTGAGGATAATATCAATCAACACTTGCAAATGATGTGTATACACCTAATATTTTTTGCTTTATAATATATTTATGCTTGATCATGTAGTAACTTGTTGATGCATCAATATCCCTGAGTGCATGCCTTAAAAAGTGCACCACAAATGAGGTATGTGGTTTTTTTTGAGAGATATTTTTATTCTATCTTTATTACACCATTACTACTATCAGACTAACCTCATCCATGTGTCTATCCATTTATCACTTTTTTATACTTCCTATATATATTTTTTTGTATCCCTATATCTTATAGTATCAAGCTATCTGATACCATTTATTTTGTGTTTTCACTATTCTTGTACTATATAAATCAACGTAAGATTGTTATAAGTGTGTTTTATGAAATTTTAAATGTATTGGCCTAGATGATACCATGTTGTGTTAGACAACATATCCCAAATATGTTGGTTTGGAATATACCATCATATTAGATATTAAAATTTATTTTGGGTACTAGAACACTATATGTAATTGGTCATTTTTCAATAATATCATACGCATTTATTCTGATTTCACTCACATTTCTACCCTTAAAATTTATTAGATCAATTAGTGGCCTAGAACCTTATCTTAAGGAGTATTATATTGTGTTTTCATTCAATATCAACAAGATGAGTCATTTGAATTTCTTAACTAAGGATATTTAGGTCTTCATCCATCCATTTGAGATCTTCAATGCATAACATCTATTTTAAATATCCACTTGAGCCAAGGGGTATTAAAGTTTATATGGGTGTAATACAAGTAATTATTTTTATCCCTAAACTCTTTCATTAATTTACTTAGTAGATTATAATGTCTTGTTACTTTTTGGATGAATGTGTGTATCCTTATTTAGTATTTCTCTATACCAAATAATTTGGTGTAGCCAGAGGATTGCATAGTCTTTTCATGAAAAAAATTAGGTTACATATATCCCCATTTGGTTGACCATTACACCTTACCAATTTCAAACCATTCTAACCCATTCTTTAGTTTAATTTATACCCTTTACAACCATTTTCTTTACAGCTATAGTTTACAACCATTTAGCTTTGTTGAGGTCTAGTGAGAGTGACATCCTTGTGTCAAGGGCTTAGGATTTAGAACTCTTTTATCTTGAAATTCATGCTGTATATTACCCTATTTTATATATATGAAATGAATAGGTCCTTACCTAGTCATTGAATTATAAAATGATCTTTTTTGTTGACCTTATTTGAGTCCTAGTCTATTGAGAGAGATATGATAGTTGTAATTTATACTAGGACTTTCATAAATTTTTGTGAACCTAACATGGAATATTAATGATGATTTATTTGAATTAGTTTCATTTTTAACTTCTAGATTCTTAGAAAAATATTCCAAAAAATTAGGCTAACTATATTTGCCAACATGATATAATTTTTTGCTTATCTGTGAATGGTATCAACTAATGTGTTAATTTTTATTCTTTGATTAGATTATATAATATAGATTAATATAGTTATGTGTGATCATTTTTAGTTATATAAAATTTTAAACATATTGGAAAAAACAATACCATCATGTTTAAATTCAATGCTTGCTACAAATTTAACTTTCAACATATATTATTTTTTATGTTTATATTTTTTTTGGATTTAATATAAATTATGCTCCAATAATTTTAAAATTAAATAGGATTTGTAATTTTGGAAAAATGGTTGTCATTTTTACCTTAAATATGGTGTGAGGGGTACTATCATAATCATCAATCCATTATAAATCACTATACATGGAATCTAGTCTCCATGTACCTCAAAATATATCAAAAATTCCTAAGGATCCCTTTTTCTCAGCCTTAAAAGTTTGTAGATACTAAAATTTTATTTATGTAGTAATCTAGTTTTGTATACTTGGAAAATATCCATCATGGCTTTATATTTTAGTTATATACATGCTCATTGTTGAAATGATTACATTCATTATCTCTTTGTGCTTAAATTACTTATCTCTAAGTCCAACAACTATTATCATGATAATCATGCCTTCTATATTATACTTAAAACTCTAAACATAATCATTATCCTTCACTACCATTTTTGTTAATGTACCTATTTTACAACTTCCTAGACACTTGTGTATTAGATAGACATCTGCATCAATGCAAGTGTCAAATTTCCCTACAAAGTCTTTAGTGCCCAAATGTCATCTAATTTATAAATGAAATGTATCCCAAAAGATAGCCTATGTGATTTAATGTGAGATATTTCTATAATGGGCCGATATATATATATATATATATATATATATATATATATATATATATATATATATATATATATATATATATATATATTAACACTTATTCATTACTCACCTAGTGAATACATTAACCCATAATGCATCTTACCAAGAAGCACTAAATCAGGCATTCAAGTGAGCAAACCTAACCTATTAACCCCTATTTATATATTAGTAATAGGAATAATATTTGCGTAGGTATAGATAATTTTAAGAGTAGTGCATATGCCATATTTTCTAAATTATATGTTAGGTCACTACATGTCATTAATTATGACACATTACATCCTTATACACACATAATTCAACACATAGGGGAGAAATATGTAAGTTTGATGCCCTCTTCAATGTATTGGACATGTAGGTAGTGGACATTCAGAGAGGGGTTCTTGGGGTAGCTTGACACCACGAGCCCACGAAGCCATTTTTTCCATAGTCACTTCAATTGTCATGAAGCTATGGTTTTATAATTTGACAAAGAGTGACATGTGCCCATGATTTGTATAATTAAAAATAAAGGTGATAAAAAATATATAAGGATACAATTGGTCACATCTAGATCTAATTTTTATTCCATATAGAACATTTGCATCTAAGTTAGACACCTATGATTATGCAATTGTCTAGATCTGACACAAGTGTCTTAAGACATAAAAATAATATTTTCAAAATTTGATGACTATTTTAGGATCATATTTTATTACACACTGACCCTATTATATATTATACCTACATGATCATAGTAAAAAAACTATCTTTTCTCCTTATTAATTTCAATATCTATCATGATCTATACTTTGTTATTTATTTTACTCATATTTGCATCACATCAGAATATTATTTAAGTTTCTATTAGTTGGACTACTCACTAGGTTAGTTCCTCATCATTGTGTAAAATATAACCTGACACCCCTTAACCCTAGATATACACACATATATAAATTTAGGGTTAAGCATTTGGTGAACCAGTCTCCCTATAAAAATCCTATCTTGCCCTAGGGTATTCAACCTTCTAAGTCTTTTTATTGCTATATTTTTCTATATTTAGTCTATTTTTTTATAAAACCTAGGTGTATCCATATATTAGTTGGCATTTATATTGATCATGTGAAGCTTCCTCAATCTCCACCTAAGATGGATGAAACCAATCAAGTATCTAATCTTGTTCCTAATCAAAGTGATAATAATGAAACTAAACCACATAATGAAGATATTATCACAAAAGATGATTTTAATCATGAAAACAATGAACATGAGAAAATATATCTAGACAAATTAAAAGTTATTACTATGTTTTGAGAGTGAATCATCAAAATCCTAAAGATATTGAGGTGTTCCTAAAATACATATTATAAACTAAAAAATCAAAAATTATAGAGGAACAACTAGGTGCATCTATTGATCATGCTAGTAGAGATATGAGACAACCACATATTATTGAAACCCTCACATTGATCACATAATCACTTCATAATTATAATGGTGGCATGGGTTATGTTTTTACATAATTATTCCCTTAATTAAATCATAATATTTATACATCATCCATGGGAAACATTGACACATCAGCCCAATTACCAGCTTGAATGCCTATATCAACTCAAAATATGGGTAAACCACCTTTGGTGACTTCTAAAATTCAAACCTTAGTGATAAAATGTGAAATATCTTTTCCTAACTATATTTTTTTGAGATATAAGGTCAAAAATATTGATAAGAATTCTATGATGTCACCTTATGTTATTGATTCATAAGAGGTGTTGCATATCCCTCTTTCACCTAAAATATATTTCACCTTTCCAACTAGTTTTGTTTCACCTAAGTACACATTTTATGATTGAAATGGTGATCCTAAAAAACATATTCAAAATTTATAAGTAGTATGCCCTGATTTGCCTCTAATAATAAAATTTTGACTAAACTAGTTCAAAGGATCCTTAAGGACTATGTTCTAAGGTGGTTCTATGATTTACCAATATAATATGTGAAAGATTTCAAGCCTATTATGGATCATTTTTTATCACACTTATCTATCAACATTACAAAAAAATTATCCTATGTCTAATTTAATAAAATCAAACAAGGAACCAATTAACCTATCCATTAATATGTCGTGAGATATAAGATAATGGTGGTAAAAATGACAAACTAGATGGTAGATAAATAACTTCAAGACATATTAAACAAAAAATTTATTATCACATGACACGAGTTAATTATTTTCCAAAAATATTATTAAATAAGCTTAAGTATGTATTAAACACACTGACTACATCCAGTATCAAGTTTCATATCAAACAAAACTACAAGGTCAAACCTATAGAACCAAAGAAGAACACAACTATAAATGTTAACGAAATGCCATAGTAACCTAATTGTATTGTGTTATATAATACACCAATGAGACAATTTACATGATTACCAAAGTCTCTATCTTATTTATTTAATAATATTTTAGATTGTCATCTCATATTTATCCCTCATCATATAAAAGTTTATATGAGTTGAGATCTACCTCATGGATATGATTCCAATGCTTATTATGACTATAACTAAATCCTTTGGAATTATATTAATTTATTCAATAACTTTAATCTTAAAATACAAGATATTATTGATAACTAATGTCTTGAATTTGATGATCCTGCCAAAGATTAAGGGTCATAACTTGGTGACCATTAAAAAAAATGTTTAGTGATCCATTAAAAGATCATTTTTCAAAAGAATCCAAAAGTGAAAATGGAATATAATGCACATCCTCATACACCACATTATTCACACACATTATATGTGATTATTTTTAATTATACATGGAATATACATCCTATGGTTTGCATACCTTCTATTACCTTTGCTCAGTGAGATTGTGGATGATTACTTAGATCTTCATTCATTATTTATTAAATCATACTTAATCACCATCCTATCCATAGTGTCATAATTAATAATGGTTCTATCAAAAACATTTTCATCATGACATTAATTACACAATTTTGGTATACCCATGATCATTTAAACACTTTTACCAAAGGGTTTAGATTATTTGATGGCACCTCTCAATAAGTTCTTGTTGAAATTGACTTACCTTTAGATGTTATCCCGACACATGTGGTCAATACCTTCTCATTTATAGCATAAAAAGGAGTATTTTATATGTTATTTGGATGAAATTTTATATATAAAATATACATGATACCTTCCATAGTGCATGTGTGTATTAAATACAATTATATCAATAGAGTAGTCACAATTCCTATAATTTAATATGAACATACATTTGAACAAAAACAATTTATTTGAAGGCAACAAAGTATCAAAAGTAATAATGTTAATTATTTTATTAATGGTACACAATAGGAAATATCTTTTCCCATATGTCCCATACTTAATAGACCATTTCATCATAGATAGACAACAAATTCCATGTAATACATGTAATTAAACATAGTTAATTATTCAGAGAAACTAAACATGTTTTTATTTTCTCTACTCCATATACAATATAGAGAAAAATGTGATGGGTTCCATGAACCCATACTCCTTATATTACCTCTTATATACTATAGAGTCTTATGAAACATACACAAATCATTACAAATCCTACATTTATATGTGTTACACCTATACATGCTTCTCGATAGTAATACTAGTTTGATATACCATATCTAGTGTTTATATAACTTTCATATGAACATACCTTAGATAGGATAATTGGAAAGAAGATACATTATCAATTATACCAAAAAAAAATTAAATAATCAAATATTTCAAAAATACCACAAATATTTAAATATTTCAAAAATACCAAAAATGTTTTTCAACATTTTCTTAGATGTACTTTTCTTATACATTTATTGTTTTCTCCATGTTAGTATATAACATAAAATTATTTTCATATATATACAGACATACGTAGATACATGATATATGCACATATATATGTTTGGATTTACCTCTACTCACACCCTAACCATGTTGGGGGAATATTGTTCTTTGATCATGATACACCCAAGTTATATTGTTCTATATCACTTTCCATTATCATGTTTGAGGTTATATTATTAAATATGCCTTTATCCATGATTATAAGTTTTTTAGTGTACTTTATATGCTATGTACTTAACATTTATTTCAAACATATATGTTTATGAACTAGCATGATATGTTAATGTTGGTTGCCTATTTTTCCTTGATTCATATTATCTTACATTTTATTTCATGTTTTATAATTTGAATATGATCTATTTATTATGGCCCTTGTGCCTTTATTGACTATTTATACATTTTAATATGTTATTGTGTATTGTATTTTGACATTTCAATATGTTATATGTTTTGTGTACTTTTGACTATGTTATGTCCCTTTAATTATGTAGCATTTGAACATGCCTCTTGTATGAGGTCATATTGGACCACTTCCTATTGATTTTATTATGAGTTCTCTTCTGTGTGTGCTTCATTTTTTCCTAAGATTTAAAAATTACTCTTTATATGTATTTGTGATCTACATCATGCATCTTTAGACTCAATGTGATCATATACTTTATGGTTAAATTTTATATCTACTTAGACATGTTAATCCTATATGCTACATGATCCATACATAACTTATAGATTTATCTTATCCTTTTGAGATAAGGTAACTAACATATTCTTCTTCACTTCACATGAAAAATGGAGGAATATCAATGGGGGCATGTCATAGAGGACTGGATTCTACAATTCCATAGTTTCATATTATAGTGATGGCAAGTCAAAAAGGCATGACCTCCACACTTATTCAGTACTCAAAATATCCATATTATAGTCAGGGTATGTTATGTAAACATGTTATACACATTTACACTAGTTCTTATGTTTTCCATATTACAATGGGGGCTTGTTATGGAAATTGTTTCTCCACACATTCACCATATTTCATAGTATAATAATCAAATACATATTTATGCCAATATTATAGACATTGATACTATTACTATACCTAGAATTTATCTTTTGACATATATGAGTTGCATATGCCATGAAAATAACACCTAAAATTTCATATCAAATAATTTAAATGTTTTAAACACTATTATGGATTGTTATTACACCTAGGTTGGAATTTTATGGAATATTATTAAATAAATATCATATAGTATTTGGTTCACTTTTGGAAGGTTGAGTTGATTAAATCAGTCAATCTTACCATACTTATAAGTTAAACTTCATTAGATTATATAACTTTAATATAATTATACATTTTAATTGATTAAATTATCTACCCTCACCAGATATATTATATGAGTTCATTAAATTATCACACTCACTAAATAATGTACATATTTTGGTTATACAATTGAGATGAAACAAGCTCAATATATGTGATGTGTTGTAACTCACCTTTACATCAAGGTTATATATATATATATATATATATATATATATATATATATATATATATATATATATATCTATGTGTGTGTGTTTTAAATTTGTCTCAATCTTAGATTAATGATTCGTCATCAGGCATACTTTCAAATCAAGTTTATAAAAATCAACAGATGGTTACACAAACACAAGTGGTAATCATAACCTTTTGCTTTATACTTTCAATCATTTTAAATTACTTAAATTTCATATCTCATACATTGATTATATATTGTAGTATCATATTGGTTATAGGTTAGTCACCATGGAAGCACTCAATTTGGGCTCACATAAGGACAAGGTGTGTTATACACAACCATTTATGCATTTATTTCCTTTAAACTAGTTATTTAATTACTAAATTAAATGGGTGAATGTAGATACTAAAATATGATTTATGTAGTAATTTAGTCTTTTACAATTGACAAATATCCATTATGGCTCTACCTTTAAGTTATACACTTTCCCATTATTAAAAGGCTCACATTAACTATCCTTTTATGCCTAAACTTATTCTCTTAGTCAAACCACTATTATCTTATTGACAAAAAAATTTAGACTATGCAAAAATATCTAAACCTCATCATTATCCTACACTAATAGTTTTATACATGTACCTATTATCTAGCTTCCTAAACACTTACATCCCAGACAAATACCTACATCGATGCAAGTGTCCACTTTTATTAAAAAGTGTCAACTACTCAAAATTCATCTAATTTACAAATGAAATGTAGCCTAAAGATTGACCTAAGTTATTTAATGACAAATATTTCCAAAATGGGTTGTTATTTATATAAGATCAACCCTCTTTCATTCCTTACCTAGAAAATAATTTAAACTCACAAGGTAACTTACCAAGAGTCACCCAATAAAGAATTAAAGTGAGAAAACCAAACATATTCATCCCTATTTATATATCAATAATATGAGAGGAATTACCTTAAGATTGAAGGATTCAAAGAGCAGTTCATGAGCCATATTTTATAGGTTAAAAACTAGGTCACCACATGTCATTTCTTATCACATATTACATCTTTGTTCACCAACAATCCAACACATAAATTTTTATCTACATAAGTATGAGTCCATCTTCAGAGTATTTACTATATAATTAACACCCATTAATAAAGGTGTCCTTGAGATATGTCAACACCATGAACCCACTAACCCATTTTTATCACAGTCATTTCAAGGGAAAGGAATATAGGGTTTACTCATTTGACAAATAGTGATATCCTATGAATGTTATTTATATACATAGAAAATGAGATAAAAAACATATAAGTATTCGATTGGTTTCATATATATCTAATTAATATTTCATACAAGGCACCTACATTTAAGTGAGACACCTATGCCAATATAACTATCTAGATATGATGTAAGTGTCTAAGGCTATAAAAAATAATATGAAAACTATTATAGGATCATATTAAAATCCAATTTTAGCCTATTTTATTTTATAATTGCATGAGCATAGTAAACAAACTATCTTTTTTCTCTTATTCATTGCAATATATATCAATAGTTGTACTTTACTATTTTTGGATATCTTAGTTGTATAACTTTAGAATATTTTTTATCTAAATTTGCATACTCATTAGGTTATTTAACTTTATTTATGTAAAATTAAAGCTAATTCCTCTTAAATCTATATTTACACACATATCTAAATTTAGGGTTAAATATAATCTAACCATCCATTTGATCACATAGTGTATTGGTAACTAGTTAGCCTTGAGACGTTACTCTTAATATACCTTATAAATGGGGTAATGTGGTCACATTTACAATGAAATATTCCATTTTTAATTCCTTCATGACCATATTCTTAATTTATGAATAGTATCAATATAATTGAGAGTTAAAAATCAATCAAATCCTTTTATATTTTTCCTCTCTATCTTGGTTTTGATAAATATTTAGATTGAATTTTAGGTTTATTGCCTAATAGACTATATATATTATCATGATACCATTATGTGTTGTGTTTTTGGAATTAAAAACTAAATGTGATGTAGTTATGTGTGTCTATGAACTACATCAACTAGCCTAGTATACCTTTGTGTGTTTGTGAACTACATTAGTTAACTTGACCCAGTTTGATGTGTCTCTAAGACTACATTAGGTAGCTTGATAAAGTCTAATTTTACCATTATTTTACCAACTTATACTAATTAACATACCATTAGTCTATGTCTACAAACCCTAACTATTTAATCTCTGCCTTTTTGATGATAGTTAGAGGTGTCCTCATGACATGGTGAATGATTATGTGGATCATTATCGAGCCAAGATTAACACCAATTACCAATATGAGATTCATAAATATGATGCATACCATATCAACTCTATCAATGATGTTGAGGTAATTTCCAAACTTGAGGTTGTATGGCTTAGTAGAGAGTAGAAACCATAGCTTGGGCCCATTCTAGAAGAGAATCCTAGTTATCCATAAACTTATACCAAAGTCCCAATAATTGGTAAGAGGATATCCTAACTGATCCTAAAGGGATACCCAAAACAACCAATCTATAAAATTCCATATAAACTACACCATTAGGGAACTCCTAGGTAAGTTAATCTCATACTAATCATACCTTTCATTTTTATAGTATATTAGAGTCCCACCATACTTCCCCATGTGGTTCAACCTCTAGTGTCCCTATATCCTTCACATCCCTTGTCAGTCACATTGAGGAAATAACTTATGGCCCCTCATAAGTTTTAAATCTAGGTTAAACCTTCACCTATGGTTTCCCCTATGATTACTACTCAAGTTTTACCTATTTCCTTTAGTTATGTACCTTTTGGTGCTTTTAATTTTCTTCATCTTCTCATTTATACTACACCAAATTGGACCACTCCTACAACCATCCCTAGGTGAGCCATTATGATAAATATGGTATTTTATAGTTATCTAATTAATATCCATGATATCATAGTGACTCCTACTAGTTTTATTCCTCCCATGGCTCCTACTACCCATATAATTTCTTTGATCCCACGTACATAGGATTCTCCTCCTCTTATATCCCCTAGTTCTCCAAAAATTTCAATTGAGACTATCATGGGAAACTTAACAACTTTAGGTGTAAACATGATACACACAATAAATCACTCTACACCTTGGGATCCTTCAAATGCTACACCTAAAAATGTGATAATATAAAAAATGAGACCTAAATAAAAAGTATTCAAATGCCCAAGTTTAATTTGTCATAAAAATTTGATATAGCCTAAATATACACATGTAGCGTCATATTTTTCCTATGTATCCCTCCATTTAGCTCCTTGGGAATGGGGTTTAATAGGCCCATTTCCTATTTTAGGTTAAACACTTAGCTCTTATATGTCATCAGCTCCCAAGTCTATATAAATGAAAACCAATTGATATCACACATGTTCCCATGGGTGGATCCCTTGGAAAATCCTCCATTTTCACCTATGCTTATCCCTACTTTCCATCCCATTTCATATCCCTCATCCATTTTTACCACCTCCACCCATGAATACATGATATTATTCATCTATTTCCACATATTTGATAACCTTAAGACCAATGGAGGGACAATATTGGGTTATTCCTTCAATATCTGAACGACTCCAAAGACCCAAAATGGTCTACCATGAGTACCTAAACATCTAGATCTAATTTGACATATATTATAAGAGAATGAAAATGCTGATGATCTAGAACATCATAAAGTATGGAGACTCTATGGTGTGGAAGACATAACATGACATCTTCTCTCATGAATAAAATGAACCTAACTAAAGAGTATAAGTTTGTATAAGACCTAGTATCTATGGTGAAAGATAACAATTAACTAATATAGAATCTCATTTAGGATGTCAAGCATTGAGTGATGACCTTAGAGTCCCAAGTCAAGTGTTGATTCCCAATTATCTTAATTATAGAGATATAGACTATAATTTTATGATTTTATAATCATTCAGGGAGGTGGTTAGATTGATTTCCTAGATTAATGTGTTAGTTCAAAGGGCACAATAATAGTATACCAATGCATAATCATTGAGAACAAACATAATAATATGGTAGTGATCATAAAAAATGGAATGTTCATTAAACTCTAAATCATACCCCTCATGGACCTCAAATTATATCATACATTTGATGGAAGCAATTATAATCTCTCATGAGGATTGGCTCCAAGACATTCAGATTGCCATTAATCCCTTAAAGAAAATTAAAGACCAAATCCTCACTTACTTCATGGAGGTGAGCATAAATTTTCTCTTCCATCATAATGTGCATTTTAATATCATAAATGACTTAGGATTACACATTCAAAACTTTAAAACAACCATGAAGAGGAAGGTTACAAAGGATAATAAGGATTAATCCAAATATATTATTTATATTACCTCATAGTTCATAACTAACATCATCCAAGAGAGTGTATCAAGGTATATCTTGAATTCCCTAAAGAAACACATTCCAAATTGCTAACACTAGCCGAGCTTTCATTTACAGAGCCACTTTTCAAACTATCCAATCTTGATAAAGAATCAAATATCATTATTATAAGCATTGATAGTTCAATATGGTGCTTATATGTAATTGGGAAGTGGTCCCCATTTGGGCACTAAATAATGATATTATTACTTCTCTTATGGTCCCAAGAAGGAAAGTGATTGTCATCTCTCTCTCTCTCTCTCTCTCTCATCTCTCTCTCTCTCTCTCTCTCTCTCTCTCTCTCTCTCTCTCTCTCTCTCTCTCTCTCTCCTCTCTCTCTCTCTCTCTCTCTCTCTCTCTCTCTCTCTCTCTCTCTCTCTCTCTCTCTCTCTCTCTCTCTCTCGCTCTCTCTCTCACACACACACACACACACACACACACACAACAACTTAACAATGATGTATTTGATTATATTTGTGAAAATAGGTGTTATATATTCCTTTTTTTATGAAAATGTTACTTTTTAGTATTGTTTAAAGGTAGAAAATTTATAACAGATGACACAATGAGTTAATATACTTTCAATTTTTGTATTATATATGTTTTAATTACATTATATTGTGTCTACTTTATGGATTCCTTAAAATATTTGTGATGAAAAATGAGAATATCAATGTAAAATACTATGATATGAGTCTATCTATAATACATGTGTATAATTATTATGGGGTATACATTAAACTAATTAGTTTTCATATTTTATTTTGTTTTAAAAAATTAATTATAAGTTTGTGTGTTAAAAAATATTATAAGATTGATCTGTAATATGGAAACACTAGAATTGAGCACATATTGTCCCTTGGACTCCCTTTCTTATATGGCTTAAGTTTGAGCAGATGCAAAACTCCACATACAATGGTAAAAACTATAGTTGGGCTTATATTCAGTATTAGGCATTGGTGTCTTCATACTCACCCAAGGAACCTTGTATTTATACCTTACCCCTTTCACTTTTTTTTGGTTTCTTTAATCAACACTTTCAACCAAACTTCCTACACTAATAAAGTGTGGATGTTATATTAGTGAGGTAATAGGATACTTAGGTCATTTAGTGTGTTTAAGTAGTGTTGATATTTTGGTAGTAGAAATGCATATTTTAGAGACTCATTTTAAGTAGGATATATAATGGATCCAAATACCTAAAATTCACTCCCTATAATACATCATCAATAGTCCTAAAAAATAAGAAGATTAAATCCCCTTAACTCTCTCTATTATTTTGAATGTACCTAATTCAATATTCATAGTTTGAGGTCCGAACATGTCCTTCATCCCAAAATGAAATATATCTCTAAAATAATTTGAAGATGTCCTCAATCAAAATAAAAACCAATTTTTTTATGTAAGATAGGATGAGCCTTCCCAACCTAAGTTTGGAACTCATGTCCTTATGAAGTCTAAAATAAAAATTATATTGATGATGGTATCTCATAATCATACAAGTCCATCACAGATATCATTGATATCAAACCATGGTATCAAATGAAGTTACCCTTTCTAAACATATCAATACAAGTCCTCTATAGGCTCCTTTTAATTTTTAACAAATCAATAATTGCTAAGTTCATAACCCTCTTCTCTTAGTTGAGATTAGGAAATGTCTTCCTAAACCCTCACCTAGATATTTCTATAATTTCCAACCTAGTGCTCATCTATATGATCATAAAAAACATTATTCATTCCATGAAAACTAGGGAACTCCCATGAAACATGAAAATAACTTAATCACCTTAATTTTTAATTCCTACTTATTTCAAACTTAGATTATGGTGCTATGATAGTAACATGAAAACAATATTATGATAAGGTAACTAAAGATCATGAATCCAAAGTGAAGATTGATGCACTTCATAAAGCTAATGCTCACCTTAAAATATTTTATAATACACTTCTTAACTTAAATCAAAATCAACAAACAAATAACAAAAATCATCCTCAAACCACCAATGTTTTTGAAACCATAGTAACCTTCAAGACTTAGTAGAGAATAATATATGTATCCCAAGCCTATGATAAAAAATATGACTAATAATTCATAACATTTTATAGAAGTCCCAATGAGTCATAAGAGGTTCTCTGAACTAATCACAATGTATTCTCCATCAATTGCCACATCAACTATACTAGTAGGGACATCCCAAATAAACCAAGCCCATGCTACTTGTGACATTCATTTTTATAATAGTTTTAAGTCCCAATATATCTCACTTAGGTTCAAACCATATCATCCTTAAAACCTTAATAACATACCTCATGCACATCAAGTGAAAAACCTTGTGGCCCTTCTTAGTTTTCAAACATAAGTTCAACCCCCCCTATGGGTTTCCCAAGCAATTAGTTCGCATAAAATATTTCCTTGAGTTTTGAACATCTTATTTCTCCTTATTTTCATATTCTTTCAATTTATATTCCACCAATTTAGATCAATTTTGATATCATTCATGGGATTTCCCTTGTGATTAATATTGTCTTTGCTAGTGCTCTACTTCATATCCCAATTGTTAGAGTGATTCCTACTAGTTTAGTTTATCCTATCACTCTATTACCCTTAAAATTTATATGATTCCAAGTGATTTTTTATATCTTACTCATGAATTCCCTAGTGCTCTAACAAGTTTAGTTATGACTACTATGTGTATCTTGACAACTTTAGATGTTAGCATGGTATACACTGAGCACATCTATGCACT
The DNA here is from genome assembly GCA_037957365.1 of Torreya grandis. Lineage (NCBI taxonomy): Eukaryota > Viridiplantae > Streptophyta > Pinopsida > Cupressales > Taxaceae > Torreya > Torreya grandis. The sequence goes on along the minus strand of JARHVA010004316.1, from coordinate 535,145 downwards.
TTAGGATCCATCCAATGACACTCTAAGTATGTAAATGAAATAAAGGAGTCCTAAATATAAACACATAAATAACCTAATATTAATTTATCCAAATCCATTAAAACAACCTCTAGATGTAGACATCCAATTCTAATCACTATTATACTAAAATTACAAATCTAAATGACAATCTAAAACAACATACAATCTTGACCGAAATCACCTGAATGCTCTAATTTGTCGACACACATCATGTACAAGTTCCTTTTATCCATTTATCCTTGATTGGTGCAATGCATTTTATAGAATCATTATCTTTTTCTAATTCACTTTGAGTCAAATTGTGACCAAGTAAAAAGATGTCATGGAACACTAAAATGTTTTGATTCATTAGCACATGTCACATGCTTGTGTCAATTTACATCTATATTATCCTAATTAGGATAATACCTTATAAATAATCATCACCTTTTTTTTATTCAATTCCAATCAAATTTCAACTTAGTAAATAGGCATGTTTGACCAATTTGATTAAAGGTGAAATTAATTTCCAATAATTGTAAAATGCTGAGTAAATCCATTAATCAAATCAAAACCAAATTAAAATCTTAAATGGAAAACATATTAAATGTATTGAATATATATTATTAGAAAATCATAATTAGAAATATCTTGGCCATGACATCACTTATGACATCATCAATGGGGTGTCAAACATTAGGAATTAATGGAGATAAATATCAAGTTTAATCCCACCCATGCCTATTAATGCTCACTTATTCCAAAATATTAATGGTTTTGTCCTCCAAAATTGAATCAATCATTGGCCACAAATATTGATCTCAATATGGAATGTCATGTTTTATTATCAACATTTTTGGAAGGATATAAATATGTGATCTGTGACTAAATTTTTTAAGTTTCAATTATATAAAGTTATTATGAAAAAATAGTGATAGATAAGCTTCACTCATTCCCCCATAATTGATAAATCAAGGAATTAAATTCACTGGTGAATTAAGATATGATGGAAGTTTACACTACACTACATTTATAGAGACTTGGAGTAACAAATCTAGGCATAAGTACCTTTATTGACCATTTTTTATGGAGAGCCACTACTTAGAAGGCATTTCTTGTCATAAATTTTTAAATTATTTTCTTGATTTCATTAACACCACCAATCGAGGGAGTAGGCTTATCATGTTACATTCTTTATTCTTATTGTATGCAACCAAAAATTCATCATGTCTATAAATCAATCATAACTCAGAGAAGATAAATCATACCATACACTTTCAATTGGGGACACATTTGTTAACTAGAAACATGACTAATATGGGGATCCACTAGACCCAATTAATGGATTTATTATCATAATACATGATTCTAGGGAGGGTTCCAAATCCTCAAATCAAGCATGATCATGCAATAACGCTAAGGTATTCCTATATTTCTATATTTCACAAAACTAATAACAAGAAAATTAAATCTAATTTAGTGCTCACCAAATATTTTAGCACAATATGAGGGATTAGTAGACAATCAAAAACAGAATAGGAGAATCTCAATTAATCTATGCATGCCCAGGACCCTAATACATAGAATAAGAGTAATATTATATGAAGCTAATACTTATGCTACTTATATCTACTAAAGAGAGGAGTAAAACAAGAGAATACTTACCTAAATGATGAACCCATTAAGATTAAATATCTCCCTTGGCCAAAGAGGATTTTCAAGTGGTTGTTGTGGTTTTTAAGGATCACTAACAAAGGACAAATCATCCAAGACTTATCCACAAAACTAGATTCTCCAAGTGGAAACCCTAAGCTAATACTTCTTAAGTAGAATGGTGGAAAAGAAGATTGTAAAGAAGTGCAAGTGAATAATAACTATTGATTGCATCTAAAATAATGATGAAATGATCTTGTATATTTAGGTGACTTTGACCCTAAACCCTTTCAAAAATCTTGGCCAATAGTGTCAACCTAATTGACTTAGCATAATTTTCGACAATTATTCACTAGGTCATGAGTTAGGTCAGCCAAGAGCTAGAGTTATTCCTAAGTGAAAATCATCCAAAAATGTATAGGGTCAACCTAGTTGACCTATAATAATTGACTATCAAAAGGGACATAAGGTGAGGAAGATAGGGATAGAGAGTAGAAAGGATTAGAAGATGGTGAACAATATTTGATGAGGGTGCAAAAGAGGAATAATAGCTTGGGGAATGGTTTTTAGGAGATGGTTAGATTAGTAATAACTGGAAATAAGGGACAAAAATATTATGAAGCACCAATGGTCTGTTGTCCCCTTTCCCAATGGACCCCTTAGGGTTTGCACTCAGAGAGACCTAGTCTCTATGGGTTCCTACAAGATGTAAAAAATTAGTATTTGATTAAAGTTTAAAAATAATTTTTGTATACATATGCCCCACTCAGATCCATCACATTTTATTAAATTTCAACAAGGGATGATACTTCAAGAAAGAATAGAAGAACACATAATGTTGATGATAAAAAAATGTTATTGTATTTCAAATCATAAAATCACTTAAAGTAAATGATTGAAAGGTAAATAACTAAAAAGTAAATGTGATGCACACCTTGTCTTACCCTTATCACTAGATGATTGTCTACTATGTTATTAGTTTTGATTGTGTAGGGCACATAAATTTCTTTCACTAAACCCAAGAATATAAAACTAAAGATCAAAAATAAACAAACAAATGAAATCCAAGATAAATAGTGATATGTAGATAGGATACATGTCAAAGAGGATGGTAATCAAACATCAAATGTAAAAGCAAAAATAAAATGGTAAAACAACATTGATGAGTGAGCAATAAAAATCCTTATCTCAAGTAACATTGGAAAATGGTACATAAAAGGGAAAAATAGATTTAGGTGTCTACAAAAAGGGTGGTACTATAATTAAAAATGGTAAAAAGAGAAGCAAAACAATTCTAAATATGTAAATCTATGGTGTGAATAAAATAATCCCTAATTACTCAAACATGTTGTTTTGATCTAAGGATAGATAAAAACTACAACAAAGTAGTGCTTTCATGTTTTAAAGTTGTGAATAACAAGGGAATATAGAATAAGGAAAATAGATTTTGATTCACATGTGACTATCAAGTGGGGAAATTAAATGGGTGTATGGGAAACTGAAGTAAAAACCAAGGTAGAATAAATTTTTGTCAAAGCTAAGACATTTAAATTAGGTTTGTCAAAAAAAGAGGACCTTAGACCTTAAGGAATATGAATAACTTCACTTAGCTAAACAATTCTTAGATTAATAAATTTAGTATATAGATCATGCCATGAAGGCTATATGCATGAAAATTAAAATGTATCTACCTTACCACAACACATTCCCTACTTCTCAAGACCCCTTACAAAGTTATCAGTCTATTATGGAGATTGGGTACCTGCATGAGAAATTAGGTATCACCATAGAGTTTGTTCAATTCTAATATTGTAATCTACTAGCCTACCACACCCCAATGGACCTTGGCTCTATGTGAGGCCAAGTATGGAGTTTGAGCTTAAATTAGAGAGAGTAGATGTGCTTGCAATCATATTTTTGGTGTGGTTTTAACTTTTGAGATGTATATGTTGCCTTTTATATATCATTGACTTTTATTTAAAATGATTTAGAATTTAACTTTCTTTATGCCTTTCTCTATTCCTCCTTCATAAGGATTTCAAAAACCAAACATGGGTGCTAAAGATGAATTTCATTTGAATACTTGGGACTTGGTTGCTAGGAGAGAGAACTTAAAAGAGCATGGGATCTAAGAAGCTCATAAATCTAGGTGAAATAAAAGTTCTATCTTGACTTCAACCTTACTTTATCTAATATGGACTTAAAGGAAATGAAATCAAAAGGAATGACACATGAAACAATTTGAATTGATTCAAACTACATAAATGTGATAAAGGGTAAAAAGGGATAAAATGATAGTAAAGTGTGATTCATTATCATAAGAATGAGGGAAAGGGATGAAAACATGCTAACATAGATTGTTTTTATAAATTCCATCTATCAAAAGAAGCAAAATCTAAAAATGAGAATAAGGATCGAAAACATATTCTAGAAAAGGAATGATAGGAAGGTAATTTTATGAGGAATGCCAAGTTTTATCCATGGTCTTACAATACAACTCAAAAAAGAGAAACCGACCAGGGTGCCAAAAAACATGTGAAAATTAAATGGAATAAGAAATATGGTATTTTGTGAGGAATGCCATGTCCTATCCATGGTCTTACAATGGAGCTCACAAAAGAGAAATCCAAGGTATTCTAAAAAGTGTGTAGAAAGAGTATAAAAATAAAGAATATTATGGTACATCATGAAGAAGACTAGGTATTATCCATAGTTTTACAATGTAAATCATGAGAGAAAGGGGAAACCAAAAGACCAAAAAGAAAGGACTAAATCTTTATAATAAGATAGAACTATTTTAGAGGGAGAGACCCATGTAAGTAACCTATAAAAATTGTTAGATAGATGTGGATAAAAAGCATAAGATGAAGGAAATGATCCTACACTAACATCTATATCAAGGATGAGCATGTGAAAGATAAGCTTGTGTCTTAGAATGTTTCTTGGAGTTGAATTAGTTTGGTAGAATCTAATGGATAATAAGAGTGGGCATAAGTGGATGTAGGGATGGGCATTGTAAGATACCCCAAAGTCTAAAATAATATGTGAGTGTGAATTGAAAGATACCCCAAATACTAGACAAATCTGTGGATGGGAATCATAATATTCCCTAAAGGCTAGAGTAATGTGTATATGGCCATCAAAAGATACCCCATAAGCTGAAAAGAGGAAGAAAAGATAAGAAAATATAATAAATAGAAAGAAACCCATATAGTGTATAAATGGATTCATGTTTTCAAAGAATATTTAGATAGGAGACTTCATGATGATTTGAGAGAAATGATAAAAATTCAAAGAAAGAGAAACATAAAACTGAATTGATAGATAGGGAAATTAGAAAAAGATACAAACTTGACTAAGTTAACCTAGTATAGAAAACAAGGTCTAAAATTTATACAGAGTTGATAGGGTCAACCTATTATAGAGAATAAGGGATGAAAACTATACATAATAGATAGGGTCAACTTAGTATAGAAGACAAGGTTTTTAAATTGTACATAGTTGATAGGGTTGACCTAGTACAATATGTAGGGGAAAAATAGATAGTTTATAAGAGATTGTGTCAATAGGAATGACTAGGTACTAAAATAAGAAAATAATTAGCAAGTAATTTTGAAAGAAAGAAATGAAAGAAAACACATAATCAATTAGGTCAATGAGGTTTATCCAATTAAGGAACACAACATAAAACCTTGCACCAATGCTAGCTAATGTAATTTTTTACAATACAACATATATTTAAGTAAAGAGCAAGTGGTCAACTTGGAAAGTAAAATCTAACAAAGTGGTCAACCTGAATGTTATTATGTTATTATAATATTATTTTATATGTGATAATAAGTTGGCTATATATAAGGAACTAGAATGAAATCTAAGAATGGTTTCAAGATGTTTAAGATTAAAGGGATCCATATTAGCAATGGTATTGGCTTGGTATTGGGGCCTACCCCCTTAATTTATACACTGAAATGATAAGGGTGTGGGGTGTTTATCCAAAATATACCATTAACCATGTATTTATACTTGGATATAAAACTAAGTCAGCTTCCCCTTTGGTGACGAAATCCAAGTAGGTAGGCCTTGGGTAGATAATTGTTAAAATATGTTTTAATATTTTATGATTTGGTAGTGTGTGTATAAAAGAGAAAATAGTGAAACTAAATGGTATATTAAAAACCACTCAATTAGACTATGTGATCTATTCTGAGCATGCAAGTAATAAAAAATGAAAGTATGAGATACTTACTATCATATAAAGGTTAATTCCAACTTTGAAATATAGTAAAATGTTGATTAAATTGAAAATATATGAAGAGATTATAGAATAGAGTAAATAATGTCACATTTTTACTATAGAAGAAAGGGTCTAAAAATGAACTACATCGATAATATCAACCTGGTTTTTGAGACAGAAGATGGAATTCATAACTATGTCAATAGTGTCAACCTAATTGACTATATAGGGGTAGTTTTAAAGACTAAAAACTATGAAAATAGAAATGTAACAAATTATAAAGGATTAAAAGAAAAAATAATATTAATATTGACTTACCTTGATTTATACTTACAAATTTTACAAACTATGTCGATTGGGTCAACCTATCTTTGTAGATATTATTTTTTGAAAGATTGAAAATGTTTAGGGTCAATTGGGTCAACCTAGTATGCTAGACTAGATGCCTAAAATGTATAGGGTCAACTAGGTTGACCTATTAGGCTGAAGTAAAGACTATAAAAACTACACAAATAGAATGGAGTCATATTTATGTGACTGTGTGTTAAACTTGGGCATAAAATTTAGAACTATGTTGAGATAATTAACTCAATATTATAAATACATAAAGAATACAAAGATAAAATGATGAATAAGTAAAAAAAAAACCTACAAGGGTTAGGTTCACATTGGTTTCACCAAAATGTATGAAATCAAAAATTCATCATGTCTATAAATCAATCCTAACTTAGAGAAGATAGATCATACCATACACTTATTATTGGGGACACATTTGTTAAGCAAGAACATGACCAATTTGGGGATCTACTAGACATGATTAGGTAATCTCTTAATATAGTACACAATTTTAGTGAGGGTTAAAAATCCTCTAGTCAAGCATAATCATGAAATAACCCTAAGGGATTTTTGTGTTTTCAAGTTTCACTTTAACTAACAAAAATTAAATTAAATCTAATCTAGTGCTCACCAAATCTTGTGGCACAATATAAGGGGTTATTAGTTAATCAAAACATGCATTGGAGAATATTAATTAATCTATGTATGAGTAATATTATAATATATGGAATAAGAAGATTAATATTATTCTAAGCCAATACTTATGTTACTTCTATCTACTAAAGAGAAGAGCAAAGTTAGAGCACACTTACCTGAATGATGAACCCATCGAGACTCAATCTCTACCTTGGCCAAAGGGGATTCACAAGAGGTTGTTATGGTTTGTAATGATCACTAATAAAGGCCAAAGCATCTAAGATTTATCCACAAAAATATAATTTATAAGTATAAACCCTAATCTAAGACTCTTCAAGTAGAATGGTGGAAAAATAGATTATAAATAAGTATAAGCAAATAATAACTCTTGATTTCATCTTAAATAATAATGAAATGATATTTTATATATATGTGGATTTTACCCTAAACCCTTCCAAAAATATTGGCTGATAGGGTTAACCCAGTCAACCTAGCATAATTTCAAATAATTATTCACTAGGTCATGAGATAGGTCAACCAAGAAACAAACTAGTTCATATGTGAAAATCGACCAAAATTGTATAGGGTTGACCTAGTCAACCTAGCACAATCAGCTATCAAAAGGGACTTAAGGTGAGGAAGATAGGGATGGAGAGTGGAAAATATTGGAAGAGGGTGAAAAAGACTAGAAGAGGGTGCAAAAGTGGATAATATCTTAGGAAATGGTGTTTAGGAGTTGGTATATTGGTAATAAGTGGTAATAAGTGAAAAAAATCCTATAAAGCATAATTGGTCTACCCACCCCTTTCACACTTAAATTTGGCCATCGATAACCTCCAACTAGGATTTTGACTAATTTCCACTAAAATACATAATTTAGCCTAGAAATACTAAAACATATTAAAATATTTGAAATTGATATATTCAAGTGCTAATTTTGGGCAAGGTATCATTAAATGGGTCAATGCAATTTGTTAGCTAGTTGACTTTGATCAAATCATTTCAAGCCAAAATGCCATATTTTCACCTAGGTGCTCTAGATTGATCTTTTTTTTCAAATATCTTGCATGATACATGTGAATTTTTATTTGGTTTTGGTAACATCCTAAATGGGAATACGAGTCCAACACATCTAACATCGACTCCCAATTCTATTCCATTAAAATTTTGAGCCAATAATAAGATATTTTGACTAATTTGATTAATTTGTGCACCAAGACCCAAAATTTTCCCCAAAGTACTTAAACATTCTTAGAGATAATTAATCTAAATCAAGGATTAATTAATAATTCCATGAAAACTTGTTGAATACTTGTGTTTATAAATGAATATTGAATATCTACATCATCAGGTGACATCATTATATAGGGTGGCATCCATAAGCCATAAATATAACAAATATAAAGATTATGGGTCCTCCATGACTCATGATGAATAAAATTATATATTTAATTTCAAAAACTGAATTAATCCTCAACCACACATCTTCATATTAAAATGGATGATTCAGGTTGGTTCTGAGCAATCTCAAAAATATATAAATAAGTGGTCTTTCATATTGAATTTTAAGCTTTATTAATCCATATTTACCATTCCAAATATACTTTATATCCTCATGAAAATTAGTGTTATAATGCCAATTTTTTTATCTAAACCAAGCCACAAGCCACAAGCCACAAGGTGCCAAGCAGAGATGGAGGTAGCCAAGATTTCATTGATGTAGACTTCATGATCACAAGCTGAGCAATGCACTACTATAAATCATTTGAAACATCCAAGGAAGGTGAAGGATTCTTGTTTTTCTTTACTTTTTAGTTGTGTTTGTCATTTGTTCTTTGTTACTAAGCTCACCCTAGTAACTAGGCATGAAGGTGTTAGATTAGTGTGTTCTTTGTCAACTTGTTTTATTCATTTTTTCACTAACAAAATACTAACCTCCTATTCATCATCAAATTATTGGTTCACATAATGGCATGCCCAGTTAGAATATCTTCATGAGAATGCAATAGACAAACTTTTTTTGTGTTTCATAAGTTTTTATTTTGTTTTGTTGTTGTTTTTGCTTTGAGTAAAAATGGCCAATAAATAAGTCGTAAATTTTTATTTACTTAATATTTTTTTATAATTTTTTTATGTATATATATAAATGTCATTGATATTATCTAAAAAGTTTATAAAAAAAATTATATTTTAAGAGTTATAGCTATTTTAGTGACTGTCACTTTCTATTTTTTATTTTTCTGGTAAAATGGTTAAAAAAGAGTTGATAACTTTATTAATTAATTTTTTGGACTTCAAATTTTTCATATATGTGATCCCTAGAGTTATTGAAATCCTATAAAAATTTCGTGGCAAACCAATTTATATTTTAAAGTTTATGTTAAAAATAGTAACTGCAAGTTTATATATTTAATGTGCAGGATTTTATGTGTTGTGTTATATCTTATTTATAGCCTTCAAATTTGTTGTTTTCAGGGGTTTATACATTTAATATATTTTTTTAAATATTTTATTTATATTTTTTTAACATTATATAACCTAACACATTTTATTTTGGGGTGATGCCTTAAGGGTAGACAGGTAATTGACGGACTTCAAATTTGTTAAAAGACATTTTAGATCATCTTTTGTATGCTTTTAAAATTAATTTAGAATCTTATTTTTGGTGATTAATGAAACATTTAGGTGCTTGAGTGAATTTTTTCATAATTTAGGATTTCAAAGTTCACAATATTAAGATGAAGGGGTCAAATAAACAACACCACCCAATCTTTCAAATTTGGTGCTTAAAAATGAACTCATCTTTCAAAGCTTTTACGTTCACTACTTGTTTCAATTAGCACTTTGTTTTCACAAAATACAAGGATGTTTAATGTATGATATTCCATTTTTACCCTTTATTAAACCCTTGAAATCAAAATTTATTTCCTTATTTACAAATTTTCTAGTTCAAGGGATAGAAAAATGTTGTCTAAAGCACTCCCCAAAAACTCACAAAAGTATTGGGTGACCTTGAGACAACCCTAAAGTATTTATATTTTATGATTTATTTAATTTCATTGCATCTTGTATTTCAATGGGGACTTCATCACCTCCCATGAGTTATTTACGTAAGCTTTGACGTAGGGTTTCATCTCCTAACATTGACTTCATTTAGCTCCATATTGGAGTTGCACATAGGACATAGTGGCACTTTGGACATCACACTACACTGAGCAAATAATAGGATGTAGTGGTTGTAAAAAGGACTAAAATTTTTTGCAACAATCCAAGTGATACAGACCTAAAATCTATGTTTCTATTTATCATTATTTGATGTAAAAGTAATTATGTAATTGATTCCCCTAAAGATGTTTGAAACTTGATAGTTTAGTCAACCCCACATTGCCATACCCTATTTAGGATTTTTATGATTATAATTAGTGTATTTTGGTCATTTATCTTACTTGGTATTTTTAAGGTTAATTTTTTTTTGTTTATAAACTATTTCCAAACCACTTTGTTTATATGTCACTCTTTTGTCTAAAGAGGTGTTATGTTGGTCATTTTACACCATACTTGCGTGTTATGTTATGTTTGTTTATAGACAATGCACCCATTAGGGCATGGACTCAGATAGATTGAGTCTTGATGGGTTCTTGTTATATGTAAAGCATTAATATTTTATAAAAGTTTGAAAATACTATGTGGAACACTTATTATGGGTTTTCTTTATCAATGCATGAACTAACCTAATTCATAATCCTAATCTACATTTTTGCAAGTGTATTGGGACCTTGCATTTGACGTACCATTTTATCCTTCTAATTATGAATTCAAACTCTCTTTTAAGGAAATTTTTCTGTCTTTTTATTTTAATTTTCATGGCTTTCATCTTTTGGACCAAACAGTGAGATCACCCTATAAATGATGTGGTCATCTTGAACATCAGCAATATTTCCCTATGGAATGGTGAGATCATTCTGAGAAATAATGAGGTCATGTGCACAAATGGAGAGATTAATTATTTTGAATTTTTTTCTCTATGTTTTTTCATAGATTGATGAGATCAACCTGATTATGAGTGATATTGACTTGTGGAATTAAAGTGTCATCTAATCATAATGAGATTGTTTTTGAATTAAATTTTATATCAAGATCACTATGTAGAATGATGATATCACCCTATGGAATGGTAGGACCACTTTGTCAAATAGTGAGGTCTCTCTATAAAATATTAATATCACCCTATGGAATGAAGGTATCACTCTATCAAATATTGAGTTCTCCCTATGGAAAACAAGACCACTCTACAAAATGATGAGATTACCTTGTGTCAAAAATATATACAGCTAATGTAGAAAGATTCAAATTCCTTTAGATATCCTACACACTTTCTTGAATATCAACACTCTAATTTGTATAATTAACACACTTCATTGGTTTAATTTTTATGACAAAAAAATATTCAATAAAATTTGAATTTAGGCTCAAAACAAACATTTATGGTAATTTAGACTCTTAAGAAACTTGCCCTTTTTATCATTTTTTTGTTATTTAAACTAGTTTTAAAGTTATTTTACTTTACATTTATCATTGAAAACCAAGAAAAGCATGTATGTTCTCCCCCCCATCCCATTTAGGGATCTATGATAATTAAAATTTCTTCACTTACTACTTTTGCCACTTATTCCAAGCATAGAAGTAATGTCACAAAGGCACTCCAAAAGATATGATTGACTTGGGTGATTCTAAGGTGACATTTAAAGTACTTGTATATTTTTATTTATTATATCTGAGTATATGAGCAAGATTTCATCACCTTCCCATAAGTTTTTAAGGGAATCATGGACCTAGGAATTCATATCCCAACATAATTTCAACCCCACTCCATAGTGGGGTATACAAATTGAGATGTTGTATCGTTGGGATGTTAGTTTGACCATTTCAAATAACTTTGTTAGTGATTATTACCCTCATAACAATGTCCTAATCTAGACATTGCCCTACACTGAGCAATTAATGGATGTAGTGGTTTTAAAAAGGACAAGACCTTTTTACAACAATCCAATTAGCTTGGATCCAAATGGTGTGTTGTGACCTAGTGTTAATCTCACATATTTGACCATTTATATCAATTATAACTTATAGATTTTGGATGAAATCCATTTACTATGGAGTATTATTTGTGTAGGGTGAGTATCCCAAAGATTCATGTCACTATATGATTTTTTTAGAGAATAGGGTGTATAAACAACCCTAATTTTCATGTGCATCTCAATATATTAGATTGAAAACTTGTTTCCTCTCAAGAAGGATTATATCAACATAATCTAAGACTATAATTCAACCTTTTCAATTTTTAGGATAGGACGTATACTTTAGTGTTTTCTTCTTCTTGATTACTTGCATTATTTTAAAACATAACACTATTTGTGTGTGTATGCCAAAATACATTAAAAAAACAAACACATCTTGGACACGATAGTTTGAATAAAAAGGTGTTACGCTAATCAAATTAATTCAAAACATTTTGGCCTTGATAAAAACTGAATCAATTCATTTGTGTTTGTATTTATAAAAAGTGTAATTACTCTATTCGTTTGAGTCTAGACTATTGACCAGTTAAAAATATTAAACTCCTTTAGTCCAAATTTGAGATTTTACATTTATAAATTATAAACAAAAACATGATTGGTCTATGCTAAAGTCTTGCCTACAACTTGGGCTTAGATGGTTCACCTTTTGTGCTTGGTTTGTGTAAATTGGGAGGAATTTTCTATTTGGTTTTAAATCCTTTTATCTAGATGAATTTCATTTTATTCTTGTTTGAATATAGGTTATCTTGTGTTTACTCACACTCTATGTTTTTTGACCATTTGACTTTATTTTTTATGGTGCACTGTTGTGCTACCCATTTGTTGTGGATTTTACACTTAGGATTTATTATGTTAGATCATATCCTACACTTATTAGTTCACATTCTATGCTTCTTGATATGAAAACTATTCTTCTAATTTTTGTAATCATGACCAACCATAATCGTGATAAGATATTCATTGTATTAACATACTTTGAATTTAGGTTTTCTTGTGCTATCCTTCTACCTTCTTCTAAATTCTTAATTTAGATCAACCAAGGTCAAATATTATTAGGACTTATTTATTATAATTATTTGGAATCAATCCATTATTTTTTAATTTATTATCTTGAATCCACCTTGTCTTTTTCTTATCATAGATTGCAGACACCTTTTGACATCTGTAAGCAAAAACTCAAAACACTTCCCAAATGTAGAAAAGCATCTTCAAACGTGCAAAGGTATACTCATAGTGGGGGCTCTTATGGCCCTAATTATGAGGAGGAATATTATTATTATGGATGATAACAATAAATCATGTTTTATGATGTATTAACTATGGTAGGATCCAAACATAATTATTTTGAACAATAACTTCTAGTGGGCAAAGCTAAATCTCTCCTTAATTTGATAGAATTGGGAGCTTGATTCTGCCTATTTTCTTAATGGATAAATATCTAGAGAAACCTCTTATTCATGTCATAAAATCAAATTTTACTTAAAATAGGAAATATAAATAACTAAATTTGGAATCCTCTCCAGTGGATCAAGTTTTTATTGCATGTTATTATCATTGATGTCAAGATTTAGGTCATCTTGAAGTTGTCAATCTTGTCATTAAAGGTTCTTGTGAAATTTCATTGATGTCAAGGTGCATCTAATTAAGCAACATGGTGAGTGGTAATTAATGAATGTGCATGATATGAGAATGTTATTTTGAATGCATGATGACAATTAGGTCTACATGAATGGTGTGAAAATGAAAGGTATAGGTCATGGAAGATGTTCAAATATAACTAATGTCTGTATAGGAACCATGTGACAAGATTAATATAAATAAAATAGATAATTTTAAGGCAAGAGATAATTTTAAGGTGCATTATGACTTATGGGTGCATGAAGGACATTTCAAGGTATTAAAGGTGTTCAAGTGCATGGAAGAGAGATTTTAAGTCATATTAGGCAAGGTCATATGATTTTAGGTATGTGTGAGGATATTAAAGATTGTTTTAATAATAAAAATAAAATGGCGCAATGATATTAGTGTGGTGTAATGTATTTTATATGGTTGGTTAGTGTTTTGTTAAGATCATGACATGGAAGGAATAGTTTAAGGCATAAATTTCATTAGAAGCATGAGTAAACATAGGAATATGAGAGGTTGTGAAGGTTATTTGATCATCTATGTGAGGCATTGGACCACTCATGATATTTACAGGGTGAGCCTATAAGGGTAAGAACTTAAGTCTATATTTGCATCTAAACCTCTTTTAAACCCTACTTGGATTAATGAGGCATGAAAACACCTTGTGATAATGTATGATCATGGTGGCTTGGTGAGATGAGTGAACATAGGCATAAGTGGTTGTATTAGGTTTCTTGAGTATGTGAGTGAGGTGTTGATAGCATGAAAAGAAGCATGAAGGTTAGTTCAAGGCCTAGTAAGGTATTATGATGTCAAGAGAGAGTGTAGCCTAATGGGTTATAAAGATCAATTTACAAATAAAGTTTGATTATATTATAATTAAAAAAGTTTATTCAATTTTAGGCATGTGCATGAAGTTTGAGGTTATATTTTGAAGGGCAAGGCATGAAAAGTTGTTTGGAGATCTATTGAGTGCTTAGAATGAAGGGTTATCAACCTGAGACATATTTTATTATTCTAATTATCTCATAAAACCTTTTCATTATATCGTAAGATATTAATGATATGTGGGTAAGTATCATAACTCAAAATTCTATGTATTATTTTTTAGATTGAGGGGCTATTTTTTATGAATGTTTGTTAAGAGTGGAAACAAGTTTAAACCCTCTTAGAAACCTAATGAAGACATAATGTTGAATATTTTAATTAAATTTTCCTAGGGTGGATTGAATTTATTAGGTAATCTATTGGATATTTTATTATAATCTCCTAGGTATCTCCATCTGGTATTGGTTAGAGATAGGAGAGAAAATTTTGAGTTATAGACTTATTTTTGAAGAAGTTGTTGTAGAAGTCAAAAGTTGAATTAAACATAGTAATAAAATGGATAGAGGAAGAATATATAGACACATTTTTCATGTAAATGAAGGTTTATGGATATCTTTTATTACTCAAGTGTGCTAAATTGGTCATCTATGTAAGCCAGTCACTAATAGGCCTAATGGTGTAAACATTGAAAAACCCAAGTGGTAGTGAGAAGATGAATTGCAATGTGTTTGCATGATAGAATGTTGAAAACAAGTGCATGGAGATGGTTTTTGAGACTAGTATTTTTTTATTAATTCTTGATATAAATCTTTTACATCAATTATATTGGTGAAAATGATTAAGCCAAAATGGTTTATCTTACTTAGTGAGGTTTGTGTGAAGTGAGGTCAACAAATTGGTCTGTAAGACCAATAGTTGCCACTAGACCATATGATATTTATATTTCAAGATAATTTTGATATGTCAAAGGATAATTTTCATACATTTTATTTCTTTTAAATTTGTCATATAGGTGTTGGAGGTCTGAGTCACCATAACTAGTTTTTTGTGGAAAAATCACAGTTCTAAGTGAGTGAGTTGTAGAGGTGTTTTTGAGGCTCTATCCTCTAAGTTGAAGTCTATAATTCATATGCTCAAATTTTAGAGATAATTTAGGTTTTATATAGGTTATTTATAATCATATTTTTATTTCAAAATTATTTTCTATCTAAATTTGTTCAAGATAAAAAAAATTGTGTGTTCAAAGGCCTAATGTGAACAATGTTAATGGAGTGTTTCAAGTGGTGGATGGACATAGAAAGTGTTATGGAGATCATAATATATTTGATAAGTGTGATATGAGTTATGTATGAAGTAATATTAATGTTTATAGAGGTGAATTTTTTTCCAAGGGATCAAATGGTAACATCTTACTATACAAACTAAATACAATTAGGTCTCCATGAGACCTAAAAATGAAATGAAGTATAATAGATTTCTGACAAAAAAAATGGAAATAAATATCATTTTAATATTTTTTATGATATTTCCTATGAAATATTCTATGGCTGTCATAATATTTTAAGTGTGTATGATTTACCAAGATGTATATGAATAAGGAATGGTATATATACAAGGTAGTTTTAGGCATATTAGTGTAAACATAGAGTATCCAAATGATAGAGAACATTATTGAGAATACATATGTATTTTAGACCATAATTTTAGTGTATATTAATTTTCATGAATATATAACATGAGTTATATATATATGAAGATCAAGGTCATATGACCAAATCAGTCTTGAAGATATCTAGTTGAATGAAAAAGCCTAGAGGGTAGTTTGAGAGGGTTGAAGAGTGTCAAGATATAAATAAGGTGATCATCATATGTTGTGAAATAAACATAATTTTATTAAGTTTATAAAAATCAATCAGGTATCTGAGTTGGTTCTGAGTCATCTAGGGGTTTTTGCTTCCTTGCAAGTGGGTACTTGCTAAAGCCTAGTTAAGTGGGTTCTTGGCTAGTTGGGGTTGGTGCTCCATGCAAAGTTGGTGCTTCAATAAAATTATTTTTGCCTTATATTATTTTATTAAATTTTTATATATCATTGGTTTTTTTTCCCCTTCAAGGTTTCCCACATATGTGATGTTTTCTTGTGTTTCATGTTTATGTGGACAAGTGTTTATGCTTGCTAGATCTATATGTTTATTTGAATGGTTCATGATTTCTTAAGGTAACTTGAATTAAATGTTTATTAATAATAATTCACCCCTCCTATTTTAGTCTTTGTTATTATAAAAGAAATTATTATATAAGATCCTTCTAAGTAGGCCTAACAGCCTAAAGGAGATCCTAGAAGCAAGGATGACTAGTAGTCAAGTTCAAGGAGGTTTTCTACTAGTAAAGATCTGTTATTCAGTGGGACTAAATATGTATGTTAGAGAATAAGAATTAGAACTTATCTAATATCAATGGGTCATGACATATTTTAGTAAGTTGTAGATGGATATGATCCACCTCCTACACCACCAACTCATACACTAGGCAAGATGGAAAGTGAAAGCAATTCCAAGGAAATGAATACCACTTTATGTGGCCTATCATAGGTAGAGCTTATGAAGGTGATGCACTATTAGTTAGCCAAGGAGATATGGAAAAATTTAAATAATATATATGAAGGAGACACCAAGGTGATTATGTATAAATTATGTACCCACAAAAGGTAGTTTGAAAGTTTGAGTATGAAGGAATATGAGAGCATTACATCCTACCAATTAATGGTTGATGAAGTTATCAATGTCATCAAAAGAATCAAAGAAGAAGTGAAAGAGACTATAATTATTCAAAAGGTATTGATATTTATAACCTCTAAATTTAATTCAAATTTGTCTATAGTATAATAAATTAAAGATATATATACACTTCTAATGGATGGGCTTCATGGCATCTTGACTACCTATGAGATGAGATAAAATTAAGGAAGACCTCCCAAGAATGAAGAAGAATTCAAAACTTAGAAGAAGTTAAAATATAATAAGGTCATGGATGAGGTATGTTCAGATATTGATGATGATGAATTGATAGCCATGTTTTCTAGGAAATTGATGTTTGGATTTGGTAAGTACAAGGGTAATTTTCCTTTCAAATGTTTTAATTGTGGTAAGACCGGTCACTTTGCATCTAAGTGTCCTAATAAGAATAAGATAGATTATAATGAAGAACATCATGGAGATAATAATAAGGTATATAATCCTAACAAAATTAAGAAATATTTTAGGAAGTATGAAGGCAAAAAATGGTCATTTAAGATTAAGAAAAGTTTCTCTACCAAATAAGATAATAGCTCATCCGATGTAAGTGACACAAGTACATCTGATAATGATGATGAAAGTAATGAGCATGACAATAATGAAACCATATTAATGGCTATATAAATAGATAATTGGATTTAATCAAAAGTAAAAGGCCTTATAGATGATGAAGAAGAGGTTGAAGTGAACTTTGAGGCTGAATTGGTGAGTGCTCTAAAGGATTTGAAGTTCCAAATAATGAAGAATCATAAACTAAGATAATTAGGTAAGGACTATGAAGAGAAGATTGGTTATTTTGAAGAGAGACTGGGTAACACATCCAAGGAGCATGATAAGATCAAAAATCAGGTTGAAACTCAAATGAAGATAGTCACTGCTAGCCTAAAGGGCAAGGAAGAAAAATGCACTAGTTATGAATTAGAAATGGAGTCCTTAAAGTCATAGTTGGATCAAGAAACTAGAAAGATGAAGACCTATGAGAAGTTTAAACATAACTCTAAGGTTCTAGATGACATTTTGAGTAGTCATAAGTATTCCAATGATAAGGTAGGTATTTTTTTCAAAGTAGATCAAAATGTAAACAAGGAGAATGTTAATATGAAAAAGAAGGTCAACCTCAAGAACAATATGAAGACACGTTTTATGAAACATCCTAACACCATAATGCATGCAGATTCATTTAGTGGTTAATGTTTCTTATGTAGTTAGTTTTCTCATAGATCAAGAGAGTGTAGAAGACCCTCAGATAATGAGTACTCATAGGACTAAAAAGGGATTCATAGGCCACATCAATTAAGATATATGATTGATGTTGTTTTCCATAATTATCTTAACATTGGTCATATTGCAAGATTATGTCATCATGAATCATGAAGATAAAATAAGAAGATTCAAGATCTTAGAGTTCATGAAAGTAGACAAACCAAGATGTGGAAACAAAATATAGTCTATCTTTGTCATGATCAATCTAAAATTTACAGTGGATTACTTTTTATGGTAGAGCATTAACTAGATACTGAAGAGTATCAAGAGTGTTCATTATCAACTCAAGTTATTAAACACATGGATGATGAAGAGGCCAAGATAAAGAGGCTAATCAAGCCTAAAAATATCCTAAAGGATCATTAGTCTTGTGAGAGCATAAAGATATAGGAATCTCCTAATTTTATGTTGTTCTAGTTCCCTATGGTAATGGCTGACTCCATTAGGCTTCATAGAGACACTCATTAGTTACTAGAAGCTCGGTATCTATCATTAAGACATATTAAAGAATGTTGATAGAGTTGGAAGTGTTTTTGGTATATGAGAGATGTTTTAAGGAAGATGAGGATGGTCTGAGAGTCCTAATGACTCATGTGGTGAGATCAAGTTGTGAAGACAAAGGGGGAGTCCCTACTTCTTTATTTGACATCAAGAATATGGTAGAATAGTGTGTGATTAAAGGTTTGAGTAATATCCGTCATGTCAAGGACCAGGTGAGTGGTCTTGTGATCCAAATTAATTTGAAGGAGGTTCTCATGGAGTAAGGGGGGAATGTTCCTTTATTGCTTCATATTGTGTGTGTTGAACTTTTGTTGCAAGAGGGTGTGATTCCATATGTTGCAGGTGTGATCATGTTTTGTTTTTGAGAAAAGAGATAGTTCTGGGAGAATTAATACCATAGGGAGATGTATATTTATGAGAGAATGATCATTTTTTAAGAGTGTTTATAATCTAGTGTCTATGAGAAGAAGCATCAGATCAGGGGTAACTTTATAGTTCTATGTTGTGAAGTGTCAAGATAGTAAGGTATAAGTCATAAAAAATATGGTTTCTTTAGGTCCTATGATTAGATGGTATTTTCTGGAAGACCCTTTGTCTTTAATTTCAAAGGGGGAGAAAGACCAAAATGGGGAGATGAGAATGATTAAGTTGTAGTGTATTTTCCATCAATGATAAAGGGGGAGTTTGTTGGTGTGTTGTTGTCATTGATGTCAAGTTTTATGTCAAGGTTCCCGTCAACTTGAAGTTATCAATGTTGTCATTGAATTTTCTTGTGAAATGTCATTGATGTCAAAGTACATATAATGAAGGAGAATGGTGAGTGTTCATTGAGTTATGTGCATGATATGACAAGGTTCTTGTGAAGGTATGATGACAAGTAGGTTTGCATGAGTGGTGTGAGCATGGAAGGTACAAGCCATGGAAGATGTTTGAAGACAACTAATGTCTACATAAGAACCATGAGATAGAAGAATTTGAATACAAATGAGAATTTGAAGTCAACTTATGACTTATAGGTACATGAAAGGATAGGTCAATGTAACAAAGGTGTTTAGGTGCATAGAAGAGATATGTTAATCATATGATGCTTGGTGATTTAGGTTTGTATGAGGTTGTGGAAGATTGTTGTCATTTGAAAGAGAATGAAGTAGTGATATGAGTTTGGTGTAATGTTGCATCCTGATTCCTCACTAAATAAACCATTTGACTATTAATAGATATCTATAGTGGACACATATGATATTGGTTTATATTTTTTATTAAGCTTGAGATTTATGCTATTTAGGAATAAATAAATGTTTCTTAGTTATAAAATAGTACATGATTACTTATTATGAACTAGTTTATATATGAATTTACATTTTAAGCACATTAACATATTATTTCAATTATATATTATTATGTTATGATTATCATGTGATATGATCTAATTAACTGTGTTTTGAGGTGGATGAAGGAGAATTCATCCCTCAAGCTTATTAAAGGAAGAGCATCATTGGAGAGAATGATGTAGATTGAGACATCATAGATCAATAGTGAGCTAGCAAAAACCCTAAACATACCACAATAGTTAGTCATGGTAGAAAATGCATTAAAACTGATTACTTTTGGTGTTTGTTTAAACTATTATTTCTTTTGATTACCTAAGTAAGTAAAATTAAATACATATTATTAATTATGAATTTTGGAATTTACCATTAAATTACTTAAATAAAATTAAATGATAAATTAATTTAATATAAAATTGGGTATTTCATATTAAAATATAAAAAAGGGAATTGCTTTTTAAAAAACATTGAAATTAGAAAAATAAAATAATAAGAAAATCTAGAAAAAATTAAAAAAAAAAATTAGATGTCTTAAATTTAGTAAAAACAAAAAAAATATTGTAAGGAAAAAGACACACCTATTTTATTTACTTAAGGGAAAGAGTTGATGATTCTTAGGTATTAGGAAAAGAAGGTCAAAGAGGAGAACAAAGGTGAAACCAAGGGAAAATAGATATAGTGTATCAATGAATTTAAGAGGTAGGAGATGTTTTCAATTATTCATCATTGTTTAAAGGATTTTGTGCATGATTTTGGTTTTAAGAACTTAGATAAATTCCAAAACCTTTAGCTAAAGACATGATTATAGTCAACAAGAAATATAATTTCAATCTTGGTTGTTAATTTAATATATAATTTAAATAATGATTAAATCATTAGCTAAAAATAGCCAAGATTCTCCTTGTCTAAACATGTAGATTTCTATATGGCATCAACTTAGCCAGAATTATTGTTGTTAAGATTTCCTAGTGAACCTTGTTTAAAGTGTTACTTAGTTTGGACTCACTGTTTTATGGTTTTTATTTCACCAATAAATTTTATCTCATCTGTTGTGGTCAGTGTATAAAGAACTAAATTATACATCCATAGTTTTTTACACATTACCAATAAACATACACGTTGAGCTATATAGGAAGAATTGTAGAGTTTTTAAAAGTGAAAAAGCCAACACAAATTTATTATGGTGTAAAATTGCTATATTGAAAATCAAACTTCTTTGAAAGTGCCAATCCAAAATTATTTTTCCTAATGTCATTCTATTCCTATATTTTCTACTTAGATAATTAAATTTTAGGTTGTGGTAAATGACTAAGGAGTTATCCATGTTCAATAAAGATAGTCTATTTGGATGAGCAACTGAAAATCATTTATCCTACTTATTTAATTGTTAATTTTTTACCCAAAACCAATCACTACATAGTAGTGTTGACCCACTTAGGAAGATTATTTCCAAGTTATATTTAGATAAAATGTTGGCTATAAAAGAATATGTTTACACTCTATATGACTAAGTACACTAATCATATTGGACTATCCTTGTATGAATTATTACTTATCAAGTGACTAGATGTAATCCCAAACATTTATGATGTATTATAACATATTGATATATGATCCTGGGTAGGAATTATATGTATAAATTTTATGATTATTTATAGCTAATTATTCTTTAACCAACCTGTAATCCAAATAGATACTTAAACTAAGAGAATGATTTTTAAAAAAAATTGAATAAGGCAGATATTATTAAAATATGGGTCGTTGTTGTTGTATTAGGCATTAATTTAAAATATTCATTCTTGTATAAAAAAGGGGGACTTCTAAAACATCACTATTCTATTGATGTATCATTGGATTTATATGCATCTAATTAATTGAAATTGGTCCATTGCTAAGGTGAAAATAGAGTGAACACTAAATTAAAATATAACCTTGATGTCTCTAGAAGCATGTAATTCACTATTAAAATTTTGTTATACTAGATATTGGGATGGGACATAGGCCTTTATTTAGAATTTTAATCATTGGTGAATTATATATATATATATGAGATTAATTATATATATTCTAAGGTGGGAGTATAGAATGGAATTATATTATCAAATTCCTTATGTTTTAGGCATACCCTAAATGTTCAACTATTTTAGGAGAATAGGAATTTCAAAAAAAAATAAGAAACTAAAGAGCTGCATGATTCATTTTTTAAAAATATATATGAATCTTTAAAATCTTGATATTTAGTATAATATTAAACACAAAAAAATATTTAGGAGATTTAAAATATATATGAGTACATATCTAAATGGTCATTTAAGTTATTGGATATATGGGATTATATTCAAGTAATTCATCATATAAAACTAGTAAATTTAAAATGTGTAAGCATAAAATTAACATAACAATAAATTATGAGATGCCTAACCCAAAAAAACATAATGGTTAAGTAATTTCATAAAATTGCCTTCGAGAGTATCGACGTCCATAGTTTCATTCTTCGGGTGAATTATGAAAAGAATGAAAAAAATAGTTTTGAATTTATTTTATGGTTGTCAAAAATGGATTTTATTATTCTAGTAGTTATATTTGATTTTATGTTTTCATGAATTAATAATACTTTAATATCCTAGTAGTAGAATCTAGTAATTATGGTTGAAAACCTTGGACTATAGTAATATGGGTTGGCATAATGTGTAGGTAATTGGAAAATGAATTGAATTATTCTATAGACCATTTTAGTTATTATTTTCTGGTGAAATATTAACTGAAAATTAAAATAAATTGAGTAAAGCAAACTTAACAAATGATTGCTTGTAAACCCCTAAATATAAACTGATTGTTATAATAGATTTCTTACATTTTGGAGAAAACAAAGTTCTTGGTGTACTAGCTATTTTATGAAATATGTGTTTCCATGTATTTATGACTACTTCATTAGATTGGTTTCAAATCTTATTAGTTTTTATTTAAACATATAAATTGTGGATTAGAAATTGCATAGCATTAGAGTACCTACATGTGATGCACATTAAGATATGCAAGTGATAGTATATGGGGATTATACCTTTATTTATTTAGATGATTTGATTAAGTCATTAAGTCACATAAGAATCAAGAACTATAACCCTTTGGAATAGTCTCCTAAAATCAAATGAGTCGCTAAAATAAAAATTTATAAATGGGTTTATGAATTATATAACTCACTATATATAATAGGAATGGTTTTTAGTCATATCTATTATGTATAGAATACTTTTGAGCATTACATACTATGAGTGTGTTAATATTTATAAATGTTTAGCTATAATTAATGTATATTGGTGCATCATGATGCATGTTTATATGTTATGATAATTTTGTATGCTTGAATGCAGTTTTATTTATTAAATACCTAGGTGGTATAATTCTATATTGTTTACTTGTTATTATCTACATGAATTGATTGAGTCTTGAAAATCATAAGTTAGATTATGCATTGTTTTATAGTTGGGAACTTATGATAGTATGGAATATGATAGGGTATTATATTATAAATTATGTTGTAATAGGGTGGTACATACTATGATCATTATACCTAAACTCATATCCACATTTGACCATTTTACTATTTACATGCTGGTTATTGCTATGAATAATGTGTGTTGTTACAGTTGGTAATATTTATGTATGCATGGATGCATACTTTGAGAGTTTAAAGAATGAAATGTTGGTATGTTATTTTGTTCTATGGGAATGATGAATGGATTCATTTCATATAGTTACTTATATATTTGTTTATGTTTTCATGATTTTAATACTACTTTATATGACTATTTTTTGGAAAACTAGTAGTTATGTCTTAGAATACTAGACTATGGTAATATGGGTTATCATAGTTACAGTATTTTTGGAAACAAATATTAGTTGTTGAAATATATATTTATCTATATTTTACCTCGGTGGTATAGACCGTAGTCATTATTTATAGTATGGGATAGAAATAATGCCAAATTCATTCATACATCTGAAGGAATAAATGTATGATTTGGTTACTCCTATGTTTAGTATCTAGTTTGATTATATGTGTGAATGGGATGTAAAATAAATGAATATTATGGTTGATTTTTTTCTAACCAATATGCATTAATGATTTATAGTAAGGAGTGAGATGGACTTAAATGGCTTATTAGTTTCACAATGGTAGATAAAGGTAATCCAATCAAGTGGTCTGTATGAATTTGATTATTTTAGATCATTATTATGTATCATTTGTAAAAATTTGGGCCAAAGTATTCTTGTGATAAATTATCATTTCATGAGTATGATTCACATGTTTATGAGATATCTTGTAATAGAATGGATTTCTATGATACACTACATGTTTAGTTGAGAATCATACAACACATGGGTACTTACTAGTCTCTCTAGATTCCCATGCTATCACTATCTACTCATCCATGAAGGGATGGCCATTCCTTGATGGGAAAATATATTGGGAATCATTGGTCCATGTTTGGTGTGTAAAATTTATTGAATGATGTTATCCCTCCACACAATAGTACTACTATTGAGATGACACTTGGGATTGCCATTGGAGAGTATGGAGAACTCATGTTTGAGGGAGCCATGCATCTATGCGTACATTATATTATATTATATTTATAATTAAGTATTTTCATGAATATTTGTAATTAATTGTTATTATAAATCAACTTCAATGGTTGAAGACTTGTTTCAGATGTAGCTAAGTTAATGTAATTACTTTTTATATTTGCATTGTGATGTGTACTCTCATGATATTAGAGATTAGCATTATGTGATGTATTATGTTTATTGTTATTATTACCTTGTGTATTTTTTATGGCCTTTATATATTTTAATGTTTTAATATATAATTGGTACATGTTAAATTTTAAAAAGCATGCATTTTTATGTCTAACACAATAGGGTTGTTATATGTGGTATCAAAGTTGTGGCTCAAAATGTAGGACACAATGAGTCTATTGGCATTTTCATGTCTTTATATTCACCAAATGAACATAGTGACATGAATTATTAAATTGGTATTTTGTTTTTGTGGTGCCTCAGTGTAGAACCACGTTACAACATGATAAGAGGTTTGTGACATTTGTAAAATGTGTGTGGCACATTTAGTGTGTACCCTTAAGAGCACTCATATCCCTTTGAGTTTTTTAGGTGATTGGTTTATCAAGTGTCCCATTAGTGATGGTTTTATTTTAGGCTTGGTTTGATGAGTATATAATGTAGTTCATGATATAAGAACAAGATATTTATACCATAATTTGATTTCTTAGATCGAACACCTCAAGTGTGATTACACCCTTCTTAGTAAACAAGTCACCTTCACCATTTTTGTTTTATGTTGTGAGTTTTTTTAAGTCCAGGATGCTTCTAATTTATTATAAATTTTGTGATTCAATTTTTTTCCTTATTATTCATTAATCCTAAGAATGGAAAATATTATAATACCAATTCATTTCTGGTACCACTTAGTGCAGTGGGAATTTTATTGTAGTAGGGTGATACTATTTTGGTTGAGAGTTCTTATTTGTTAGGAACTTGTTTATGGTTGGCACCCTTTAAGCTATGTGGTTTAGGAAGAAGGGTCATATCTCTTATTTATATTAGAGATGAGTTGTTATTTTCTCATTATCCTTTGACATCATTATAATCTACTGAGAGGATTCATATTTTCTTGATGTTGATTTAGTGCTCTCTTTTATAGAAACTTCTCTTTGAATGATGTTCACTATACTCCCATGATGTTTGTGGGAGGACGTATTTTAATTATTTTTGACAGAGAAGTTATGGGATTAGATGGATTGATACATCTTTGTGATCAACATTTTATTTTTCCTAGTTCTAGAAATAGATTGTGATATTATACTCATAAATTTGGCAAGTAGTGTAGACACTATAACACTATACACTTATATTTTTTTATGAATAAATGCCTCGAGACCTCCTAAAGACCACCTAAATATTTTTAATCCTTAAAAACCCATATTAAAATAAAAAATCACTATTATTATAGTCACATAATATTATTCAAAATCACTATTTCAAAGTACTATTCAGAATTATAATTCACTATCACTATTCACTATGGGACCCACTATCACTATTCATGATGAAATGTAATATGACTTGAAAAGTGACATGGTAATGTGATATGGTAAGTGACATATCTTACAAGTGATGTGGCTTGATTTGGGACATCATACCCCACCTAAGACCCTTCCCAAAGTGCTTGATGGCCTCAATTAACCATCACAAGCCCCCCCATTGAAATATGGCAAATTTCCCCTCAAAGGACAATTATTAAACATTTATTTTTACTTAAAATATGAAATTAAACTTCAACATAAGATACCTACCTCTTTATTACTTTGGGAAAGAAAAAGGGCACCAATTTTTTTACTTTTTAACCCAAATGGGACACTCACCAACCCAAATGTAAATCCTCACCCACCTCATTTTGACCAATTAATCCAACACATATAAAATGGAACAATAAATATATTATTACTCTTTTTTCATGACTCTTCATATCATATTCTATAAATACCCCCTTCTCCTTTACCCAACGTTATGTTAGAGATTAGAAGCTAGTTTTTGGTTAAAGCACTCTTGTTGCAGGTTTTTTACTTTTGGAGGAAGTTATCCACTTGAGAATGAGATCATCCTCATTTTTGAGGATAAAATATTCAAATCATCAAATATATATTATAATCACTCCAAGATTTCATCAATAATATCATCAACAACACCATCATCAGTAACCATCTCAAACGTAACCTTGTTTATTTATTTCATTTCAAATTATTATCTCCTTCGGCCTCTTCTCTCTTGAACTCTATAGATTTCACCTTTAACCACTTCTTTTTCCCATTTTTAACTTCATTTATTTCCTTTTCCATATTTACCCACTTGACCCTTTTTACCTCTTTGCCATAATTCACCCACTTGACCCCTTTTGCCTCTTGGCCATATTTACTAGACCATTTATCCCTTTTACCTTTTTCCATTATATATTATTAATAATTTCTACCATCAAATTATTTATAATTTCAATAATTTATCAACCTCAACCAAACCATCTTTCCCTTTTGACCATTTTCCAAACCAAAACCATAACCTTGCCTCGACTAGGCTTTTAGCATTTGCTTTATTTAGTCATTTTCTTAGCAAAGAATCCATATTAAATGTATTCAATTTCATATTTAATATCATTTAATGAAATTATATTTTAGTTTATCATTTCAATTTAATTATGTAAATAAGGTGGATTGACAGCCTCCTAGGAAGCTTTCACTTCTAGGACCTAGCTCATGCTAGGCAATCCACTTTGTTACTTGTCTAAAAAACATGTTTTTTTAGTGTTTTATTATTACAAGTTATTCCTTCATAGCCAAATAATATTATCCACCATCATCTAGATCACATGAACATTTGATACCAAGTTCTCATAACCATTACCCTTATTGATAGTTTCTATTTTTCATACTTAGGAAAAATTAGAAAATAAAGAGAAACATTTTGGTACACCCAGTAGGACCCCTTATGGATTCATAGTTTTTTAGGCATATAGTTACATTTATTAAAATATAAATGCTATTAAATTTATATTATTTATAAATTACAAAAAAAGAAAAAAATAATTCCTTTATTTTTCCAAAAATCTAAAAAAAAAAAGTTTTCATCTTAGGGATAGGTTGCATTTTATGTCTTGCATTTAAGTACATTTTAGCTATTACTTGTTTGCATGAAAAGATACCAAACTCTTATTTTGGGTTTAAATTGAGTGAATTAATTGTAATACCTACTTAATGGTTAGATCACCTAGGTTAGTTAAATGCATTATGAATTAATCATAACACATTTATGTTACACTACCAAACCACACACACAAATTAAACATCAAAACTTATTTGAGACAAGGCCCATTGGGATTTCATTACCATTTGGATCACCTTACCCAAATTTGAGATCCCACTTGGATTTCATCATGAATGGGAGAACCCACTCCATTTTTTGATAGATTATAAACTCCAAACAAATGGTATATATTGGTGAAGCACCTACATTGATTGTAGGATAGTGAAGTGAGGGGACCAAGCCCCAAGTACTAGGCCACATCCTTGGTTTAGTGAAGATTATTTGAGCACCAAAATTCAACTCAAAACCATCTTTAGATGGATTTTCTAGTACCTAACTTACAAGCCAATTTCCCCTTTTATACTCTTTAAGGCATAAGCCAAAAGTGATTTAAAATAAATCTTAGGATTAATTGTGATTTTAGTGTGTGTTTAGTTTGATTTAGGTTTTTTTTTGATCATTGTGTGAGGTAAGAGGTTCATTATCCATTTATAAATTTCTCTTATGGTCTTAACTAGACAACAAGTGAAAAAACAAAACAATCCAACACCATCTTCTTCTTCATCCTCATCCATGGATTATACCTCAAGCATTGATAGATCACCCCATGCTTCACTACACCATTATCCCCCACCTATGGTGCCTTCAATAATCCCTGAAGATGATTCAAAATTTCCACCTCTCTAGAAAACAATCTTGTTACTTTAAAACACTATCTTAATAACTTAGCCTACCATACTTTGAGAGCTTTGGTTCCTCCTATGGATCCACCCTATTATATTCCACACCACTTCATGGTTGGTTTTGTATCATCCCACCATTATTTTTATCCAAGCTTCATATTCTACCATTTTTTCATCTACCACCACCACCCAAACACCCATTACCTCAACTAATACCTCTAACTTTGGCTCAAATTTACCCCTTGTCACTTTTACTCCTTTTGCTAGCATGGTGTCTTCCACACCCATCTCTACCATTCTCTTTAGCTTAACTAATATACCATTGTCAACCCCCTTTCATAACTTTGTACCCTCCATACCACAAACACCTCCCCCTATTATCACTAAGATCACTATCCCTCAAAAACCCATAAACACTTTAGCATTACCAACCCAAACTATGCCCCCATTAACCAAACTAAATGTATCCCTAAACTAACCATTATCAGTTCCTCTAAAATCCCTCATGGCATCTTATTAGTATATCCCCAACCCATTGGGAAATATTGTACCTTCCACCCAACCCTTACTTCTTATCAATCTTTTAAGAACACTATCCCAACCTCAAATTACCACATACTAATATGTTACCACTTCAATACCTCCTACCACATAACAATTCATAGCTACAACCCAACCTTAAAAAAACTCACCACCAAATTGTGTAGTTTTCAAACCCCAACCCAACCTAATTAATATGCTTGTAGATAACATGACCCAACTTGAATCATCTATCTTTTGGTCCCATTATCTTTTATTCTGCAATTAAATCTATAATGAACCTATCAGCCCTTATATCCTGATTCATGTTTATCCTCCTCAATGGGAGCTTCCAAAATTCTCTAAGTTTTAGGGGAAGGAGGATCCTCAACAATATTTGAGGGTGTTTCACAATTCTTGTTACTTGATTACCTATTATGATGCCCTCCTTCTCTGAACCTTCCCTATGTCTTTATCAGGGCTCACCTTGGATTGGTATGGTGCCCTTTCTAAACATTCTATCTTCTCATTTTCCCAACTCACCCAAATTTTATTAGATCATTATTATATCAATATATCTAAGAAGTTCTCCATAACTAACCTCTATTCTATTAGGCAATTTGATGATGAATCAATTTCCATCTTTTTTTCACGATGGTGAGGCCTCGTTAATCAATTATCCTTTTCACTACCAAAAAGAAACTCATCAAAATTTTCTCTAAAGGATGTGAGAAACACATCTCTCTCATGCTTTAGGTGTAAACATTTAGAACCTTTGATGAAGAATTCACATTGGTGCAAAAACTTGAGAACTGAGCCATAGAAGAGGGTAAATTTAAATTATGAAATAAGAAATCCACTTTTAAACCTAATGACCCCTCTTCCTTAAAAATAAATAACCAACCCAATTATAAATCTAAATCATCTACAAATGTGCTTGTCTTGAAAACTATCCCACCTCCATCTATTAACCAACCATGACAAAAAACACCTTCAATCCTTCTTACCCACCAAACCAAAATCAAAGATGGGTACCCCTAAGAGATTCACCCCTATAAGGGAATATTATGCCTCTATCTTGGATAAATTGATAAAATCGATTGTTATTCAACATCCATCGATCAAGCCACATCAACAATTTAACCCCTCTCACCTTATGCCTAGGTGGTACAATGAAAATGACCATTATGCTTTCCATCAGATCATCAAACATGACATAACCTAGTGTAACACTTTTAAAAGTCTTGTCTAAAACCTAATTTTTAATGGAAAATTAATGTTTGATAACTCTAATGTACCCCTAACCATTCTCTTGATATTTTTTTCAAACCATTCCCTAACCATCCTCTACCTACCCATACCCATGACAATCAATTTGAACCGTCTTTATCTGATGAGGCATACATAATCAACATCATAATAAATGAGCCCATGGAAGATGAGCCTCATATTCCCATTTACTCTTCACCAACCTCACCTATGGAAGAAGCAAATTTATCTATTAACCCTTTAGAGACCCAAGTAGAAGGATCTATATCCCCCACTTCTCTACTTGATCAAACCAAATCCATGCCCACCTCTCATTTCATAGAATTGGCCATTGATCTAACCACCCCTTCCTCTACCCCACCAAGTGAATTGATATAACTCATATCTTATCCTTTGGATACCATATAAAAGGAAGGAGTTAGGACCATACCTAAGTCTTCAATCAAACAAACATCCCCTCTCTTAATCACCCCATAAGAAACCATTATTTTGGAACCTTATAGCTCAAGTAGAGATTAAGGAACCATCCCACATTCTTCACCTAAGGGATTGACATTTGAAACAATAGATAAAAGAACAAAATCCATTTATAATCTCTTTTCTTGGTTAGTGCAAAGTTTAAAATTAGCCTCACAACCCATCCTAGATAGAACCACTTCCTAATATTGTTTGGAGCTCCCATACCAAAATAGAATTTAACCTTTGACTTCATTAGCATCCACTTTTCAACCTATTACCACCACATCATCAAACATTTATTTCCCCAAAGATGTGAGGGAACCAAATTAGCCACCTCCACCTAGATCATCTCATAATCTTCTATCTAAACCAACAGAGAATTTAGTATCCTTCCCACACCTATCATCACCCATACCCCCATCGAATAAGGATTAACCCCCTCTAGGCCACCTAAAAAACCAAAAACCAAGATGGAACAAAGGTTATAGTTACTTAAAACTCATCTTTAAGTTATACATATGCCACCTCCTTCTCATTTTCTATCTATTTTGGGACCCCACCCTTCTACCATCCTAGTCACTTATTCTTCTTCAATTAAACCAACACCCTTTTCTATTCCTACCACTTTGTTGCCTATGCCATCAAATTCTTCATTATTATTATCTAATTTATCCCCCTATACTTTTCCACGTATTATCAATCCCCCATCCTCTACTTCAAAAACATCTACCATTAGCTTGATCATAGCTAAGCCAACTCAATCTAAACCATCTACCAAAATTGTCCAACCACTAACCCTCTCTAAGGTCAATACCATGCCTAAGAAGGTTATTATTTCCTTAATAAGCATCTAAACACCGTAAACACCATTGAAGGAATCTTACTTTATTATTTTATAGAGGCTATTGCAAACTTCCTCCATTGAACTTCAACTTATTAAACCATTCACCCCTTCTAACACGAAAACCTCTTTATTTAATGATGCTCAAATATATGTGTACCATAATACACTAGGACATAACATACAGATTTGAAAATATCTCCACTTTCACCTACCTTACTAACCCAACTACCACCCTAACTTATCCAACCACTATCCCAACCTATGTTGACTTTCTCACTCTCATCTACAAGCAAGGACAAGGCACTGAAGTAATGACCCAGTTCAATTGAGCCCATTGTCCATACCATACACATGCTTACCCAATATTAAACACAACAAATGGGAAAGGAGGAGCTAATGTGTCTATTCCATGGACATATCCTTTGGAATCTCAGCCTCCTAAGTAAGACCAAACACCAACACCACCGCCCAGGCCATCACCTAGACCCAGAGTATCCATCCTAGGTGTACCTCCCACAAAATCCTCTAAATCCATTCAATAAATTATATTGAAGCAAATTAATCAGGAAATAGTGAAGGTGAGCCCTTAAAACTTTATCCACACCTTTCCTCATCATCATCAAGGATTAATAGATGCCCTATAGTCTATTGAGGTTTATCCATATGACCCTCAACCCCTTGCCTCCTTTTTTGAGACCCTCCAACATTATACCATTATCACCTTCCCTGATTATAAGATACCTATAGCACACTTTAAGGAATCTAACCCACCTCTATTTATCACCATATATATCAATAATATCTACATCAAAATGGTGATGATTGATGGAGGAGCTAGAAACAACATAATCTCCTGTCATGATTTTGATCAACTGCATCTACCAAAGAATATCATGGCCAAAATCACAACAATTATTCATTCCTTTAATGACACCATGGCCACTACCTTAGGGACCATTTATCTTCAAATATTCTTGGGACCTCACACCATCCCTAAGCATTTTTATGTTATAGAGGGTGAATTCTAATATAACATTCTACTCGAACACCACTAGATTCAGGCTATGAGTTGCATCCCCTCCATTTTACACAACTGTGTTAAATTCAAACATGAAGGGAAAGTCATAACCATCAAGGCTGATCCCAATCCTTTTACATGTTTCAACATGACCTATAGGCCTAATGATGTCCTTCCACCTTCATCTCCCTCACAGCCAACTAATCATATTAACACAATTGCACCATCAACCATCACCCATAGTGCTTCTACCATGAATAATGATTAAGCCTCAACTAGTGTATCTATCCCTTCTTCCTAGATTCCCATTGAGGACTCCTTGACACAAAATTTCCAATACCTTTCTCTTGGGGAGTACTAAATTTTAGCCTTAGATGCCTTTCCCACTCCCCAGTTATATGAGAACCTTCAAAAAGACCTTTCTTATGACACCAACATAGGTACCATCATCCCCTTTAGACTTCCCAATAATCAAACATAATTTTTATATTGGGGAATTGATCAACCACTCCTTACTCCTATCACCACTCCATATATTCAACCTTTCACTTCTTATTTATCCTATCTAAGAAACCCAACCTTTACAACAACCTATCCTCACCATTGTACATGGAAAATATTTGGTATGGGCCTATACAAATAAGGACCTCATGAATTACTTATTTTCAAGACTTAAAAACCTTGTGAGTTCTTTGGGCTTAGGTTTGAACCACCAAAAGAACCCACCTCACCAAAACCTATTGATATCCCCATAGAAGAGATTTCATCTTGTCACAATACATATTCTCAATCCAGAGACTCTAACATCATCCCATCCAAATTTTTTTTATCAGTACCATTATTGTAGGCCTTCTTACCTATCAACACAATGGCCAAACTAAAACCTTTCCTCTCATCCACCTAAAAATGATCGACCGTGATTCACCAAACATCTATATCATTCAACACCAAGATGATAATTTTATCCTCACCTACCTTGGTGTAGGAGACTCTCCCATCTATAAATCCTTTCCTTTAGTAAACTAGACCATGCTTAATGAATCAGCTATTGACATTAACTTAGGAACCTAGGAGAATCCTCATATCATTAACCTAGGCCAATCTTTTGACTCAAATGAGTAACGTGATTATCACAACTTCCTTTAGTATCATAGTATCACATTTGCTTGGTCTTATTAGGATATGTTGAAGATTGACCCCTCCATCACCCTTCATAACATCATTACCCATCCATAGGCTAAGCTAGTACAGTAAAATATTCGCAAAATGCACCTTCATATAGATCTTCTCATCAAGGAAGAACTTTAATGTCTTTTATCTATCAACTTTATTCAACCCATTGACTACCCACAATAGGTCTCTAATATTGTTCCCATTACCAAGCCCACTAGGAGACTCTACCTTTATGTGTATTTATGAAACCTTAACCTTCCATGACCTAAAGATGACTTTCCTTTACCCAACATCAACCAATTATTCAATAGTATCATAGGTCATGAGATGTTATCCCTCATAGAAAGATTTTCAAGATACAATCAGATCTTGATCACCCCCTTAGACCAACATAAAACTACCTTCATTACTCTTTGTGGAACATTCTATTATTAGGTCATGCCTTTTGGATTAAAAAATGTAGGAGAAACTTATCAATGGGCCATGACCTATTTCTTCCATGATATTATTCATAAAATTATAGAGGATTATGTGGATGATCTCGTTAGAAAATCTAAACACCACAAGGACCGTTTATTTGTTCTCACTATCATTTTTGACCAACTGATCTAATTTTATGTTTGCCTCAATCCCCAAAAATGTATTTTTGGGGTTTTATTTCTAAAAGCTTCTGGGCTTTATCATATCCCTCCATGGAATTGAGATTGACCCTACTAAAGTCAATGCCATCCTAGAAATGCCTCCCCCAACAAACCTTAAGCAACTTCATATTCTATAGGGAAAACTCCAATCTATCCATCACTTCATCTCTTAATTATTAGATAGATGCTTACCCTTTCACCAATTGTTAAAGAAAGACACCTCCTTTAGATGGACCAAATATTATCAATAAGTCTTTGATTCACTCAAAGAGTACTTGCTTTCTCCACATATTCTTATTCTACCTAGGGATTACCACTCTTTCTACATTTAAATATCCACCACTAATCACTCTTTAGGTGTCACGCTAGCTCATCAGAATGAATAAAACAAGGAGCAAGTCATTTACTATATCACTCACATGCTTCTAGAGTATGAGACATGATATACCCATCCTGAAAATCATTGTATCACTCTCATTTTTGTTGCCTTTAAGCTTTGTCACTACTTTTTTAATCATATAATATATGTTATCACTAACACCAACCCACTAAAGTATATGCACTCCAAACCATACAAAAATCAATATATGGATAAATGGCTCATGCTTCTAGCTGAGTTTGATCTTGAGTTTTATTCACCAAAAATCCATTAAAGGGTACGCCATTGCTGATCAATTAGCTAAATCCCCTCTCCCAAATAACCAACCCATTCCATTAACATTTCATTATCAGTCTATTGAAACTCTTTCTCAAGGAGAACCCTCTTAGCAAATGACCATGTTTTTTGACGGCTCTAAATGCCAACATGGTGGGGATGCAAGCATAGTTATCATACCCCTTCATGGTGAACCTATTCCACTATCATTTAAACTCAACTTTAAATGTACTAACAACATGGTAGAACATGAAGCTTTGGTCATTGGTCTCCAAACCTCTTTTTCCTTAAGAATCAAAACTATTTCTATCTTTGATGATTCTCAAGTCATGATTAACAAAGTTAATGGGTCATATCAATGTAAAAATGACATTTTACAAAAGTAAAAGATCCTCATTGTTGAGATCTTAACATCTCTTTACCGTTATCAAATCCAATTAGTGCCTTAATCTACTAATAAATTTGCAAACATAATAGCCTCTCTTGCATCTCAAATACCTTCTCAACCTATGAAATCCAAATTATTTATCACCATACACCATTTCATTATGCCCTTGTATATCAATTTAGACCTTTGAACCATCTTTAGTGTGGAGGCATCTCCTTTAAATGTTTGTTATGCATCAACTTGGGCATCATTCCACCTGACCTCTCAAAGAATGCCTATAGGTCTTTATGCAGGGCACCTCTCACTATACCATACTAGGGGAATCCTATATAAACATGGCTTTGATGGTCTTCTCCACTTTTATTTATGTAGTCACAATATTCCTTATTCCATTAAATAAACCCATCATGGAGTTTGTGGGGGATATTTAGTGGCTTTTTTGTCACCAAAAGAATCCTATGCCTAGGCTACTATTGGCCTACACTCAATCAATACTATTGTGACTATGTAAAGAAGTTTTTTAAATGCCAATAACATGCTATCTTGCATCATGCACCCACTCATGCCCTTAAATTATCCATGGATTATTGGTCATTATCATAGTGGGTGTTGGATCTCATTGGAGAAATCAATCCTCACTCTTTTTAGTGACATCAATATATCATCACTGCTATAGAATATTTCACTAAATAGATGGAGGTCATCCCCTTTATCTCCATCAAAGCCAAAAATTTCTAGATTTTATCAATCATCACATTATCTATAATTTTGGTGTCCCTCACAAACTCATAACAAATAGCATTAAATCATTCCAAAAAAAAAAAAAAAAACTCAAGACGTCTTGATGCTTTTGGCATCAAAATCAGCAATTCCTTGCCTTACCATCTATAGGCAAATGAATAGGCAAAAGCCTGGAACAAAAATCTCATCAAAATTTTGACCAAAGTTGTAAGTGATTTAGGATGAGATTATTACATACACATCCCATTTGTTTTATGGGCCTATCTCACTAGTATCTAAATCATAATAACTGCTACACCTTTTTCCCTAGTCTTTGGTTCAGAGGTTGTTCTACCTCTTGAAGTCTAGATTCCTTCTCTTCATATTTCCTTACACAACATAATTTTTGAAGAGGATTATTTTCAAGAACACCTCACACACCTTGAATTACTTGATGAACATCACCTTACTACCCTTAACCATCTTTGTATCTATCAAGAGTGTATTACCTATGCTTATAACAAGCACCTCAAACAATGGGAATTCAATATCAAATTTTTTATATTAAAAGAAAACCAACATGTGACCAACATGGAAAAGAGTAAATGAGGTGAGTTTGCTTTCAATTAGCTTGGACCCTACATCATTACCCATAAGTATGGTTCAGGGGCTTATCATTTGTCCTCTCTCAAAGGCAAGCTAGAACTTGAGCCTCTCAATGCTTCACATCTATGTCTATTTTTCTATTAAAGAAGGATCAAACTCACCTATTTGTATAATTTAATCTCATCCCTTGATTATGAGACTTTAACCTTCATCCACCTTCTTCCTCCCTTTTTGAGGATAATTGATCACAACATAGAACCATGTGAGTAACTACCACAGTTATAGCCTAATCCTAAATATGGGTACCACATCTCTACCCATAACATGGTTCTCATGGATACTTTTTGTCTCTAACAATATGTAATCCCATGGTCATTCTCTCTCAAAACCACAACCTTTCACATATCACTAACCTTCTTGTGTTAAAGTTTTTCCTAATAAAGATAAACCTCTGAATCTAATTAGACTAGTTGATGTCTAAACACATCACATCCCAAAACAATTTGGATACCAAAACATTACTTGGGTTAATATCTTAAGCATTGTAGATTTCTCCCTCAAAGGAAAGCTACCCAAAAGCAAACTAAAAATTTCCAAATGTAAGGTAGACTACTCCCTTGAAGGATAGCTATCAAGAACATTAAACAAATCCAATAATCTTAAACCACTCCATTTAAGGATGGCTAATTTAACTTTGTCAAAAGTAAAATAATTTGTTGAAAGCTTCCCACATCAATCAGCTTCCCATATACATCAATAAAGCACAAGGCCCACTATCAAAAATCATTATAAACCCACAATTACCTCTCAAATAACATAATAATTTGGAAGCCATAATCGACTTTCCCATGTAGACTTTCTATACTAGACAATCTACATATATCATACAAAATGAACTTGTCTATTACCATCCTTAGGCCACCTATAGAAGGGGAAAAACTAATTCACATGTAGTTATCATACATATCACCCATTACCCTTCACGCCACCCATCACCCATCTTCCCTTTAGACTATCTATAAATCAAGGGATTTAGATCTTACTTGACACTTTGTGATCAAGAAACCTTTTTTACCGACTAACATGCATAGCATTTGAGGGGCTTACATTCATTAAGTTAATCCTAATTTGGGTCTATTTTTAGTCCTTTTCAAAAACAAAGCATTGTGCCCTATTATTAATGTGCTTGGTTGATGTTTTCATTATGAATTTTACCATCCAGTGTTGTAACAACAAAAATCATTTTTTTTACATTTAGTGAGATTGTAATAACCACAACCATACCATTCATAACCACGACCATAACATTCATAAGTATCCACACAACCTTAAGCATGATACCATTTGATGAGTGACATCCAACACATCTTTCACATAACAAACTATGTAATAATTTATTTAGGGTGTAAGAAATTACATGACACATACATATTCATTAGATTACACATTGCCTAAAACACATGCATACATTATTTTCCTACCTAAGCATTAGATTGATTATCTGGTGACTTTGGATTTGTGTTTAGCCATATTTCTACTTGATTACTCCCAAAAATTATGTCAGCATACATACATTGGCATACCTTATGAATAAGGCATCATTTATTTAAGAAAATTTACCTCATGAGCTAGATAGTAACATTAGTGCAGGATGAGGGGATGGCACTCCTACTCATTGTTGTTGTTATTGATGATGAATGTGGTCAAAGGTGGTAGTATTAGTGTGTGGAGGTACATACACCATCATTTTCAATGGAAATTTGAATGATTATTGTGTGAAGGTAGATGTCTTCGCATGAAGGACATGATTTGATCTTAGTATTGGTCCTTATCATGATTGTTAAAATAGAATACCTAACCATTCTTCCTCATTGACCTGGTTCTCCATTCTATTGATTTAGAAGGTCATATAATTTCATTGATTCCCTTGAATACTTTTCCCATTGGAAATGGTCATGTCTACCTACTTTTTCATATGGACACATCACCCTTAATATGATTGGTCATCTCCATAAAGCCATTATGTACCATCATGATATCTTTTTGTTTCCCTTATCATGTGATTTTCATCTAATATCTTTCCTTGGTTTGTTTTCTCATGAACCTTCTAGGCCTAGTGGTCATTTTCATCATTATCACCTTTATCCCAATTGATGTAAATTAGCTTCTAACTATGGGATATTATAATGATCATTCTTTCAAAACTACCATTATTACTAGTGGTGGTAGCTCACAAATCCTTGACATTGTATAATCTTCCATTAGAGGTAG
The DNA here is from genome assembly GCA_037957365.1 of Torreya grandis. Taxonomy (NCBI): domain Eukaryota; kingdom Viridiplantae; phylum Streptophyta; class Pinopsida; order Cupressales; family Taxaceae; genus Torreya; species Torreya grandis. The sequence goes on along the minus strand of JARHVA010004316.1, from coordinate 495,749 downwards.
GTTGCCATGAATTCACAACAATACATTCATATTGTTCTCCCCTTTACCATCCTCTTACTACCAGCCCATTTCCATAAGATTTGAATGTTAGACCCTAACCATTGGTAGTACCTACTCTAATATGGCAGTCTTTTCTTATATATTAGCTGAATGTTCATTTATAACACAAGAACCACCATATTCTCTTGATCATGTATCTTCTTGTTGGTTATGCACGACCTACTAGAAAAAATAAGTAATTAGTCTCATCAATCTTAGATAGAGGATGTAGACATGGACACCATTTCTCTCACCTACCCATGTAGTTCTTGGGTCATGCAAAATCCATCCTTTGTCGCTCACCATACCACCAACTTTCTTACTCGTATAATATAATTAGTCATAAAAAAAATCATTGCAAATCATCACTTCACTACTACCCTTAAAACTTAGCTTGTAGTGGTGATGAACCTTGGCCAAAGTAACTATGTAGATCTTGATAGAAGCCCACCTCTTAAAACTCCACTATAGTAGTAGACACTATCTCCAAAATTCTATCCTCACATAATTTTAAAAGATGCAACCTCCTCACAAAGGTACCTCTTATATGGATTAGTTGTATTGAAAGTTTTTTGTGGTGTTTAGCATTATGTCCCCTACTTAATTATCCTACCTTATCCATCTATGTCTCTCATCCTACTAAATGTTGGATCATTAGGATAACTATTCACTAATTTACACCATGTACCTTTACCATCACAATCACATTCACCAAAACCTAGAACCTCTATTTTAAAAAACCTTCCTTCTCCATTAGCCCAAACCAACCTATATGGTCAATAAAATTAGGGTAGACAATCTAAACACCACTCACCCAACCTTTTCAAACTATACTGGCTTGATGTCCATGGACTATGTAGGTCATACTTCACTTCTACAGGTAGCTCAACCACTAATGACTAACTCCCATCCCTTTTTTCTTCTCACTCATTTCCATTGCTAACAACACCCTCTTGTTTAGGGTATCCTCAATTAAGGAAGATTTGAATTATTTCTTAAGCATCCTTATGTTTTAACACTGTCTAATACTTCCTCCTAAGTTTTCCCCTATTGTTCAGAGAACTACATCAGCTTGAGGTCTTTTTGGACTATGTAGGTAGTGATAAATTATTGAGGTCAACTTAGCTACATACTTTATTTTGTTTTCCCTTCTCAACTAAAATATCTTCATCCATATCTCTAAATATCCCCTCACCAAATCCCCGTTTATCTTGTTCATCTCTTTTAACCACTTTTATAGCTTCTTAGGCTCTTTTAACACAAGAGTTGACAACCTTTCTCATTGACCCCTCTTATCTCTCATAAAACCACCACCTACTCTACCTCTCTAGCCTCCCCATCACCATTCCTTTCACATACTTCACAATTCACTCCCTCACCTATTTTTCATGTTTTTAGTCTCTCTCTCCACTAATTACCAACCTTGTTTTTTATCCCCATCAACTTCTTCCACCATCCTCATCATATCCCCTCACCCTTGGCTATTTGTCATACCCTCTTTATCACTCTATTTTCATCACCAATTCTACACCATACTATGCATCTTATAGGATTTATATTTCTTATATTGCTTCACTTTTTATTTATGTGTACCACCACTCTCTACCATTTCACCATTTTTCCCACCGTACACATTTTATACTCTTCTTATTTTATTTTTTCCATCCTTTTCATATTCTTTTTTTCTTGTACAACTAGTTTATACCTAGGTATTTATCATTTGAGAAGCCTTCAATAATTGCCTTGTATCTTCTTCTGTTCTTGCCTTTTGCGTTTTTGTTCTCCTTTTCCTTTTTTCCATCTTGGTATTCACTTATATTTTGTATCTATGTGAGTATCTTTGATTTGTATCCCTACTTCATTTTTTTTTTCTTATTATCATCCCTAATCTTCATCCTTTATCTTCATCTCATTCCCTTTCATTATTTTCTACCATTATCTCCATTTTGTCCATTTCCTTTAATTTTTATCATCTTGAGGACATTCCTTATTCTTCTTAACATTATTTTTTTCTCCTATATGTCCATGCGTAGCTCCTTCCATCCTTCTCCACCTTCATCTTTTTATGCAACATCATTTTTTCCTCTACCTATCTCTTCATCCATCTCCTAGCATGCCTTCACCAAATCCCTTATTGGATCTCCCTTATGTTCTCTATATCAACCTCCATGTCTTTATAGTGTGGTCACTAGTTGTGTTACTTCTACATCTCCTTGTTTGCTTCCTTGTGTCCACACCGTTGATTTAATGCACAAAATCCATAACCTACTCCCTCATTAAATTAATATTATTATTATTTTCCTCACTCCATATTATAAAACCCCTAAACATATTTCTTTGAATTCCCTCAAACTTAATGATTACTTATTTTTGGGACCCACTAACTGAAGGGTCAAGGGTTTGAATGTTTGCCACTTCTTGTTTACCCACTCTACTACTTTACTTCCCCAAATTATTGTATCATACCCTTCCATTTCTTGTTAATGATATTATTGTGAAGTGTGCACAATGTCAACTTATTTGGATGGTGATAAATTAGAAAATTTGATAACCATGGAAATTTGAGTAGTGCTAGATTTTCTAAAGCCTGGTAAAGCATATTTCTCTTTTTTAAAATGGTAATAGAAATTTCATGCTTGAACCTACTTATCCATGACAACAAATTCCTTTTACATAGTTGACACAATCATCTAATTAAATCTTAGGTAATATAATCCATCATTTACACCAAAATAATCCAAAAACTATTCGATACCCATATTTGCCACCCTTTGGAACTTCCCTTTCTCCAACATCCTTCAACTGGACCTAATTACATGATATCAAATTAGGGCAGCCAAGTTAACCAACACTCTTCAACTCAAAATAACTACATTTGGCCTAACATTATTTATAAATTCATATCCATGGAACTATGTAGGAATCATCCACTTGTAGATTGAATTTGGAGTTAGATTAGCCATCCCCTTCCAACCCATACCCAATCCACCCACATTTTCACCACATCCACCTTGATGTTGGTTACTTTTAACACAAAACAATGTCATGTTTTACAATAAATTTTGACCATAATGACCAACCTTGCCTTGTTTAACTTTAAAATGTTTCACCACCTTATGCATGACCTAACCAATTTTGTTGTTTTATAGGAGAAATTCCTACCCTATGTACTTACGACCAACACTAAGCCTATTTAGATGACTTAATAGGCCTAACTCGATCAATTATGACTAACATTGTAGATCAATTATCCCTATCATGTGTCCTTTTAGGATCAACCTTATTTTTACCAACATTGGAAAATTTAGTCTTTTCACAATCGCAACTACTATGCTTAGTCATCTTTCACCCATTAGCATTTCACATGCCTAGTTACCTTGTGGCACCACATAGTGCCTCCCCACCAATTGCTTATAGTACCTACACCTGATTTAGCCTTACCTCATCGACTCTTAGTTTGAGGGGGAACACATCCTCCCATACTTAGGGTACCCTAACATTTTACCAAGTGATTTTTTTTTCATTTTATTAAGCTAAAGCTACATAATAAAAAGGGGCAAAATGTAGATACTAGATAACTACACACTTACAATTTTTAATAAATAAATGCCATGAGACCCCATAAATACCTCTTAAAAATTATTAAAACTTAAAAAACCCCTCTTAGCCTAACCAAATTACTATTATTGTAGTCACATAATATTATTAAAAATCACTATTTGAAATTACTATTTAAAATTACTATTCACTATTACTTTTCATGATGACATGGCATATGACATTGCAAGTGACATGGAATGTGACATGGTAAGTGATATTTAATGTGACATGGTAAGGTGATATGGCAAGTGACTTGGCTTAGAAGTGATGTGGCTTGATGTGGGACATCATACCCCACGTATGACCCTTCCCAAAGTGTTTAAGGATCTCATTTAACATCACAAGGCCCCCCATTGAAATATGGTTAATTTTCCCTCAAGTGACCATTATTCAACATTTATTTTACCTTCAAACATGAAATTAACCTTCAAAATAAGATATCTACCTCTTTAGTACTTCGGGAAAGATAAAGGGCACCCATTTTTGACTTCTTAACCCAAATGGGAATCCCCACCCAACTCATTTTGACTAATTCATCCACCATATATAAAATGAAACCATAATTATAATATTCCTCTTTTGGCATGAATCTTCACAACATATGCTATAAATACCCCCCTCTCCTTCACCCAAGGTTAAGTTGGAGGCTAGAAGCTAGTTTTTGGTTAAAGCACTCTTGTTGCAATTTTTCTAGTTTTGGAGGAGGTTATCCACTTGAGAAGGAGGTCATCCTCATATTGGAGGAGAAAAAATTCAAAGCATTTAAGCTCTACTAGAATCACTCTAGCATTTCATCAACAATATCATCTACAACACCATCATCAATAACCATCTCAAAGGTAACCTTGTTTGTTTATTTCATTTCAAATTATTATCTCCTTTGGACTATTCTCTCTTGACCTACATAAATTTCACCTTTCACCTCTTATTTTTCCCCTTTTTCAATTCATTTATTTCCTTTTCCATATTTACCCACTTGACACTTTCTACCTCTTTGCCATAATTCACCCACTTGACCCCTTTCGCCTCTTGGCCATATTTACCAACTTGACTATTTATCCTTTTTACCCTTTTCCCTTATATATTCTTGATAATTTTTTCCATAACCTTCTTAATCATTTCAATCATTTATCAAACTTAACCAAACCATCTTTCCCTTTTGACCATTTACCAAACAAAAACCATAACCTTGCCTCATCTAGCCTTTTAGCATATATCAATAAGGTGGATTGACAACCTCCTATGAAGCTTTCACTTTTAGGACCTAGCTCATGCTAGGCAATCCATTTTTATACTTGTCTAACAAACAAGTTTTATTATTCTAGGTTATTCCTTCCTAGACAAAGAGGAGTATCCACCATCATCTGGATCACCTACACATTTTATACCATGTTCTCATAACCATTACCCTTATTGATAGTTTATTCTTTTCATACTTTGAAAAAAGTATAAAATAGACAGAAACAAGTAGATAGTATTTCAACAACATTGAGTTATAGTTTTTTCTTTTTACCTTGTGAGGGTATGAAGGAGTTTATGAGATTATAGTTATCTACTTTTCACTTATGACTCTTTATATTCACAACTTTATCTAACTTATGATTTTAGATCATGTGAGGTGAAAACCTTTAAATTATGAGATTATATTTCAGTTTATCATTTCAATTTAATTATCTAAAGAAAGTGGATTGACAACCTCCTAAGAAGCTTTCAATTATAAGACATAGCTCATGCTAGTCAATCCACTTTGCTACTTGTCTAACAAACAAGTTTTCTTAGTGTTTTATTATTATAGGTTATTCCTTACAAGACAAAGAGGAGTATCAACCATCATCTGGATCACCTACACATTTTATACCAAGTTCTCATAACCATTACCCTTATGGATAGTTTTTGCTTTCCATACTTAGAAAAAAGCAAAAAATAGAGAGAAATAAGTAGATAGGATCTTAGCAACATTGAGTTGTAGTGTTTTTTTTACCTTGTGATGGTATGAAGGAGTTTATGAGATTATAGTTATCTACTTTTTAGTTATGGATCTTTAGATTCACTACTTTATCTAACATATGATTATAATTATTACATTATTATTCACCCTTGACTAGATTGATATTGATCTCTTTTTCTTAATGTTTATTATTTTGAAGAGATATTTTATAACTTTCACCAAAATCATGTAGGGTATAGGAGGTGAAAAATATTTTATCAATCTAGGGGTTAGAATAAACTTTCAACTTGTTGTGTGCTTGTTGAGCAAGTAAGGAGATATTATTTCATTTATTTCATTATAAGACTGAAAGAATGATGTGATTATTGGCCTATGTATGTTATGTTAATTATAACATTATTTGTTCTCAATCATGACCATAATATAATAGATTAAGTAGTGAAATAGGATATTAATATGTTTAACTAGTAGTAACTTAAATACAATTATGGATTTTATGATCTCTTTTGTATTTATGATGATACATCTAGACTCATTTAGAATATAGATTTGCTTTCAATGATCTGATAACATAAAATTGTAATTATTTGAAACATTGTGCATATTTTAATATCATTGTGTCATAGAAACCTAAGGGAAGAGTGGTGAATTAGGAACATGATTTCTAAGCAATAGGAAAGTATCCTACTTAGCCTCACATTTACTCAATTGTTATTGAGTTGGATCTGATAGATAGACTTGTCAAATCTAAGACTTTATAGATAGAACTTGTCAAATTCAGTTGTATGGCCATACATATGTATATTATGGATGGGTATTCTATTATTTTGTATACATTATAAATTTAGTATTTCTAGTTCTTATTCATCATCATACTTTTTAGGGGCTCCATGGAGTAGTGATAGTATTGACATGTTATACATAATAAGAACTACATAGATAATAGTACTATTAACTTATGAAAATCATTCTTGATAGATTGCCTAATTAATTTTCTCCATAATGAGAAAAACACTCTTTGGGATAGAGAGATGTGTTAAGGGCTAGAAGATTTTTTGAAACTCTCCTTGATCATTTACTTTGACTTTCATGATGATCTTATGTGTTTTAAACTTTCATTAAGATATGTGGGACCCTTCAAGGTAACAAAAGTAGTCAGTCTTATAGGTTCTATAACTTGGGTGGTCATGATAGAACCAATTAAAGTAATTAATACTTTTAACCATGTTTTCTTAATAGAAAGATGTCATTGAGTAGGGTCTTTTAGGACCAGTACTTTGAAATAATTCAACTTGAAGGAACATTGGTGAGTTCTAAAGGTAATTTTCCATTTATTTTCTTAATTTGATAGTAAATACCATGTTATTTCTTTGATAAATAATGTTTTAATCTAGATCATATTTTTGAATAAGAGTCATCTAGAATGATGACCAACTTTAGGGGGAAGAATAATGTTGCATCATGATTCCTCACTAAACAAACCATTTGGCTATTCATAGATATCTATAGTGGAAACATATGAGATTAGTTTATATTTTTGATTAATCTTGAGATTTATGCTATTTAGGGATAATATAATTTTTCTCACTTAGAATATAATACATGATTGCTTATTATGAACTAGTTTATATATGTATTTCAATTTTTAGAAAATTAATGTATTATTTTAGTTATATATTATTGCGTTACGATTATTTTGAACATATGATTTCAATAATGGGAGATTAGTATAGTATTAGTGCATGAAACTAAATCCAAAACAAAACACACTAATTATAACACTTTAATCCTAGCTCAAGGGGGTGCATAATAACAAAGACTAAATGGAAAAGACAACTAGAATGCAAAAGACACAAAATAATTTGCCTCCCTTGGATGATCCAAATATATTTTTGAAGTGGCTTGATCAATTTATGATTAATGAGTCCTCATCAAATGATTTTCTTAGCTCCCTCTCTCCTTGGCACCAATGATTTGTGATGGCTTTGGCTTGGCTTTCAACAATTTTGCATTATAACACTAATTATGTGAGGCTTTGGAATTGTTTGTGCATGACAAATTTATACTATCCAAGATTTCTGAGGCCATTTTTGCATGATAACTTTGCACTAAGATAACTTAAAATTTAATAGGCAAAGCCTTCTATTTATAGATTTTTTAGAATGATTAGAATAAACATGAAACATCCATCTCAAGATAGAGATGTGTGGCTAATAATCCCTTCAAGTTTGGAGTCCAAATTCAATAAATAACCCCATAAATATTTGGGATAGAGAGGAATTAAAGAGGCATGGAAGGGCTTAATGAGACGTGTGAGGGATTAATCAAATATTTTATGCATTTATGGCCTAGGGATGTCTTCCCAAGAAATGATGTCACTTGATGATGTAGAAACTCATAATCAATTTTCAAGAATAAAAATTCAACAAGTTCCATATAAAATTAACTTAAGGTCTTGATCCAAATCAATTAGTCTTAAACATGATTTATCAATTTTGGTGCAAATCTTGGCAACTAGTGGACAAATTAGTCAAATTGGTCAAAATGTCATATTATTGACTCAAAATTTGATTGGATTTAAATTAGGATGTGATGTTAGATGCATTGGATCCATTATCCCATTTAGGATGTTTCCAACACAAAATAACAATGACACATGTCTTATGAAATAAATTTGGTAGAAAAGAGTAATTCAGAGCACCCAGGTGCAACAATGTCATTTTGACTAGAAATGGTTTTATCAAAGTTAGTTATCTCATAAATTGCCTTGCCCTATTTAGGGATACATTAGCCAAAATCATCACTTGAATATAACAGGTTTAAATATTTTAATGTGTTTTAGTTTTTTAGGCCAAATTGTGTATTTTGATAGAAATTGATTAAAAGCCTAGTTGGAGGTCATTGGTGGTCACTTTCAGGTGTTTAAAATTATCATGTGATATAATATAATTACCTATGTTTTGTGAGGTATATGTTAGATAATTCATCCCTCAAGCATACGTAAGGGAGAATGTCATCAGAGAGGATGACGTAGATGGAGACATAATAGGTCAATAGAGAGCTAGAAAAATCCCTACACGTACCAAAATAGTTAGTCGTGGTAGAAAACACATTTAAAAATGATTATTTTTGGTGCTTATTTAAATTATTATTTTCTATGATTGCCTGAGTAGTTGAAATTAAATATGGATTATTAATTATGAATTTTTGAATTTGGCATCAAATTACTTAAATAGAATTAAATGCTAAATTAGTTTAATATGAAATTGGGTATTTCATATTAAGATATAAAAAATGGAATTGTTTAAAAAAACATTAAAATTAGAAAAAAATAAAATTAAAAATCTAGAAAAAATTAAAAAAAGAATTAGATGTCTTAAATTTAATAAAATAAAAAGATAACAGAAGATAAAAATAAAAGAAATATTGTTAGGAATAATTCATGCCTATTTTATTTACTTAAGAGAAAGATTTGAGTATTATTAGGCATTGGGAAAATAAGGTTAGAGGATAAAAAGGTGTAACCAAGGGAGAATAGATATAATGTATCAGCAAAGTTAAGAGGTAGGAGATGTTTTCAATTATTGATCATTGCTTAAAGGATTTTGTGCATGTTTTTGGTTATAGGAACTTAGTTAAATAAATTATAAAACATTTAGTTAAAGATATGATTATAGTGAAAAGAAAATATTATATCAATCCTGGTTATTAATTTAATAAATAATTTGAATAGTGAATAAACCATTAGATAAAAACATCCATGATTATTGTGTATACCTATAGATTTATATATGGCATTAACTTAGCTAGAATTACTATTGTTAAGATTTCCTAGCAAATATTGTTTGAATCATTACTTATTTTGACTCATTTTTTTATTGTTTCTATTTCACAAATCAATTTTATCCAATCCAATGTGGTTAGTGTATAAATAATTAAAGTATACAACCATACTATTTTATTAATTGACAATAAACATAGGAATCAAACTATATAGGGAGAATTATCGAGTTCATAAAAGTGGTAAAACCATCATAATATAATTATGGCATCGACTTACTATATATAAAATTAGATGTAATATCCCCTATTTCCCTTGAAATCTAAAACTAAGTATTATTGAATTGCTTATCTTTATTCGTGCAAAATATCTTCAAATAGATAAATAAACCACAGTATAATCTCTTATTTATTCAATCAGATGATTACAATAGATGTCCTCTGTCATGCATATAAAAGAATATTAAAATATGGTCTTAATAACTTGAGTATTCTACAAACTGGGAATAAAACTTGGATCTAGTACGTCTTAGCCTGCTGTGTCAAAAATACAGTCGCCAACGTCGGTTATACTACCACCGTCAGTTTCTTGGTGTCGTTAACTTGCCAACATAGGTGAGGGGATCAGTTGATGTCAGTCACTATCAGTCTCTGCCTATCGATGTCGGTCTCTGCACTTTTTGCTGAAGCATATAGATTTGCATAGATCTGTACAGACTTCGTACGACCACCAATATAGCACAACTTATTTGTTGGACCCTTGATCTCAAGATATATGGCTCTAATATAGAATATCTTTATCTATGTAATATCTAAATCAAAAAACTAATTAAAGAAATACCTGTAAATCTTTGTGACAACTTTTGTATGAAGTTATCCCTCGAACTGGCAATAGATTGGCTGATATCTCACAACCTCTGAATCACACACACTGAAGAGTGGACGATATCCAATGCAAATGAAATCTTGGAACCCTTGCCTTAGTCTTCTTAGAATAATTCTTAGCAAAAATCAATAATCATAATCAATGGATAATTTCAACTCGCTCCCATGAGAAACACTTATACCCTCAAAAAGATGTGCTTTCCCTAATTAGGGTTTCTTAAATTAGAATTAGGGTTTCCTAAATTAGAATTAGGTTTTCTTAATAAAAAATAGGCCAAATAATTAATATTTGATTAAATCAATCAAATATTAATATCTCTCTCAATACATGTCGGATCCTCAAACCATCTGAAGTTGGTGAATTAGGGAGTGATTCCGTACATGACCATCCCATAACAGGGATGCTCCTTTGAGTGCCAAAAATCCCTATATAATAGGAGCTCAGGTAAACATGTCTAAAATATCCTAAATGAAATCCAACTGGACAAATTTTGCTAATCAAAGCCAAGTCAAGCTCCTCCATGACCCTCTATCCATCCTATCAGCCTACGAGGGTCGCATAATAGGCTAACCATCAACTCTGAACATGTCAACTAAAAAGGGGACATGACAATCCACCCCTCTTGAAATTGGTTTCCCTCAAGCAATCACTAAATGATAAACCAATCAATCCACTTGGATCCCAAATGTATTCATGATCTACACTACTGTCAATCAATGCAAACTCCAGGCCATGTCTATCACAACTCTCATCCAATGGCGTCACATCATCCCAAGTACCAAGATAAGGATCCCAACATCCAATCCATGAATGGAAATCAACTGGAAATTCAAGTAAACTCCTCACCTAAAAAATGTGAACAATACCAACTAGTTATATGTAGATGTCTCCTATACCCACTACAATCTCTAAATATGGAGTGTGAATGCTAGACATACTCATATCAACATGTGACTCAACTGTAGAAGAAAGTTGAGTCCCTACCACATGTGCTAACTCTTGAACTAAACTCACCTCAAGACAAGGCTCATCCACATGTCTCTCTTATATTGGTGTCAATGTGCACTCAGCAGTGCACTCTCCCATATCGTGTGGTATGAGTCTCTCCATCTGATGAAAAAACATATTTTTGATGTTACTGCCCCATATTGCCTTAAGAATATGTGTCTTCCCACCAACATCAAAATGAACCTCCATGTCCTTGAGATGAAGAGTGACTTCCTCAAGGGAGTGAAGCCACTTCATACCCAAGACTAAGTCTATATCCCCCATGTTCACCACATAATAATCAGCCTTGAACTCATAGTTGTTCAAGCACAATGGGAGGTCTCTAATCATCCACTCACACCTAAGAGTGTGACCATCGGCCACCTTAACTCTAATGCCCTCAAAATCCTTGGTAGTGAGTCCACGCTTCTCCACAAATCTAGCATCTATAAAATTATGTGTGGCTCCTATATCAAGAAGGGTGATAACCTTCTGTCCTACCAAAACTCCATGGAGTCTGAATGAATCATCCAACTGAATGCTAGATAGGCATGCCTCCTATATGTGAAGCTCTAAATATACCTCTACCTTAGGCTTTGAAGCCTCTGCCTCTAACTCCTCAAAACTATCCTGATATTTAGAATCATCTAATTTTGAATCCTCATAATAAGCCCACATCACTCGATTGGCCTTGCCCTTAAGCCTCAAAGGACAATCGTGATTGGCATCATAGGGACCTTTGTAGTAGAAGCAAAGCTTCTTCTTGAATAGATCATTAAGAGCCTCTCAATCTAAAGGTAGTGTTGCTAGATTTTCCTTCAAATCATTCTTAACACTTGATTTATCTATGTTAAAATCTAGTCTCTCTCTATTACTGTTAAAGCCCTTATTGTCCCTGGATGAAGAAGTACCTCCTGAGTTAGATTTATTGGATGGGGCTACCATCTCCATACTTCATACCTTCTTCATAGCTTCCTATAATGAAGGAGTATCAAAGGCTTTGATCCAACCTATCAATGGTTTTGTCAATCCCTCCATGAAGAGAACTACCAATCTATGCTCTGAAATATTTGGCACCATGACTGCCAATCGCTGAAACTCACCAATGGACTCCAAATTGCTTGTTTGTTTCAACTATGCTAGATCTCAAAAGTAAACCTCAAGATATTTCCTGTCAAACCACTCAACCAAGCTATCCATGAAGTCCTGGTACTCTGTGACCTGGTTATGCTAAAGTGTTACCATATCATGGTACCACCAATCATGTGCTACTCCATCCAAGTGCAAATTGGTGTATTTGATGGCCTCTATCTCTGTCATTGGCCTCAATGCCAAGAATGTGTCAAGATTATGAACCCAATCTTGCACTGTCATCTTTCCGCTACCATCAAAAGTAGTCAAAGAAAGCTTGCCAGTAGCCTTCTTCAGCTCACTGAGTTGACCTCTAGGCCTCCTGTCTTGTCTAACCAATTTGTAGTACTCTCTCCTCTGATTAACAAAATGATCAAAGGACATCCTCTCCCAAACCCGAGGAGCTAATAAGTCCCACTCATCATTTTCAGCCATGAGAACATCTACAAATAGGGAATCTCCTACCTCCTCCTCTGTTGGAGCCTCTAGTTCCTCCTGAACAAACGTAGGATGTGTAGGTCTATCAACTATTCTGGAGTGGGTCAGCTATGGTATCTAATTAATAGTAGCACTCTTGTTATCTCCTTGTTCCCTATTCTATCTAACAGGTGGGTTCATCCTCCCTACCATAGTAGTAAGTGCCTATAGTGCCTGTGTCATCTCATGAAACAATTCTCTAGTGTCTTGATCATCATTATGCCTGTGGCCTTTGGGTGGGCTACCCTCACATCTATCACTCATGATGATTAGCTACTGTTCTAACACCTAGGTACATTCAAGTAAGGCTCTACTACATGTGTTATACCTGTGTGGTCCCAACTCTTGTGGCTACATGAGATTGCTAAACCCTGAGGATGGCAAGATTTGGCTCTGATACCACTGTAATATCCCTTGTTTCCCTTAAAATCTGAAATTGAATATTATTAAATTACTTATCTTTATTCATGCAAAATATCTTCAAATAGATAAATAAAGCATAGTATAATCTCTTATTTATTCACTCAAATGATTACAATAGATGTCCTCTATCATGCATATAAAAGAATATTAAAATATGTTCTTAATAACCTGAGTATTTCACAAACTAGGAATAAAACCTAGATTTGTTACGTCTCAGCCTGCTGTGTCAAAAACATAGTTGCCAATGTTAGTTATACTGCCACCATCGGTTTCTTGGTGTCATTAACCTGCTGACGTTGATTAGGGGATCGACTAATGTTGGTCACTGTCGGTCTCTACCTATCGATGTCAGTCTCTGCACTTTTCGCTAAAGCGTATGGATTTGTATGAATCTGTACAGACTTCGTAAGGCCACCAATATAGCACAACCTATTTGTTGGACCCCTGATCTCAAGATATATGTCTCTAATATAGAATATCTTTATCTGTGCAATATCTAAATCAAAAACCTAATGAAAGAAATACTTGTAAATCTCTGTGACAACTTTTGTATGAAGCTATCCCTCAAACTGGCAATAGATCAGTTGATATCTCACAACCTCTGAATTGCACACACTAAAGAGTGGACGTTCTCCAATGCAAATGGAATCTTGGAACCCTTGGCTCAGTTTTCTAAAAAGAATTCTTAGCAGAAATCAATAATCATAATCAATGGATAATTTCAACTCTCTCCCATGAGAAACCCTTATACCCTCAAAAAGATGTGCTTGCCCTAATTAGGGTTTATTAAATTAGAATTAGGGTTTCCTAAATTAGAATTAGGTTTTCTTAATTAAAAATAGGCCAAATAATTAATATTTGATTAAATCAATCAAATATTAATATCTCCCTCAATACATGTTAGATCCTCGAACTGTCTAAAGCTAGTGAATTAGGGAGTGATTATACACATGACCATACCATAATAGGGATGCTCCTCTGAGTGCCAAAAATCCCTATATAATAGGAGCTCAAGCAAATGTGTCTGAAAGAGCCTGAATGAAAGCCAAATAGACAAATTCTACTAATTGAAGCCAAGTCAAGCTCCTCTATGACCCTCTATCCATCCTATCAGCCTATGAGGGTCACATAATAGGCTAACCATCAACTCTGAACATGTCAACTAAAAAGGGGACATGACATTAGACTTTTGTGAAAGTGTCAATCCAACATTATTTTTCTTTATATCATTCTATTCCTATACTTTTTATTTGGATAATTACCTTTCAGGTTGTGGTAAATGACTATGGTATAGACTAGATTCAACAAGGATAGTCTATTTTGATGAACAACTAAAAATCATTTATCTTACTTATTTAATTGTTTAATTTTTTATCCAAAAACAATTGCTACATATTAGTATCAGCCCACTTAGGAATATTATTTCTAAGTTATATTTAGACAAAATTTTGGCTAAATAAGAATATGTTTACACTCCATATGATTGAGTATAATAAGAAGATTGAATTAACCTTGTATGAATTATTGCTTATCAGGTTACTAAATGTAATCCTAAGCATTTAGGATATATTATAACATAATGATATTTGATCCTGGCTAGCAATTATAAGTAGAAATTTTATGAGTATTTGTAGCTAATAATTCTTTAACCAACCTATAATCCAAATTGATACTTAAACTAAGAGCATGATTTTAAGAAAAACTAAATAAGGCATATATTATTAAAATATGTGTTGTTGTAGTTGTATTAGGCATTAATTTAAAATTCTCAATTTTCTTTAAAAAAGGGGGACTTTTGAAGTGTCACTATTCTATTGATCTATCATTGGATTTTTATGCATCCGATTAAGGAAAATTACACTGTTGGTAAGGCTAATATAGAGTAAACACTAAATAAAAATGTAATCTAGAAGTGCCTAAAATCATGTATTTCACTATTAATATTTTGTTAAACTAGATATTGGGATGGGACATAGGCTTTGTTTAAAAGTTTAATCCTTGGTGAATTTTATATATATTTATGAGCTTAATTATATATAGGCTAAAGGTGGGAATATAGCATGGATTATATTATCAAATTCATTTTTTTTAGGCATACCTTGAATTTTCACCTATTTTAGGAAAATAGGAATTTCAAAAAAATAAGAAACTAAAGAGCCGTGTGCTTTAATTTTTAAAAATATATATGAATCTTTAAAAGTTTGATATTTAGTATAATATTAAACACAAAAAAATATTTGGTAAATTTAAAATATATATGTATGTATGTATGTATGTATGTATGTGTATATATATATATATGTGTGTGTATATATATATATGTATATATATATATATGTATATATATATATATATATATATATATATATGTATGTGTATATGTATATATATATATATATGTATATATATACATATATATATATATATATATATATATATATATAATGGTCATTTAAATTACTAGATATATGAGTTTATATTCAGGTGATTTATCATATAAAATTGGCAAATTTAAAATGTGTAGGCATTAAATAAATATAGAAATAAATTATGAGATGCCTAATGTAAGAAAACCATAATGGTTGAGAAATTTCATAAAATAACCTTCAATAATGTCAACATCTATAGTTTCATTCCTCGAGTGAATTATGACAAGATAACAAATGTTAGTTTAGAATTTCCTATATGGTTGTAGAAAATGAATTTTATTATTCTAGTAGTTATATTTAATTTTATGTTTTCATGAATTAAGATCACTTTACTATTCTGGTAGTGAAATATTTTAGTTATTCTTGAAAACCCTAGAATGTGGTAATATGGGTTGCCATAAGGTGTAATTAATTGGAAAATAAATTGGATTATTCTATAGACCCATTTAGTTATTATTATTATTATTTGAAATATTAATTGAAAATTGAAACAAATTGATTAATGTAAACTTATCAAATGATTGCTTATAAACCCTATATATAAACTTATTGTTATAGTGGATTAATTGAAATTCAAGCAAAATGATGTTCAGGGTGTACTACCTATTTTATGCAATGTGTGTTTCCATGTATTTATGACTACTTCATTAGCTTGGTTTCAAAGCTTAGTAGTTTTGCTTAAAAACATTAAACCATAGTTTTAAAATTGCATTGCATTATAGTACCTACATGTGGTATACATTAGGATGTGCAAGTGATAGTATATAGGGATTATACTTATAGTTATTTAGATGATTTGATTAAGTCATTAAGTTACATGAGAATCAAGAACTATAACCCTTTGGAATAGTCTTCTAGAAGCAAATGAATCATTAGAATGAAAATTCATAAATGGGTTTATGAATTATCTAAGTCACTATTAATAATAAGAATGATTGTTAGTCATATGTGTTTATTATGGAATACTTGTAAGCATTACACACTATGAGTGTGTTAATATGTATAAATGTTTACCTATAATTACTACATATTGGTTCATTGTGATGCATGTTTATATGTTGTGATACTTTCATATGATTGAATGTAGTATAATTTATGGAATACCTATGTGGTATAATTATTTATTATTTTCTTTTTATTATCTACATGCAACGATTGAGTCTTGAAAATCATAAGTTAAATTATGTGTTGTTTTGTATTTGGGAACCTATGATAGTATGGGATATGATAGGGTGCTAGAGTATAAATTATGTTGTACCCATGTGGTACATACTATGATCATTATAACTAAACTCATATCTAAATTTGATCATTTTACTATTTACATACTTGTTATTGATATGGATAGTCTATGTTGTTATTGTTGGTAAGATTTGTGTATACATGTATGCATACTTTTAGCCTTTTAACTAATGTTATGATGGTATGTTATTATGTACCATGGGAATGATAATTGGATATGTTATATATAGTTACTTATATATTTATATATGTTTTCATGATTTTAAGACTAATTTATATGACTATTTTTGAGAAAACTAGTAGTTATGTCCTAAAATACAAGACTATGGTAATATGGGTTATCATAGGTATAATATGTTTGGAAATAAATTGTGGTTATTGAAATATAAAGTTGTGTTTATTTTACTTGGGTGATATAGACTATAGTCATTATTTCTAGAATGGGATAGAAATAATGTAATATTCATTCATATATTTGACAGAATAAATGTATGTTTTGGTTACTCATATTTTTAGCATCTGATTTGCTTGTATGTGTGAATAGGATGTAAATTAAATGAATATTATGGTTTATTTATATTTGACTATTTTTCATTACTTATTTGGAGTTAGTAGTGATATGGACTTCAATGGCTTACTAGTCTCACAATGGCAGATAAATGCAGTCCAATAAAGTGGTGTGTATGAATTTGATTGATCTATATCATTATTACTTATCATTTGTAAAAATTTCATATAGCACACGAGTACTTACGAGTATCTCTATATTCCCACATCATCACTATCTACTCATCTATGAAGGGAAGCCATTCCCTAATGGGAGATTATACAAGGGATCATTAGTCTATGGTTAGTGTGGAAAATTACTTGGATGATTCTCTCCCTCCCCATAACACTTATACTATTAATATGACACTTGAGATTGCCACAAATATTGGAGAGTCTATGAAACTCATGCTCTAAAGAACAATGTATTTATATATACATTGTATTGTATTGTATTTTTCATTGAGTATTGTCATGAATATTTGTAATTACTTATTATTGTAAATCAATAGTGGTGGTTATAGAGCTAATGACATGGAAGGAACATGTCAAGGCATCAAGTGAATTGGAAGCATTAGTAAAATTAATCATTTGAGAGTTTTTGAAGGCTATTTTAGAATGTATGTGAGGCATTGTAATGCTCATGAGAGTTTTAGGGTGAGCCTACAAGGGTAGGACCATCAGTTTAGGTCTACATATAAACTGATCTTAAGCCCTACCTGATCTAATTAGAAATGAAGATACCTTGTGAGAAGGTATGATCATGGTGTCTTGGTGAAATGAGTTCAAACACACATAAGTGATTTTATTATGTCACTTGAGTATGTGAGTGAGGTTTCAAGAGCATGGAAAGAGGCATGAAGGTCAATTCAAGTCCTAGTAAGGTATGAAGACTATGGTGTAGAGAAAGAGTGTAGACTAATGGGGTATTAAGATAAATTTATAAATAAATTATGATTATATGGTAATTAAAAAAATTTATTCAAAATTTTTAAGCATGTATATAAAGTTTGAGTTTCTAGTTTGAATAACAAGGCATGAAAAGTTGTTTAGAGGTCTCTTGAGTGCTCCGAATGACGGGTTCTCAACTTGAGAAGGATTATTTAATTATAATTATCTCAAAAATTTGCATGGAACATAATATACTAGTGGTATATTTTTAATGGCCATAGATAAAATTATAGTCATTAGTTTTTTGATTGATAGGCTATGCTTTATGAATGATCGTTAAGAGTTGAAATAGGTTTAAACCCTCTTAGAACCCTAATAAAGACATGATGTTGAAGATGTTTCCCAAAAATGATAAATATTGATTTAATATATTAGTTAATTTAATTTATATTTTATTATAATCTCCTAGGTACCTCTAGGTGGTATTGGTAAGAGAGAGGAGAGAGAAAATATTGAGTTACCAACTTATTTCTAAAGAATTTATTGTAGAAGTCAATCATTGCATTGAACATAGAAAATTGATGGATGAATAAGGTAGATAATAATTTTTCATGTCCATGAAATTTTTTAGACATTTTTTTTCGTCATGTATGCTAAACTAGTCATCCAAGGTATCCAGTCGCTAACAAGCCTAATGGTGCAAATAGTGAAAAACATAGCCAATAGTGAGAAGATGACTTGGAATGTGTTTTCATGATAGAATGATGAAACCAAGGGAATGGATATATTTTTTGAGACTATTATTCATTATTAATGATTTTTATAAATATTTTAAGTTAGGTATATTGGTGAAAATGATTAATCCAAAATAGCTTATTTAATTTACTGAGGTCTGTGTGTAGTGAGGTCAATGAATTGGTATGTAAGAGCAATAGTTGCCACTAGAGCATATGATGTTTATAATTGAATATGGTATGGATATTTTAGAGTATAATTTTCATGAATTTTAATTCCTTTAAATTTTTCATACATATGTTGGAGGTTTGTGTCACCATAATTGGTCTTTGAGGAAAACTAGCAGTTCTAAATGAGTGAGTTACACAGGAGTTTTTGAGGATATATGCTCTGATTTTAAGTGTCTAATGCATATGGTGATATTATTGAGGTCATGTATGTTTTTTAATAATTTATTTATTTTAATATTTGTGTGTCAAAATTATGTGTTATCTTTATTTCTTCAAGATATACTTTTCTGTGTGTTCAAAGGCCTAATGTGAACAGTGTTAATGGAGTGTTTCAAGTGGTGGTTAGACCTAAAATATTTTATGAAGATAATTTTTTTTTTGGATAAGGTATATATAATTTATTTATGAAATAATATTGATGTTTATGGATTTTAAAGGTTTTCCAAATGATAAAATGGTAACGTGCTATTAGATAGCCCTAATGCAATTAGGTCTCCATGAGACCTAAAATGAAATGAAGTCTAATAGAGTTATGACAGGCCAAAAGGGAATTAATATGAATTGAATCATGTTTATGAGATGTAATAAGACATATTATATGGATTAAATAAGACTTTAAGGGTGTATAGCTAAGAAAGAGGTATACGAACAAGGAATGGTATATATGCAAGGTAGTTTTAGGCCTATTTGTGTAACCAAACAGTATGCAAATGATATAACACATTTTTTAGCATAAGGAGGTATTTTATACCATCATAGGAGTGTATGGGAATTATCATGAATATATAACAAGAGTTATGCATATTAATATCAAGGTCATATGATCTAATCAGTCTTGAAGAGACCTAGTTGAGCAAAGAAGCCTAGAAAGCAGTTTGAGAGGGTTAAAGAGTGTGAAGAGATAAAGAAGGTGATCATAATCTATTGTGAGAGAAACATATTATTATTAAGGTCATAAAAACATTATGTGGATTATTTGTTTTTGATTCATCTAGGGGGTTTGTACCACCTTATAAGTGGGTGCTTATCTAGTTTGAGTTGGTGTTCTATGTGAAGTTGGTTCTTCAATTAATTTGATTTTTGTCTTATAGAACTATAATCCATTTATAGATATCACTATGTTTTCTTCCCCTTGAGGTTTTCCCATAATGTTATGTTTTATTCTAATTCATGATTATGTGGATTTTCTGTTCTATTTGAAGTTCATTCTTCAATAAATTTGACTTTTATCTTATAGGACTATATTCCATTTATATATATCATTAGGTTTTGTTCCCCTTAAGGTTTTTATACATATTTGATGTGTTATTATGTTTCATTCTTATTTGGATAAGTTTTTATTCTTGACATATATATATGTTTGATTAAATGGTTCATGATTGCTTAAAGGAACTTGAATGAAAGGATTTTGAGGACTGATTCAGCTTGCCTCTTAGTCCTTATGATTCCAAAAAATATTAAGCTGAAGAACCAAAAAAATACTCAATGGTATGTTTATTAAATCATCATATACATAAAAACTTCTTTATCTATTACTTGAATTGATAATACCACTTTTATGGAGAAAGACAAACAATATACCAAATGCATCAAGCCTTAGTCGATCCTACTTTTGATGTAGACCTTCTAGCTTATCCTAAACAGAATAAACCTATATTTACTTCACAATAATTTATAGTTGATACCAAACACACTTTCTTAAACCATCAAGAGACTCTTACCTAGTCACAACAACATGTTATTCAATACCCATCACAATTAAAGGCTGGGGGTATTTTATGAAACACTTTACGAAGTTCTTCTCAAATGCAACAAGTTATCCATAAAAACTAGCAATGATAATGTTCCTTGATAAAATATCAATAAGTACCCAAAAATTATAATATTTATTATTTTTGACAAAAAATAATCCTAGGAAATAGTTTCAAACATCTATTAATCAACAAAAAAATACTTTGAATGAACAATCTCAGACCTAATCACATCTAAGGATAAACTAGAACCAAAATTCTAGCCAAAGGGTTCATATCCCTAATAGGATAATGTAAGGGGTACATTCCTACCCATAAAAATTATATTCTACCAACAAATAAAAATAACATACAAGAGTGAAATTCAAAAAAAGAAATAGTCATGAGGATTGAAATAAGTAATCAAATCAAGAAATACAAGTTTGACAAGATATGTCCTTATCCATTTGACTTGAGTATTATTTAGGTAAATTTTCCAACTCATTTATAGGTGACCAAGTTTGATAAATATAAAGGGAAGGATGACCCTCGATAACAAATTCAATCATTATTTTTATTATTCCAAGTGATAGCTTACAACAACATTTATTTTGTATGCTTTTTTCCACACAGCTTGGTCGAACATGCATTAAATTGGCTCCTCAAATTTCCTAAGGGATCAGTGAGAGATTGGAATGATCTATCATAAAAAGTTGTTAACCACATCTCCTTTAACATTGAGCATGATTTAATAGTGGTTGAATTATGCAAAGAGAGATAAAGATGGGGAAAGCTTCATGGCATACCTACAATGATGGAAATCACTACTTGGTCACTTTTAACATAATTTTCCATATAGGTAGTTAGCTAACATATTTACATAGAACCCACATCGTAAGGTTGATCATAATCTAAGACTCACTTGCACTAACACATTCAAGTAAATAATTGAGAATGGTGTACAGATTAAGAAAACACTCATTACCAATGGTTTAGTGAAAATATACTCACAAGCTCAAACATATAATCAAACTCAACCACTTGATCAATGTACTACTATAGAGAAACCTAAGGTTTTTAATAATAATAATAACATGGTGGGTAATGGAGTAATAGAATCATGACATGTGAAAATAGTGAAAGCTACACCAATTTAAAACACACAACTTAATCCACCAACCACTTTTTAAAGAGATATTCCACACTAAAGATTCAACAAATATAGACCATTCAACAAGTTGAGAGAACTTATTGAGGTAATATTGTAGAATTTAGTGTTATCCAATTTTATCATGTTATTTTTACCAAAACCTTTTATTAAATATCAACCCAAACATGACTAGTATTGGGAGATTGAATATTGTAATTTTCATTTTATTATTGGTCATGTTATTTATCATTGTGTACAATTGAAGCATCTTATTGAGGACCTGATTGAGAGTGGACAAATTGAATTTAAATAAGTATAATAAGACACCAATTAGGATATGGGAATTTACCAAAATCCATTTCCCAAATAAAATCAATATTAGCAACATAATAATTAGAACCAAGGACAAGACCAACATCACCAAGGATAAGGTCAAAAATGGAATCATCATAATCATAATCAAGATCAAGATAATAACTTGGGTTATAACACTATGATCTATCATTATAATAACACTATGGGGCATATTTATAGTAATCACATCACCACCATTACATTCAAAATATATGAACTATCTAACATTTCTCAAAACATTAGCCTGTCTATTTTTTGGTTTTCACCATATTCTTCAAGTAAAGTTGCACCATGTTCAATAAATTATATTATGCTTCAATTTTTATAGGTTACTATTTTTAGACACCATCAATAAATCCTTGTTGACTCAAAATTTTGTAGTCACAAATAGACATTCATGAGTTACCCTTGAAGGCCCTTTGAATTCTTCCCACACTAAACCAAATTTGAACCCTATGACTTCTGATTATAGACTAAACATTTTACTAGTTATGGCCAAACCTTCATGTCCTACTATTGAGAAACCATATAGTGTTTAGGACCAACTAAGCAAAACTTATGTGCGAATTTCTTTTTTTGATATTTTTCATATGTTATAAGTTCATATGACCATACTAAATGACTTCATCTAACAATACACTATTCCTAAAGACATTAACCCTACCCAATTCCAAACACTCATGGGACATCTATTTCCAACCCAAAAACTTACTTTCAATCAATGAGATATGTCTTCCCTTGGTCCTATCCATAATAACTGCTTACATATTGAGATCATTATCGCTCATCATAAGATCAAGAGGGTTGTTATATACAATGGTGTAAGGTTGAATATAATGTTTCTAAATTTGATACAATGGTTGGGATATACCAAAAAATACATGTATGTAGAAACAATCACAATCAAAGCATATGACAATGCCAAAAAAGAGTCCTTAGGGACCATTTACTTGCCAATCATTGCTAGGCTTATAACCCATGATAATCTGTGCTATGTTGTAGACATTGAATTTCCTTATAATGTAATTATTCATCATATTTGGATCTTTGAAGTACAATTTTTCCCTTCTACCCTACATCAATGCCTCAAGTTACCCCATGAGGAAATTGAGGTCACTATTTATGCCAATCTAAAGCCATACCAATATTGTAAATACTTAGAGACTAAATACATAAATTATAACTATTGCCCTAGTTATGAATTTATATCCAAGAAGAACAAAGCAATAGTTTCTAAACCATGTAAATCTAGTTATACCAACCTTGGTGATATTTCTTCCACTTTGACCAATCCATTTCCTATAACCTTTGCAAACTAGCTTATAATTGAGGACATCAACATTTCCACATACCATTTGAAATATTTTTTCATAATAGAAAATTTACCAAATATCACAAGTCTTATAGAAGACCCAAACTTATAAAATCCCTAATATATCCAACATGATTTTGTAGAAGAAAAACATAGATAAACAACCAATTGTATTTATACCAACCACTTCCCCAAATTTGGATTAAGAGACCTTTACTAAAGGAGATTGGTTGTATGATGATGGCCTCACCAACTATGTTTAGAATTTTAAATACCCTATCCATAATAGAATTATGTATACTTTAGACTATGCAAGTAAAGGCCTGATTCCATGTGAATAATTTATTCTTGAACCTCTATCTACTAATAGACCTACTATGAACTAAGGTCTTAGATCTATACCACCTAGGGATGACCTCATGTATTTTGAAAGTGATTCCACTTTATTGATTGATGAAGAAAGTCCTAATAGAAACACAAAATACCATTATAGTGCCTATGATGATTTAGCTAATTATAACCTATTTGATTCAAATTCCATTATGACAATCGTAGCTCATTACCCACTTACCCTTTACCATCATGACCTTATCGATTGGGACCAAAAAAAATCTATTATAACTCTAGATGAGTTTTATAATGAGGAATATATTACTAAGTACATGGGCTTTAGATATGGAT
Organism: Torreya grandis; assembly: GCA_037957365.1. NCBI lineage: Eukaryota > Viridiplantae > Streptophyta > Pinopsida > Cupressales > Taxaceae > Torreya > Torreya grandis. The sequence continues at coordinate 471,178 of JARHVA010004316.1, read as the reverse complement.
TTCCATTTGGTGATCAAAAATAAGGCTTTGACCTCACATTATACCCTACAACTTAATTTGGAGAATAAGAAACTATTTTTTGTCATACAAAAGATAAAACATAAAGATATTTTAGTGAAATCCTATTTGATATGATCATTGGTCAAGTAAATAGTAAATATAAAGACAAGACCTTGATTTAACACCTATTTAATGCACTCGTGGATGAGGAAGTTTTCTCATCTCCATGGGAATCATAGTTTCCACCAAGTCCAAGATCTATATCTAGTGTCAATATTACTTCTAAATAACATAAATACTTTAAGCATATTACTCTCTAATTTCCTAATAAATTTTTCAATTAGCCATTACTATAACCGATATACTTAGATTCCTCTAACTATGATTTAATTTGGGACTCACAACCAATAGTTGAATAATATGATCAATATCAAAAATTGTCTACTACTCTAGAGGATGGTTCCACGCTCCTTATATACAATACAACCGAAGTGAACCTCAGAACCTATGAAGATCCTAAGATTGTTTATCTAGGATAATCCCTCACCAATAAAGACCATGATTATATTTTCACTATTCTAAGGTATTTTATTTATATATTCACATTAGATTATTCAAATATGCCAGGCCTAGACCTTGCCTTGGTCATTGTTGTACATCTAGATACTAATATGATTAAGACAAAATTATGGAATATACACCCATACATTACAATATTAGTGAAAAAGGAGATATAAAAATTATTGTTAGTTTTATTCATAAGACCACTACACTATTTTTATTGGATATCAAATATAGTCCCAGTTAGTAAAAAGATATAAGGCATATGCATTTGTACTAATTTTAGAGATGTCAACAAAGTGAGTCCTAAGGATTTTTTCCCTCTACCAAACATAGAAATTATTGATGACTCAATTTTAAGTCAGGAGATGTTATCCCTAATTTAAAACTTCTCTAGGTACAACCATACCAAAATATCCCTATAGGACCAACTCAATACTACGTTAATAACACCACAAGGAAAATTCAATTACGAAGTCATGCCTTTTGGGTTAAATAATACCAGTTTCACTTATGAACATGCCATGACTATGATATTATATGAGATGATACATTATATAGTTGAGGATTATGTTGATGACATCTAAAAAGAATAAAAAACCCATGTCAAACATCTTGACATTTTGTAAAGAATCTTTGAGAGACTTCACAAATACAAGGTTCATCTCAATCTTAAGGACTTCATCTTTTGTGTTACTTTGGGAAAATTGATAGGATTCATTATATCATAGAGAGGGATTGAATTGGATCCTACTAAGTTTAAGGCCATCATATAAATTCCTCTACCTTTAAATTAGAAATAACTTTGTAGCCTATAGGGTAAAATCCTATCTATTTACAAGTTTATATCACAACTGGTAGACAAGTGTCATCCTTCTATGTACCTCTTGAGGAAAGGAGTCACATTTTAGAGGGATATATAATGTTATAAATAATTTAAAAATTTAAAGACATACTTGGCCAACCTACCAATATTGAGACTAGCAACACTTGGACAAGCATCACTTCTTTATATCTGAGCAACATAACATGCACTAGGGGCATTATTAGCCCAACATGATGAACAAGGTAAAGATAATTCAGTCTATTATTTGAGATGAACATTTGTAGCATATGAACATAATTATTCACCTATTGATAAATAATTTTTAGAAATGGTGTTCCCTTCACAAAAGTTACAACAATAAAAATTGAACAATAAAACTATTATCATTGCTAAGGTGAAACCTCTAAATTTATTGTCTAAAGGAACTCTTACATGCTGCATTGATAAATGGGTCATGTTATTAATTAAATTTTATGTTGAGTACCAAAATAATTAAATGGTAGCTCATTGTAAATCAACTTTTTGAGGCTCCAATCATAAATACTCAACCACTCACATTTTATTTTCTAGATGACTCTATCATGATAATAGAGGAGGTGACTCATGAACCTGAACATTAGAAATTATATAGTTATGGATCATTCACATCCCATGGATCTCAATCCAAAATTTTATTGGTTATACAACAAGGGGACCTCATCCTCAAGGCATTTCATATCATCTTCAACTGCACCAACAATATGGCTGAGTATGAATCCCTTACTGTAGGACTTCATCTTATAATACAATGAGATATCTAGTAGTTAACGGTTTATGGGGACTCTCAATTAATAATTAATCAGAACACAAATAAGTATCAGACTAGAAATGAAAAACTTGTATCCTATAAGAATATTTTGGATATTCTCAAGTCATATTTATAATCATTATAATTTTAATAGGTATTATGAGCCAATAAATGATCCAATGATGCAATGGAAATAATTGGGTCTATGGTATAAGTTGTTAGTGATGTTAAAGAGTATTACTTTCTCATCGAGAACCTTCTACAACATACTCATGTATTACTATATTTAGATAGGGTTTGTACTCTTGTTGATACCAATATCCTAATAGAACCTCCTCAATATCAAAACATTTATAACTTTTTTCATGACTAAATTATCCATCTCAACATTTCACACAATTAATAGAATAAATTATTTCATAATTTCTCCTATTATAACCTCTTTGGAAACATGCTTTATCATATGGGATATGATGAAATTCTTCTCAATTATTTATCTTTGGGAGAATAAATGTTAGTGTTAAAGTTCATGGCAAAATGTGTGGGGCCCACACCAATGACATAGTCCTAGCCATGAAAATCCTCAAAATATGGTACTAATTACCCAAGATGGAGATAGATGCTTTCAATTATATCAAGAAGTGTGATTCCTATCAACAACATGGAAATTTGATACATGAACCTTCATTTCCACTACATCTAATTACTACACCATAGTCATTTTCTACATGGGGTATCAATCTCATCAAGAAAATAAACCCAACATATTCTTATGTTCATAAAAACAATCTTACTATTATGGAGTATTTTAATAAGTGGATTGAAGCCATTTACTCTAAAATATGTAACCAATAAGTATATCATCAACTTTATCCATTACCATATCATTTTTGTTATGGTACTCCCACATAAACCATATCTAATAATGATGGTTCATCATTGAACAAAGATGGTAAAACCATCTATACCTTATTCAAAATCAAATACAAAAATTACACACCATATAACCTATAAGGTAATGGTCAAGATGATGTGTCCAATAAAACCATTATTGCAATCCTCAAGAAGATTATTAATGACAATTTCCTTAATTGGCACTTGAAAATATTTTCCTCCCTCTAGGCCTATCATACTAGTCATTGTACCCCTATAAGAGCCACTCAATACTCCTTTGTATTTAGCATAAAGGCTAATACCCTAGTTAAGGTTAAGCTACCTTGATTATAGATATATTTATAGAAGATTATTAATGATGAAGACTATAGATTTTTTAGGTTAGAAGAGCTATAAATTATTGATGGAAAGAATTTAGCTTCCCTGGATATTTTGAGAGCATATCATAATAAGTTGCATCGTAGATATGAAAAACACATTATCCTTCTAGATTTTGAAGTCGATGACTTAGTATTAAAAGAAAACTAAAATAATACCAATGATGAACTCAAGAATAAGGGTAAGTTTAAGCCCAATTGGTTGGGCCCATATGTGGTTACAATAAACTATGGCTTAAGGGCATACCGATTGGATACTCCAGTAGGTGAAGAACTCCTAAAACTAATGAACATTGTAAATAACAAGTGCTTATATGCTTGAAAATATTTTTTCAACTATTTTTTATAAGATCCCTTAATTGGGGGCACCCTTTGCCTAAATTACTTATTGTTACATCATAATTGAACCTGGACCAGTATGATTTCACCCTATATCATTTTAACCTAGACTGTTGTAACCTAGACCATTATAACCCTAGACCTTTCTAACTTTGAATATTTATAATTTATTATACATAGAGAAATATTATTTTCATGTTGAATATTGTAACTCTAGACTATTTTATCCCTATACCATTATAACCTACACCATTTCTATTTTTATTTTACTTAAACTGGTCTTACCTTCACATAGACCATTGTAACCTAGACTGTTGTACCCCTTACCAATTATGATCTTGATTATGATTCACTAACATTATTTACACATTCAAGGAACATTTTATGAGGTAGTTAAAATTGATTAGTATTCATAGATTTTTTTTAGACAAGTGTACTAGAATATGTCAACACATGGTTTTTTCATGTTAGATTGTTCTTTGGGACTTATTTAACACTACATACTATTATATTCTTATTTTGTTGATACTTGATATATACTATTACATTTTTTTGGATCGATGACAAAATGTTATAGCCAGTTTAGAAATAATTTTAACTCTTACATGTGGAAGTGCATCTCCATGACTAGGTAGTTCCCTATACCTTTGTTCAAATTGTGTTTTCATTACTTATCCCAAAAACACAAAAAAATATAAAACAATAAAATCCCAAAAACATTGAAAAGTTATGATATTGAGTTCTCTTTCCATTTTTTGATTAACCTAAGCCATTATCTCACCATTGTTCAAGTCACCATTGTGTGTATTATTCATTTTAAGTAGATCCATTATTTCAACCTTGACTTTTCTTATGCTCTCACCCTTTTGTGAGACATTTCCCCTATTCCTCTATGTAATGATCATGTTTCCTTATCATCTTTTTTATTTAATCCCATCCCTTGAGAAAACTACATCAGGCCTAAATTTTATTTTAGATCTTGCATCCATGGAACTATGTAGGTATCGTCCACTTTCTTTATGCATCTGGAGTCATCTTGACTACCCATTCCTTTTATTATACCATACCTCCATTTTGTTTGTTTTGTGTCATTGTCTCCTGTAGCCTAGGGTCAATGTTTGTTGTCTTTTTTGTGTGTCATTTTTTCCCTATAGCCTAGGGGAATCTTTGTGCTCATTTTCATATGTTATTTTACTAGTATCATTATCACCTATATAGGGGTCACCCTATCATAGAGCATAACACCTCTATTAAACTTGCATGAATAATTTGTTTTCTATTTGTAATAACATTGTGATTAACTATTATTGATCTTTTGCCTCTGTCTATTTAGAATAGTTTGCTTACTGCACTTTGATTTACTTTAGATTATTTAGTTATTTTTTATGGTTTTGTTCACTTTGTTTATGTTTATTTTTATTTTGTTGTGTGTTGGCTTTTTTGTGTATTTATTTATATTTTATTGGTGTTTTATTGGGATTTTTTTATTGGTGTTTCATTGTGCCTTTATTTATTTTCATTGGTGTTTTGTTGTGTCTTTCTTCTTATCTTTTTTATTACTATTTTGTGTGTTGTATTTATTTGATTATTAGGATGTTTTATTTTTTTCTTTAAGTGTGATGTTTGAATATAATTTGTAAATATTTTATGTTTGGCCTTACTTTGGGCTTGAATTATTCCCATTTGTATTCGAATTATTTTATTACTTCTTTGTTTTTAAGTACACATTGTTAATACATGTGTCTTGAATATTCATATCTTGATTCCATGTTACTTACAATTTGTCATTTATTTATGTTTTAGTACATTCTTATTCCTACTTAAGTCTTGATAATTCATATCTTGATTTTAAGATTGGTTACATTTTCATATTTAACACTTATTTTTATCTTTTTATTTACTTTGATTTGTGTTTGAACATAAATAGTTAAAACTTTTCCTTTGGTATTATTTATCAGTATCCTTAGTTGTAAATATTCACAATTGAACCAATAAATATTCAAATGAAAAAAAATGTTATTATAGGTTATTCATACTTAAGATGCACAATTTATTTTCGTAAAGTAAATACCAAGTACTCCAAAGTCTAATAGTCAGTGTGGTACCAAAGAACATCTCTGAAAGCACTATCATACATATTGTCTACCTAATTAGGATATCATAAAGACAATAAAATCCCAAAATATATAAATAAACAAGAATCTTTATGAAATATGTGCATCTCCTAGCACACACATTAAGTCATACTAACTATTTATATGATTGGTTTAGGACATGCATCTCCTAAATTATCTTGTAGCATCTAGTCACACATCACACAGAGCAATAAATACATCAACATCCATATACTAACTAAGGACATGCATCTCATAACACTAGCATATACCATCATATCATAACAAGAGCAAAATTAATATAAACATCATGAGACACAAAGAATATTAACAGTCCATGTATAAGTAGCAATGAGACCAAAAATGAATGTCATACATACATACATACATACATACATACATATATATATATATATATATATATATATATATATATATATATATATATATATATATATATATATATATAAGTAGAATATTAACAGTCCATGTATAAGTATCAATGAGACCAAAAATGAATGTCATACACACACACACACACACACACACACACACAGACACACACACACACACACACACACACACACACACACACACACACACACACACACACACACACACACACACACACACACACACACACACACACACACACACACACACACACACACACACACACACATATCAAAATAATGTTTTATACATCAAGAGAATATCTATAAATCTCATATATAATAGAGCCACAAAATTATCTCTTATCTTAACCATCCAATGAAGGACTCTGCTAAAAGATTTGACCTATCCCTAATGTTGGTGATGGTGGTGGCAGAACCATCACTTCTTAATATGAGGAAGGTTGTGCATATAACCACTCTATATCATGTCTAGACCTAGAGGTCCTCCGATTCCATTAGGATCTAAAATAATCTATATAGGAGGGATCTCTCCTCTCTTTCATGACTACTACCTCATATATCCTATAGTAGTAGTCTATCTCATCCTTTGTGCATATGACATCATCCTTCATGTGTAAGGGATCATCTTTAGACACAATAATATTAGATAAGTCTCTAGATGGACCATCATCTATGTTGGATCATTGAGCCTCATCCTACTCCTCAGTGATTCTCTCTACCTATGATATTAGTCACCCCCATCAAATTGAGCTCAATCCCACTTGTTAGTCACTCTTAGAAGATCCATGTCATGGGTAGATAAATGACCTTATACCCCTTCTATTTTAGTGACTTTTCCCCTTAGTATAGTAATCTATTTATATTTAGCTATGATAAAACCTTATATTTAGGTAGCCTCACCTTCTAAAATGACTAATTGTGTATGTAATCTAGCTATAGTGTTCTATAGGCCTATAATATTTGATAATCATGAAGTGTTATCCCTATGTAGCCTATTAGTTAATGTTTTGTCCTATACATACCTACCTATGTTAGAGGGACATGATTCACATACTTGTGCTTATACCTATACTAGAGGTCCCTACCTTTATTATTTCTATCTTGTGGCCCTCATTGCCACTTGGCACCTCACTCATCTATATATCTTACCAATCTAAATCATTAATCTCTATATCCCTTAGAGGATCTTAGTGAACCTATATATGAACTAACTATAATGAAAAGGCTTGTGGAATAGCTAATTGAATTGACACCCAAACCTATCCCTATATTAGGGACTAACCCCCATCTATCCTTTGCCTCGCCCATATTTGATGTAAGACTAGATGTTGTAATTGTGGTTTGGTCAATTAAATGGGTTGTGCACTAGTCCAAAAATATTCATAGGAATCTGTCATGCTAGTATCTATCATCCCACTTAAATATTCCTATAGTAATGCTAGAAACTATAATATTCTTTCACATCTTGGTCTTCAGTCACTAGTAGCCCCCACCCTCTGATCTCCTAGGTCACATGGGTGAAGTAGTGTGACCCCTCCCTAATATCCTTCTAAAACCTAAAATTCCTCTATGTTTAATTTGGTCTATAACACTCTATCAAAAATTCATGGAAACATATGATATAATAAGTTCTAATCATAATGTTGATGTTGAATAGGTCCTCAATATAGTACCACTATGTTTCCAAATATGGCCTCTAGATAAAATCCTCATTGACCATATCATCTATGACCCATCTATAAAAAGGAAAGTCTAAAAGGTGGCCTCATAGACCTAGACATATATGATACCAACCAAAATACACTATATCCTCTAGTCCCCACACCTATATTGGCCCCTTTGGTCTCTCAATGTCTATATACTCCCATTCTTAGACCTACATAAGTGTGTTATGTCTGATACTCCACCCTCTTTGATAGGATATCATATGTAAGTCTCTATAAATCTAGACTAGAATGATGGGGTACCAATAAAATCATGTTGATTGATTTTACATCTCATGTAACAATACAATCAGCTAAAAGGGAAGAACCATCCACTCTTGTCTGGTATCAAAAGGATATAAACAAGAGCCATCAAATTGACCACTTATAGGGGAACTATCCCTTATGTTGGTGTTAATACCAATGTTAGATCCACTGCTACTATTTATATTGCTCCATCATATAGATTAAAATCCATGTCATCTAATGCATCTATATCTATTCTCCCCTATAAGAACTCCAAGTTAATCACCCTAATCAAATCCTCACACACATCAATACTCATAGAATTTGATGCACATTCTCTAAAGTCAGTATCACCTCCCTAATCAACAAATGGAAGGTTGATGTCTTAGAATGACACCTATTTAAAATTTTTAATAAATAATCTCAATCTACATGAATAACTAGCAACCATGTTAGGTGATATAACTCAAGTGTCTCTAGTACACCATTAGCTCCTCTTTCCTAATGACCTATTAACATAACACTCAGAATCATCTCTCGCATGTTGTAATAACCCCACCTCACTCATGAAAGTCAAAACATAAGGAACTAGGTCAATCATTTTTACTCTAATTCATTGAGTTTACCTACATTCTTATAAATTAGGGCCTAAACTAATTCTCTATTACCCCCCTTTATCTCTTATTCTGCTTCATTTTGGTCTTTCTAGTGACCTAGTTATTTTCTCAACAATCTTACCATTTAGAAGGATGATCTCACCATTATGAAAATTGACCCTACAATTTTACTTTGTGGGTTTGAAAACTCACTAATCCATAGGGATTTCCCACCATTTGAGAAGGTGAAATCAACATTTTTCTTGGCATTCCCATCATTTGACTAATGATGTCCACTAGAATTAGTGAGATCACTAATTTAGTGGGGACCTCATTTTTTTGACCCTTGACCCTACTAAATAACTAGAAACATCACTATTAAAAATGGTGATATCACTATTGTCAAGGTCAATCTCATTGTTTGTAAATTTCATTAAACAAAAGGATGACCAAAATTCTTACTTCTACCTATCATTAAATGTATTAAATATAAAAATTAAAGACCAAAAAAGGGACCTACTTAATAAAAAATAAAATATAATGCATATGAGAAATGGATCTAGATATGAGATCTAGAGAAAAGACATACATGAAACCAACATAAGATATATATGGGAAAATCTCCAAGAGGTAAAAAACCACAAATATTATCACATTATGAGAAACTAACATGTACCCAATATAGTCTTTTTTCCTCTCATTTATTTTTTACATTGCATCTTACAATATAAGATCTTTTTCATATAAGCAAGGTAATCTAACCATTATAATTTGAATTTTTCCAACCACCACATTAATGGTTCCAACCTATCCAAAGGTAATTTAACATATTTTATTATTTATTTACATGAGGATAAATCATGATAAATAATAAAATATATTATTATTTAACCAATGTAATTTAATGTATTAAGAGTACACAAATAACAACAATTAACCATTAATTTTTATAATAGTCCCCCTTAATTTTAAGTGTGGATACATGTCATAATAACCTTTATAATAATTAATATATAATCTATGAACCATACACATGACGAGTTTTAGGAGGTTACAACATAACAAACTTACACTTTATGAACCATCCACATGATGAGTTTTAGGAGGTAATAATTGAAGGAAACATCCTAAACTTTAAAGGAATTATTCTATGTAAACATAATCACCCAAAGGTATTACACTATTTAAATATAGATACACAAAGGTATTACACTATGTAACCATAATCACATAGTCACCTTTAAAGGAATTACACTATACATTTATAGATACCCAAATGTATTACACTATGTAACCATAATCACATAGTCACCTTTAAAAGAATTATAGTATACAAATATACATACCAAAAGGTATTTCATGATTTAACCATATGCACAATTAAGGTAATTACATTATGTTACCTTGAACCCCTTGGAGTCATTTTAGGCTAGCATGATCATGAGACTACATCTCACAATTTCTCATAAATAATCAACCAAACATATTGGAGTCTTGTTGACCAAATTTTAATTTTAGGTCAAATTGAAACCCCTATGGGTATAAAAATGACTTTTATGTCTTTTAGAGGCATAATACATATTTCAAAAAGTGTTTTATAGGTGAATTAATGTCATTTGATGTTATACTAGCCTTGGTCCTTAGCTATTTTAGTACTTTTAATCATTTTAAGTCATTTTAAGGTAAAAAAGTGGAATTTAATGAATTATACAAATTTATTAGGAAGTTTTAAGGTTTAAAAAGGATATGTAACTTTTTATGTGACACCATATGTCTTAATCAACTATTGGTAACTAAAAGTGGCAGGTTCTTGAAAAGAAAAAGTAGTTTTCTTGGGGAAAAATGTGAGTTTGGCACTTGTACATCCCATGGGGAAGTGTACCACATGGGATATGATCATAAAACATATATTCAGATTTTTAAATATTATTTAAATGTTTTAAATTCTCTAGAAGCTCCATTTTAGGCCCAAAACCATTTTACTCCTTTTTCACCCTTCTTAGCAAGCAAAAATAGTCTTCAAGTCCATGCTTAATATGATATCTGAAGAGGTTTCAGGTCAAACACCTTATGTGGGTGAAATTATAATTATATATATTAATTTAAATATAAATAGTTTTAATAATGTTGGTTTATACTTCATGAACCATCCTCATGAAGTTGATTATAGTTTTCTACTTGTTTCATGCACCCTATAGGTTTTGCTTAATTTTGGCTAACTCTATATGAAACAATTACTTAGGTTATTTATATATTATTTTAACCTACTCATAATATTATTAACATGCTTATTTTTATTTTTTAATGTGTTTACATAGGTCAATTACATCAAATTTGTAAGAGGATACACCTTTCTAAGTTACAGGTAGTTTTCACCATTTTTAAGAACTTCAAGATTGTTCATGGATTCAAAAGGTTATGATAGGTTTATTTATATGTTTTAAATGTTATGTTTATTACCCTTGACACTTAAATCTCATTCTTAAATGAAATTCTCTATGAGAGTGTAGCTATGAACACCATACTATAAACTTTTGTTCATTATTTGCTTGAAACCATGGTGAGATATGTGTATGCCATGTTTAAAAAGGTGTATTTAAGGTTTTTACACCTTGGTGTATCATTTTATAACATTAATTAGTTAATAAATATTTCATTTTATCTTTAAAATAATTACTGAGCAACCATATAACACACTCCCACCTAGTCTACCATGAACAAACTCACCTACAAATGCCATGAAGGAGGTGTTCATGCTGAAAAGAGGGTGTTGAAACTTGATTCATTTTTTTATAATTTTAAAAGTGTATTTGGAAGTATGATACAAGTTTACAAGTCATAAAATATCAAATTAAATGCTCATTATCTAAATTCACTTTTACTACCTACACCCTAGAATAACCACCTACAGGTGGTCTTCATAGAAGTTTGAGAGGTCATTATAGATAATTGAAGCATAAGATGAAAAAAAATTTGAGGTATGAAAATGAAGTGATATCAATAATTACATTTTTAAATTTATAAGTTACAAAATAGAGTTGATAATCACCTTTCAAGGTAATGACTATGTTTAGAGGCTTTTTCCCTAAAATGGAAAAATAGAGGCCTAAGGCCATTTTGGAATAATCATACAACAAGGTTGAAATAACTCTTAAGGAATCCTAAAAGATTGGACTTGTAACCTATATTATGAAAAATACCTTTGAATATTTTTAAGGTCATAAAGTAAGTGGAAAGAGGTTATTTGAGGCCTTAAAGTTATCATAAAAAACACTGAAAATCTTACACTATCATCTATAGTTTTAAAATTGTGAATGGTCTTTTTATATCTAAAGAAGAAAATAGAAAAAAATATCATAGTTATAATGGTTACCTTGGTTGAATAGTGCACCAATAGACATTATAGTAATTAATAATATGCTATTGTATGGTGTTTAAGTTTCATGGACACATACATGTGTCTCTCTCTACAAGAAATGTGCACCTACAACAGGGTATGCAGACAATGGGTTGATACGTGGTGTCCAAGTGGTGTTTCAATTATTTAAAATTGAATTAATGTATAAATTTTTACTTTGTGACATAAATTTATTCAATTAAGCATTTTAGACACTATGACCAAGCTCATTTGAAGCTAATGTACACCAAAAGGGATCGTTAAGGTAAAGTATCTCAGTCATGTAGGGAGGACTTGGTTTATGAGCTTAAGGTGCATGTGAAGGGATAGAGATAGGTTAGAGTGATAAAAAACTATGTTACCACATCCATTAATACTAGGATAAAATTTATAATACCTTAACATGATGAAACAAACCTATATAGACCACTTATGACCTTAAGTACACCTACAACCATTGTAAATGACTATGAAGGATAATGAGCTGAGAAAGGGTGGTTCAAGGGATGTTTAGGATAATATAAATGTGGATAACTTGTCCCATTAGTGTTATATGGTCATGGAATCGTAAATATATGTCATATACACTATTTTCAAACCTAATCATGAATTTTCACCTACAAGAAAGAAAAGACACAGTCATGAAGTTAACCTAAGTCTCAGATGATCATGGTAGGGCATGAAAATTGTAGGGTTTAAAAATATTATAAAGGTTTAAATAATCAAAAATTAATCCCAAGTCAGGTAATAATTTCCCATGGGTCTATCCTAGTGGTTATTAAATAGATAAATGGTTTAAACAAGCTTCACATAGTCTACTCTCCAACACCCTTGCACAGTCTACCTTCCCACACAATCTATCTTGAAGCTTGAAGGAGAAGGGGGGTATTTTGACTTGGTAAAGAGATAAAAATTTGTATATAAAACATTTATCACTTTATTAATACCTAAAATAGTCATTTTTATTGAGAAAACTAGTGAATTACCCTTTTATTTTGTCTTAGACAGAGGGTACTTTCCCTTAGGTGTAAACCCTGATAGTTATGGAAATCGAGATAAAGGGTGATCCAAGGAGTTGATATACCTTTAAAGAAGTTTTAAAAATATATATTAAACCTATTAAAATAATTTAAACTAATCATAGATGAGTGAATCTTAATAGGGTATCCCAAACCCTCAAATTTCCAGTCAAACCTATAAGACCCACATTAGGCCTATAAGCCAAATGGAAGGTCACTCTAACTTACAACCTTGGTATATAATTTTAATAAATTTTTTTATGTCCATGTAATAATAAGGTGTTTAATCTATTTAAATACAAATAAAACCAATAAGGAGGTCTAAAACCCCAAGGGTTGCAGGCAAGCCATTGGGCATGGTCAAGCCTAGTGCCCAAATGAGAGGTTAGTTACATCTCTAGCATGAAATAAGACTTATACAAAATAATATAATTTTTATGGGATGAAATTATATGTTTTTAATATATTAAAAGGAAAATAAACCCATGAGGAAGCCATTTTTGTCTTAAAACTAACTCAAGCCTATAAGAAATGGAAAGAAGAGCTTAAGAGCAGAAGTTAGATTTATCACATCTCTCTTGAGGATTTTCATGGGGAAAAATAAGTTTATAGATGTTATGAAGGTCCTTAAACATCATATTTGTTATATATTTTTTCAGTTTGAATGTCAAGATTTTATGAACAATGCTTAAGAGTCAAAACTACTTAAAACCCTTACAAACCCTTCCTAGTGACTTGTTTATGGAAATGAAATTGGAAAGATAATATAATGGAATAGTTTTCTTATGAGGATTATTTTAAATTTCATATTAATATTATATGATAACTCCCATACTTTTGATTTGTATAGAACTGTATGAACGGGGTGAGAAACATGATTTTCTTGACTATTTTGTGTGTTTTACAGGCTATAAGAGGTTTCAAGATATGAAATAAAGTTTGTGGGAAGGATTAGGACTTGTGATAAATAAATATTTAAATTTAATTACTTAAAAAAACTTGTAAGTCTTCAAACAATAGCTCTCATCTTAGCCAATCAAAAAGGCATAGTGGACAAGCTAGGGAGAAGTGTGAAAACTTCAAGTCTAGAACGTTTTAAGTTATCCCTAATGATTCTAAAGCCATCGAGGCTATTTAAAATTTTAATAAAATCCATAACAAGGATTTTAATGGAAAATTTAATCCAAATTTGAGTCCAAGTGTGAAGGGTGCATGAATGAGGAGTTTTTTAGACCGTAAATGATGAAAGCTCATTTTGTGGAGTTTTCAAATGACTAGGCCTGAAACCAATGCATGAAGAGGCGTGTATGATATAATTACAGTTATATATTACATTATAAATATCCATAATAAATTTTGGGATGTTAAAATAGGTCTAAATCATGAAGGTAGTTTTTTGAGTGAGAATGAGGAGTTTCATATCACTTTTTATGATGTTTATGACTTGGATGGACACTTTTTCTTCCTAACCTTGAATGGTTGATCCCATATCCTATTATCATACATAATTAACTAATTATATCATATTTAAAAGTGTCATTTTAATCCTTGGAATTCTCTTTTCTTCTCTTTCTCTCTCAATTTCTATAAAAACTAGCCATTTTAGCCATTATAACTTATGCTCCACCTGAATATGGTGAATCCATTCTCAATTTCATAACATTTGATAAATAAGATTACTAATTTTTACCTCTTTATTACTATTCATAACTGTATTTTACTTGGATGATGAATATTTTTTATTGAATACTATGGATTTCCTAGTATGTTGTCTCATTCTTTCACCATATTTGTAGTTTCAAAGCTTCTTCTTGAAAAGCATGTGAAGTGTTCTAGGAAATTTCAAAGATTGAGTGAGTTATCCTATTCATTATTGATATTCAAGGCCTCTTTCCTAGTCCTCTTAGATTTGAACATTCATCCATAACCTCATAATGTAACATTGATGTGAGAAGATGCATATTAGAGAAGTGTATGTTTAGTTTGGCCCTTGATTTCATGTGTAACATGTAGTTGGTTGGAATTCATTATATTATTTAGTTTATCATATCCTTTATAATAGTTTGTTTTCATTTATCTCTCTCCCTTTTCTCTCCAAATTTTTTAGATGTAATTACAATCCAAAGTGGTACATCAAGGGAGCTAACCCTATCTAGAGATTCACCTCATCCTTAGGCTACCCATAATCCTAAAGGTGTTTCCATTATACCACTTGGATGAGGAGTTCTTAGGCATCTCCTCAAATGGTGAAAATCTAAGGGACAATAGTTTTTAGCATGCCTAGTGGGATTCTTGGTCTAAGAGTTTGAAATATTTTTGTTGTTGTCTTTAAATAATCAAACTTTGGAGGCATCTATCCAAGCATCACTATTAACTCCAAAGTTATATCAGATAGTCACTTAGACTAGGTTATTCTTTGAATATTTTTGGTAATATTTTCCTTCATTTTCTTTCTTTTAAATAAGTTTCATGGCTAATTTTGGTGTTGAACACTAGTTTACATAAGTTGGTGAGACATTTCAAGCTTCTACTATTCCCTATTAAAATGAACAGGTTATTAATCAAACATATCATGAGGTGTACCAGCTTCAAAATGAAGTGTATCAATCCATTTATGAAGTGTATCAATCCTGTAGCCATCCTCCTCAATATCTTATTCCTCCAAGATAACCTAGTCACTTCTTAAGTCAATCCATTTCCACCTTCAAGAAAACACTCATGGGATATGAGAGGTACATGTTTGAGATTGATACACTAAGGGGACAAGGTCAATATGTTTATATATATTTCATTCAAAAGGTAATGGATGAATTAGTGATAGTCAAAATAGAGTGGATACCTATTGAGAGAGCCAATTGACAAATGCTCATAAGTGAGATGCTAGATGTGAGTGGATTGATTTCATCCTTGGGAGATAAACTAAGAGTTCATGAGGAGCAGTCTCACCAAGTATATCATCCATCATATTCACTTCCAAATTTTTTTTATCATCCATATTTAATCCTTACTCATGATCCCAATCAAAATTTCTAAATTTGTCCTTTTCCAAATCGAGCGGAAGAGAGAGTTAAATATACTAGCATTGTGATAGAAGTAAACCTTGATAGCCAAATTGAGTTGGATAATATGAAGATACAATAGTACATATTATCATTAAAGGAATTGGAATTAAACCACTCATTTCCCTATCCTATTACATCCCCACCTCAAGAAGATACCTCTAGATATGTTATTCCAAGTTGGAGACAAGGTGGAGATTCCAAGCCAAGGAGATTCCCAGTTTCTTGAATAATTCATCCACTCCCCAAGTTGCATCATCACCTCAAGAAAATAAACCTATTTCAAAAATCCTAAGATGGATTAATATATTGGAATCATGGGGAAATAAGGAAGATAAAATCCTAGATAAAGAGTGTGAAGTTGAATAAAAACTTGATCCTATGAAAGTCCCTCCCACCATTCCTCAAGAGACCTCTTGTTCTTCATGTTAACCCTCTTGTAATCCTCTTACTCAGGATTATGCCTATTAAATTCAAGAGATACATTTCTAAGTGAATAAATCTAAGTAAATTGAAGAGTTAGAGTCAAAGATGAGATTGTTAGGTTAAGGTGTGATAGAAGGTTTAGATCCCAAAAAAGATCCTATGCCTAAACACACCCCATCTAAGGTTCTCAAAGAGAGTCAAAAATATAAATTAGATGTGAATTAAGTTGTTATAAAATGGAAGGAATAAAATCAAGTTTTTTAGCCCAAGGTATACCTCCCCTTCCTCAAGAGCTTCCAAAAGAATCCCCTACACTTCACTCTCAATCTAATTTTGAGTTATATGTGGCACCTCCACCAACTAGTTCTTATTTTCCTCACCCCATCACACTTTGAGTTGATGGACCTTTGGTATGGTAAATTAAGGAATATTATTTTTTTAATAACAAATTATAAATCTTTCTTAAATAAAGTCTAGCTCCTTGGTAACCTCATTGCACCAGGTCACATGACTTCAAAATGCCTAGTCTTGACATCACCGAGTAGGAGAAAGAAATGGAGGATCTTAAAACACTTGAGAATAAAATACATGATATGATAGTTGAGATTAAAATTGAGATCCCTTAAGTGATCCTAAATTATGAAGAAGAGGCGACTTCTTATGTGGATATTTCTGATTGGGTTGATGAGGAAGAATGTTTTCCTTTTGCGAAAGAAGAGGAAACCTTCATTGGTTCTTACATCAATTCGAAAGATGTCATGGATGGGAAATGACAAGTTAATAATAAATATTTATATGACTTATTTTAAATAATTAGTTTAATATATACTCATCTTTAGAGATGTTATGATCTGGTCAAAGATGGAGAAGGCAACTTTGGTACTCAAGTAAGCATGCAAAAGAGAAACAACCTTTTAAATATATCCTTTCAAGAAGAATATAAATTTCATGATGAAATGTTTTAATTCATAAATGTGGGATATCATCCTCTCAATTATTTGGGAGAAACACATAATCTCTTTAAGGATGGAAAAATCTCTTATTGGCCTTAATCTTCTAAAGATCAAGAAACTAATCCTCTTAAAGTTATGCCTACAAACAAGATGGAAGTTGACCATTAAATGAAGAGTGGGTAGAATTATGAGGTATGTGAAAAAATTCAAGAGGAATATATATATATATATATATATATATAATCAAGACCTATTTAAGGATGATCTACTTGAGATCAAATCAATTGAAATGCTAAGGAAGATGTCTAATCCACAAAGCATTCAATTTAAGGAGAAACATGCTTAACACTATGTTTCATCTCAACATGAAGATGATTCAAGAATTTTTTCTTTTGATCTTGGAAATAAGGTATGTTTAGTATCTATTTTTTCATAATAGTTTAATTTATAATTCTTCTGATTGCCTTGAGCACATGTGTGTGTGTGTGTGTGTGTGTGTGTGTGTGTGTGTGTGTGTGTGTGTGTGTGTGTGTGTGTGTGTGTGTGTGTGTGTGTTTGTGTGTGTGTGTGCGCATGCGCCTTATTAGTTTGTTATATTTTTTTGTGTGTGTCCTTGATTTTTGTGGTTTAGGTAATCATATTAAAAGTTAAAAATTTTAAACTATATTTAATATGACCATAAATCAGATCCAAATTATGCAATAGCATGCATCATGGAAACATTCCTTTATTCACCATTAATATGAAAGCATAAATGATAGAATAAGATAATAACATAGATAACACAAATCTAATGTGGTTCACCCAATGTGGGATACATCCACCAAGAAAGTTATAAAATAAAAAAATAATCTAAAATAAGATTACAATGAACTCTCACAGAGATTGAAGAATCTCTTATAGAAAACACTACAAAAAAAATGCACTTTCACCTACAACTACACAATGCTGTATCTCACAAGCTGTTATATCACACCTTATAATAAACACCAAAAATTTGCTAAAAACACTTGTACTTTGACTCAGATCCTCAAATCCACACCCTACGAATAAACTATCAACCTTTAAAGGCCACACCACACCCTATATACATATATATATATATATATATATATACATATACATATATATATATATATACATATACATATATATATATACATATATATATATATACATATATATATATATACATATGTGTGTATATATATGTATATGTGTGTGTGTATATATATATATATATATAATGAAGTAAAATACATAAAAGGAAGAGAAATGTGCAATTATTATCCAAGATAAGCATTATCCAATATGTGACAACCCTCCTCCACCTAATCAAACTCATCCATGAAGGAACATGCCAAGATTGGGTCTCCACCCTTTAAGGGAACATTTACCAACACCATGTGATCACAACCAATTCCTTATAATAGGGAAGGCATCAAATTTTACAATAAATGACTAGCTCCCTCAAAATAAGGAATTCAACATGGCAAAAGGCATCTAACAACCAGTTTCATAGAACATGGAAACATAGAAATTAGATAAAATAAGGAATATTCCACTCACATGTGGAGCAAGGTTCCAAAAATGGTGGAGTGGGGAAAAATTCACTCTCTAATTTTTTCATTTTTTTAGGCCTCCAAAATTTATTCCTATGGTCATGTGATAGCCCCAAAGGGTTCCACACTCAAAAATATCCCACTTGGAGACCATTTATATTGAACAGAATCTATCACTCTCCATAACCACTAAGGCCAACCATGTCTGATCATAGTCTCAACTTTTCTAATATGACCACCTTGGTCATCATATTTTTAAGATTATGGCTAGTATGAATCTTCTCTAGCTTCACCAAGTTCTTATCTAAAGTTATCCTGATTAAGTGATAACATAATTGAATGTGTTTTGTCCTTGAGTGGAAAGAGGAGTTCTTTGCCAAATGAATAACACTTTGACTATCACTATGTAGTCTCCCAGCTTCTTGCTCATGCCCCAACTCTAAAAAAAACTCCTATAACCAAATCATATCCTTTTTATCCTCTATGATAGAAACATACTCTACCTATGTGGTTGACTTATCCATAAGCTTCTATATCATAGAAATCTAACTAACCATTGTATCTCTAATAGTAAATATATAACCTATCATACTCCTCATGCTATCAAATCCCCTTCCATATTTGAGTCCACATAGCCACACAAAGTGGTATCTAATCTACCATAACATATTTAGAAATCGATGATTCCTCTCAAATACCAAGGAATCTATTTAACTACTTCTCAATGCTCATAATCTGGATCACTCATATACCTACTCACAACTCCCACTACTTGCGAAATATCAAACCTAGTACAAACCATGGCATACATCAAGCTACCAACTACTAATGAGTAAGGTGCCTTAGACATCTTAAGATTTTTATATTCCATCTTGGGACACCACTCCTTTGATTATCTAAAGTGGTCTACCAAAGGAGTACAAATATATTTAGCATCCAACTACTAAACCTTTCCAAGACTTTCTTCACATACGCTGATTAGGATATGATCAAATTCCTCTCCTTCCTATCACTAGAAATACTCATACCAAGGATTTTCTCTGTAGCTCCAAAATCCTTCATAGAAAAGGAGTCATTAAGCTATTTCTTGAGTATATGAATATGTTGTATGTTATTTATTGTAACTAACATGACATCAACATATAATCATAATATAATAAAATAGCAATCATCAAAATAATTGATGTACATGCAATGGTCAAAATGACACCTTTGATAATCTTGTTCCAACATAAAATAATCAAATTTATTATACCATTACCATGGAGCTTATTTTAGGCCATACAAGCTCTTCTTGAGTCTACACACATAGTTCTCCTTCCCTTTGAGCACATATCCCTATGGTTGTTTCATGTACATCTCAACATCCAAATCACTATGAAAAAAATTATTTTTCACATCTAACTATTCTAAGGGAAAATCCTCAACTATGAATAAACCAAGAATAGTCCTAATAGAAGTTATTTTTACAAGAGGAGAGAAAATCTAATCAAAATCAATACCCTTTTTTTTTTAAAATCCCTTGACCACCATCTTGGCCTTATACCTTTTTCTCCCTTCATCCTCTTATTTTATCTTTAAGATCGACTTCACTCTTTCCCTTGGGTATCCTTACCAAATCCCACATTTGGTTCTCCATGAGAGATCTATGCCCCTCATCCATGTCTTGTTTCCATTTCATCCTAACATATACCTACATTTCTTCCTCATAACACTCTAGTTCTCCATTGTCAGCGAGTAATAAATAATTCAAAGAAGAAAAAAAATGTTCAAGTGCTCTTCTTACCCTAGAAGATATTCTTACCATAGGAATTTTGGGTCCTTATGTGAAGGTTCCTAATCTAAATCTTTAGATAATTTTCCATCCACAATGTCATCCAATACTATGTACTCTTTCTACTCCTATTCCTATTCCTACAACTGATCCTTATACATGAATTTTTAATTAAAGACTACATCTCTAGACTAAAATATTTTCTTATCTTTAATGCTCCATAAATGGAAACCAAAGTCATCCTCACCATAACCAAGAAATGTGCATTTCTCTGATTTAGCTTCTAACTTGGTCCTATCCTCTTTCTCAATGAGAGAAAAAGACTCACATCCAAAGACTAAGAAAATAATAATCAACATTCTTACTAGACCAAGCTTGTTAATTAATGCCTCCATCCAAAGGCATATAAGGTCTTTTGTTAATTAGATATACCATCATGATAACTGATTATACCCAAAACTATAAAGGCAAATCTACATGTAACCTCATGTTTCCAACACATTCCATTATTGTTATATTCATCCTTTTATATAATCCATTCTATTATGGAGTTCCTGGAACTATCTTTGGCATATGGATTATATTTTTCAAACAATAATCAAAGAAAGAATTACTACAATACTCACCTCTATTATCTGATCTGAGACATTCCAACTTAAGACCTATTTCATTCTCAACCAAGGCAATAAACCTGAACTTTCTTAAAAGTGTCAAATACATCAGATTTATTTTTAATGCAATAAACCCAAACTTTCTTAGTTTCATCATCAATAAAATTAACATAATAATTGGATCCACCAATAAAAGATACCTGAGCTAGTCCCCATACATCTGAGTGTACCATATCTAACTTGTGATATTTTTTTATGAGTCCAACCTTTAGGAACTTAACCTGCTTCCATTTATTTTACACATAATTCTCACAAAATTCTAGATCTAGATCTTTCAATCCAAGCAACTTATCTTTTAAAAGTTATGTGCCCTTATAGTTCATATGACTAAGCTTATAGTGCCACATAGTTTCATCTCCATTTATAAAAAATAAATCAAGAGAATCAACACTACTAGTCAAATATAAAGTACCAACTTTCTTACCTCTTGAGATCATAAGATCTCCTTTGGTAACTTTCCATGAATCTATAGTAAACAATACTAAATATCCCTCACTTCCCAATTGCCCCACTAAAACCAAATTTCATCTCAACATAGGCATGTGACTAACATCCTTAAGGATCCATGTGTTCCCATTATTCATCTTAACCTAAACACAACCTTTCCATACTATATCACATGGTTAATCATTACCAAGATAAACATGTCCTAGATTCTCTTAAACATAATCAGTAAAATAATAGCTATGTGGGGTGGCATGAAAAGAATCCCCTAAATATAATACCCAGGACTCAAAAAACTATCCATAGAAAGAATTAAGGCATCCTGACATGATTTATCTGATGTCAAATTTACCTCATTCATTTCTTCCCTTTTGGCATTATTATCCTGAAGTGACCAACAATCCTTCTTTAAGTGTCCACTCTTCCTGTAATGCCATCATATCATCTTGGATCTAGATTTATACTTAGATCTACCTTTTGACTTTCCATGATTGCTTTTGCTCTTGTCCTTTTACCTCCATCTAGTATCAATAGATAAATCATTACCTAAGGATGGTTCACAATTTTTTTTCCTTTACATCTCCTTAGTAAGGATCACACCTATAACATCCTCAAAATTCAAGCTTCCCTTGGCAGGGACTGTATTACTTAACAACAACCAAACTATCCCAACTATTAGGCTAAGAACATAAAATTATCAAAGATATAACTTCATCATCAAAATTTATTCAAACTAAATTAATCATACTTAAAACCATATTAAAATCATTAAGATGATTATAAATTGAACCATTTTCAGACATTTTCATGTTAAACAATCTTTTCATAAGAGAAATTTTATTAGAAGCATAGGTTTTCTCATATAACTTTCCAACTTTATCCATGAGATATTTTGTGGTTTTCTCATCATAAATATTAAATTCAATAAAAAATTCAAGGCATAAAATAATAGCTCTCAATACCATCTTATTAAGTAATGACCAATTTACATCACTCATACTTATAGGTTGTTCTACTTTCCCCTCTATAGGGAGATGTAGCTCCTTATATTATAGGTAATCTTTCATTTGAATTTTACACAAACCAAAATGATTACCATCAAAATTATCAACTCTAAATTTGATCTCTTCTCCCATAGCTCCCACTCAATATAATATCTTTCTTGTGATTTACCACTTTAGTAAAACACACAACCAATGGCTCTAATACCAATTCTTAAAAATTAAAAAATTTAAACCAAATTTAATATGACCATAAATCATATCTAAATTATGAAATAACATGCATCAAAAAAATTCCTTAATTCACCATTAATATGAAATCATAAACGAGAGAATAAGATAATAACTCATATAACATAGATTTAACATGGTTTACCCAATGTGGGTTACATCCACCAATAAAGTTCTCAAATAAAAAAATAATCTAAAATAAGATTACAATGAACTCTCATAGAGATAGAAAAATCTCTTATAGAAAATGTTTCACAAAAAATTGCACTTTCACCTACACTTGCACAATGTTGTATTTCACAAGATGCTATACCACAAACTATAATAAACACCTATACTTTGCTAAGCACCTGCATTTTGACTCTGATCCTCAAAGCCACACCATAAAAAATAAACCATAAACCTCTAAAGGCCATACCTTATATATATATATATATATATATATATATATCAAATGAAGGAAAATCCAAAAAAAGAGGAGAAATGTGCAATGCTTATCCAAGATAAGCATTATCCAACATGTGACAACCCTCTTTCACCTAAGCAAGCTCATCCAAAAGCTCATACATGAAAGAACATGCCAAGATTAGGTATCCACATTTCAAGGGTAGATTTACCAACACCATGTGATCACAACCAATTCCTTGTAACAAGGAAGACATCACCTTTTCTAATAAACAACTAGCTCCCTCAAAATAAAGAAGTCAACATGGGAAAGGGCATCTAACAACCAATTTAATAAAACATGAAAACATAGAAATTACATAAAATAAGTAATATTCCAATCAAATGTGGAAAAAGGTTCCACAAAAGGTGGAGTGAGTAAACTGCACTCCCCACATTTGTGGATCTCTTTAGGCCCCCAAAATGTATTCCTATGGTCATGTGACAGCCCCAAAGGGATCCACACTCAAAAAATAAAGTGGTATTATCTTGATAAAATATTATGGTAAAATTCATTTTATTTGTCTTAGAATTTATATGACTCCCTAAGCCCAATGGGCTAATAAGAATACTCGTCTAGTTAGTTAATAGTCATACTACCCCTATGAGTCACTAATTTATTGACCAAATTTGAATTATAGGTCAAATTAGAACCCCTATAGGTAAAATTTTAAATTTTATGTGTTTTATAGGGATTATATATATGTCAAAAGATGTTTTATAGGTTAATCAATTTCATTTGATGTTATAATAGCCTTGGTGCTTAGTCATCTTAGTCCTTTTAGTCATTTTGAGCCATTTTAAGGTCAAAGGAGGGGCATTTAATGACTTGTAAAAATTTATTTTGAATTGTGAACGTGTCAAAAGGTTATGTCACATGAAATGTGTCCCCATATGTCTTAATCAACTATTATTAACTTAAAGTGGTAGGTGATTCATAAGAAAGAATAGTTTTCTTGGGAAAAAAGGTGATGTTGGCACTTGTATGACCCATGGGGATGTGTGACACATCATAGATGATCATATAAATATATTCAGATTATTAAAGCTTATTTACACATTTTAAAGTCTCTAAAAGTTTTGTTTTAGGGCCAAAACCATTCTACTCCTTTTTCACCCTTCTTAACAAGCAAAAATAGTCTTCAAGTTCATGCTTAGTATAGATAGCTAAAGAGGTATTAGGTAAAAAACCTTGGGTAGGTGAAATTACACATAGATAACTTAATTTCTGTATAAATATTTTGACTAATGGTGGCATGTGCTTTATGAACCTTCCTCATGAAGTTGACTATACTTTTTTACTTGTTGCTTCATGTACCCTATAGGTTTCTTTTTAATTTCAGGTAAGTCCATATGAACCAATTGCTTATGTTGGTGAAAAATGATGTTTATCTCCTCCTAAAATTATTACCATTATTATTTTCATGTTTTAAAGTATTTGTATAAGTCGAGTACATCAAATTTGCAAGAGAATACAACTTTCTGAGTGGTAGGTAGTTACCACAAATTTTAGGAACTTTAATCTTGATCATGGATTAAAAGGGTTGTGATAGGTATATTTATATGTTTTAAATTTTATCTTTATTTCACTTTATGTTTCAATCTTATTATTCAAGGCAATTCTCTATTATTCAAGGCAATTCTCTATGAGAGTGTAGCTATGAACCACATACAATCATCTTTTGCTCATTATTTGTTTGCAACCATGGTGAGATACATGTATTAAACTAGTATGTCATGTTCACAAAGGTGTATTAAAGGTTTGAAATCCTTGGTATATCCTTTGACATATTTAAGTAGTGAATCAAGATTTCATTTGATGTTGAAAAGAGGGACTAAGCAACCATCTAACACACTCCCACCTAATCTGCAATGAATAAACTCATCTAAAGGTGCCAAGAAGGAGGTGTTCATGTTGAAAAGAGGTTTTTGATAATTTATTAAGTTATTTATAATGTGAAAATTTTGTTTTTTAGTATGAGAAAATTTTACAACTCATAAAATATCAAAATCAATGCTCACTATCTAAATCCACTTTTGCTACCTGCACACTAGAATAACCACCTATAGGTGGTCTTAAGAAAAGGTTGAGAGGTCATTCTAGAGCATTGAAGCATAAGATAAAACCATTTTTGAGGTTATAACATTAATTGAGATCATGAATATCCATTTCTAATGGCTAACTTGGAAAATGGAGTTGAAAATCACCTCTCCAAGTAATGATTATGTTTAGAGATTTTTCCCCTAAAATGGAAAAATAGAGGCCAAATGCCATTTTGGGAGAGTCATACAAAAAAATTTAAATAAATATTAAGGTATTATAATGGCTTGTCCTTATAAAATATAGTATGTAAAACACCTTGGTAGAGTTTTAATGGAAGAAAGTAAGTGGAAAGAGGTTGTTTGAGGCCTTAAAGTTACCCTTAAAAATACTAAAATCCTGCACTATCATCTACAATTTTAGAATTATGAATGGTATTTTGATATCTTAAGAAGAAAATAGAACAAAATATCATGGTTATAATTGTTCCCTTGGTTTAATATTATGACAATATACATGATAATCATTAATAAGATGTTAGGGTATGGTGTTTTAGGTTCATGGACACCTACATGTGTCTCTCTCTATAAGAAATGTGCATGTATATTAGGGTATGCAAACAATGCATTGATAAGTGGTGTCCAAGTGGTGTTTCAAGACTTTAAAATTTAATTCAAGTATAAATATTTAATTTTTGATTGAAGATAATGTACACTTATAGGGATCATTAAGGTAGAGTATATGTGTCATGTAGGGAGGACTTAGTTTATGAGCTTAGGGCACATGTGAAGGGATAAAGAGAGCTTTGAGTGATAAAAAACTAGGTAAACACCTCCATTAAGAGCAATATAAACTTAATTATCCCTCAACATGATTAAGAAAACCTATATATACCCCTTATGACCCTAAGTACACCTACATCCATTATAAATGACTATGAAGGATAATGAGCTAAGAAAGGGAGATTCAAGGGATGTTTAACATAATATCAAGGTGGATAATGGGTCCCATCAGTGTTATATGGTCATTTAATATTTAATATAGGTCATATACACTATTTTCAAGCCTACTCATGAATTTTCAACTATAAGAAATAAAAGACACAGTCAGTAAGTTAACCCCATTCTAGGATGATCATGGTAGGGCATGAACACAATATGGTTTGAAAAGAGTCTAAAGGTTTAATTAATAAAAAGGTAATAAAAATTTAGGTAATAATTTCCCATGTGTCTATCCTAGTGTGTATTGAAAAAATAAAGGGTCTAAACAATCTTCACATAGTCTACTCTCCAAAACCCCTACAAAGTCTGCCTTCTAACACATTCTGTCTTAAAGCATGAATGATAAAGGGGGTCTTTTAACATTTTTAGGAGATTTATTTTTTTGTATAAAACATTTAACACTTGAGTAAGGCCCTATAATAGGCATTTTTATTGAGAAAATAGGGTAGGTACCCTCTATTTTATCTCGGATAGAGGGTACTTTCCTTTAGGTGCAGACCCTGCTAGTTTTGGAAATGGAGATGAAGGGTGATCGAAGGAGATGATGGAAATTTCAAAAAGTTTTAAAATATATACTAAACCTAGTAAAATCATAAAAACAAATCATATAGGATTGAATCTTAATAGTGTATTCCAAACACTCAAATTTGCAGTCAAACCTACAAGACCAACATTAGGCCTAGAGGCCAAATGGAAGGTCACTCTCACTTGAAAACATGGAAAATAATTATAATTATTTTTAATATGTCCCTGTAATCATAATAGAGTTTTTTAATATGGTGAAATACAAATAAAACAAATAGGGAGGTTTACAACACCAAGGGTTATAGGTAAGCCATTGGGCCTGGTCAATCCTAGTGCCCAAATGATAGATCAATAGCATCACTAGCATAAAATAAGATTTATAAAAAATTGGATCATTTTTATTGGATGTAAATAGATGTGTTTGAGCTATTAGGAGGCAAAGAAACCCCTGAGGAAGCCATTTTTATCTCAAAACTAACTCAGACCTATAGAAAATGGAAAGAAAAGCTCAATAAGAGAAGTTTGATTGCTCACATACATCTTGAGGCTTTGTATGGTGTCCAGAGAAGTTTGGAGGTGTTATAAATGTCGTTGAAAACTATTTTTGTGATATTTTTTTTAGGTTGAACATCAATTTTTTATGAAAAAAGATTAAGAGTTAAAATTGCTCAAAACCCTTGCAAACCCTTCCTAGTGACCAGTTTATGGAAATGGAGTTGGGAAGCTACTCTAATGGAATATTTTGCTTAAGAATATGAATATAAATTATAGAGGACTCTTCCAAGCTCCATCTAATAATTTTGAGTTGTACAAAATTATATGGATGGGGTGAGCAATAAGGTTTTCTTTATTATTTTTGTGTTTTTTGGGATACAGGAGGTTTCAAGAGATAAAATCAAGTTTTTGGGAAATATTATGACTTTTTATAACTCCATATGTCTATTTAATACCTTAAAAAAACTTCTAAGTGTGCATATAATAGCTCTCAGCTTAGCTAATCAAAACTAGCATAATGGACAAGCTAGGGAGAAGTGTGAAACTTTTTGAGGTGTGCCTCATGATTATAAGGCCATGTATGGTATTTAAACTTGTCATCCAATCCATACCATTTATTTTAATTTAAAAATAAATCCAATTTTTAGGCCAAGTGTGTAGGGTGCATGAATGAAGAGTTTTTTGGATTGCAAATGATGATAACTCATTTTAGGGAGGTTCCAGATGATCATGTCTATAACCAATGTATGTATATGAATATATCATATACTTAAATTTTTTTCAAATCATCATACCTATCCATCATCTATTTTTGGATGTTTAGATAGGTCTAAATCATGAAGGCAATTTTTTGAGCTAGAATGAGAAGTTTCATGCCACTTTTCATGAAGTTTATGACTTGTATGGATAATTTTGCTTCCTAACATTTAATGGTTCATCCCATATCCTATTATAATGACAAATTATCTTATTCTCTTATATTTAAAAGTGTCCTTGTGATCCTTAGACTTCTCTTTTCTTCTCTCTCTCTTAAGTTCTATAAGAACTAGCCATCTTAGCCATTGTAACTTTTGCTCCACCTAAGTATGACAAAGCCCTTATCAATTACATATAATTTTTTAAATAAGACTAATAATTTTTATCTCTTATTTAATATTAATAAGTGTGTTTTAATTGGATGATGAATCTTGCTTAGTGAAGACTATGGATTCCTTAGCATGTTGCCTCATTATTTCACCCTATTTGTAGTTGGAAAGCTTCTTATTGTAGGGAATGTGAAGTTTTTTAGGAAATTTCAAGGATTGAATGAGTTATTTTATTCATTAGTGTAATTTAATTCCTCTTGCATAGTCCTCCTAGCTTTTCACATTCATCCATAACCTCACAATGTAACATTGATGTGAGAAGATGCAGATTATAGAAGTGTATGTTTAGTATGTACCTTGATTTCATTTGTAACATGCAACTAGTTGGAAGTCATAATATTATTTGGTATATCACCTCCCTTAGAATATTTTTCTTTTATTTATCTCTCTCCCTTTCCCCCCACCAAAGTTTAGGTGTAGTTTCAACCCAAAGTGGTATATCAAAGGAGCTAGCCTTATCTAGAAATTCACCTCAGCCTTAGGCTACACACAATCCTAAAGGTGTTTCTATTGTGCCACTTGGATGAGAAGAGATTAGGAATATCCTAAAAGAGTGTAAATATAAGTTACCAAAAGTCTTTTATAAAATAATTACCTACATGTTACTACATGTTGGGTATAATGTAGACTTTCATATGAAGTTTACCAAAATCACATAAAGTGATATATTACAATGATTTAAAATGAGAAGAAGTATAGAGAGATATAATTAAATACAAGACCCATATAGATATTAAAAAGTGACATTATATTTCACACTCTCCCTCAATGACAACTTTGATAGGCTTAGGATTGAATGAACTTGAATAGGCTTTAGTTTGTTGGTGTTGCATTGGATTTTTCATCGAAACTATACAATTTTGAATATCACCAAGAAGGTTGGTACAATAAGAAACGTTCACATGATGTTCTTTGATCATCCTTCATACCACTAGGCATCTTGAGAAACTTCAATATGAAGTGATCCAAGTGATAACACCTACACCAAGCATAAACACATATCCATAAGTAGACTCATCATAGTATGGTTATCATCATAATAAGGAAATAAATTACCATAATCAAAGGAAGAATAATATAAACCAAATTTTGCATTTAATTTTATATACCAAAGTATCCACTTTGATAATATTTAATGATCCACATATGGATCCTACATGACTCTAGAATCAACACCCACAGCTTATGGAATATATATCCTAGTGATGGTTAGATAAAACAAACTACCAACAAGATGTTTGTAAATAGGTGTTATCTTTACCACAAATAGTTTTTAGATAAAACTTAAACACAACCTTAAATATGAGTATATGTAATATTGCAATCAAGGATGCTAAATTTAAAAATTAGGTTATATGATGCACATATAATAAATTCACTAATAATATGATACTAAGTTATCTAAACATTAGATATATTAATTAGGAATAATTCATATTATACTTTGAGTCATGAATATTTATTTTTATTTTTAAAGTCGACACTAAAATTTTGTATTTTGTACTAAACCAACAAAAACTGATTAAAAATCAAAGTTTCAAACATATTTTATACTTGATTTCAAAATAAAACCAAATATTCTAGTCAATAAACAACACTAGCCACTCATTTGATTGTAAAATAATTTAAAAAACACAAATAATTACAATAATGGCAACACTTGCAAGTGTTACAAAAGTGGTCACAAGTGTCATAAATAGCATAAAAAATTACACCATTTGACTAAATTGTTGCAAAATCAATAGTAGGAGGTTTAAAATTAAATAACTGACATTCTTAATGTTTTTGGAATGCACCAAAACCTGTAAATTAATTGGTTAGATGACTATGATCGATAGATAGTTGATAGAGTCAAATGCCAAACAAAGTTATCAAACAAGGCACAAGTTGCCACATGAAGGAGCATGAAATTTCAAACAATAGTTTATAATCAAAAATTAATTTGGATCAAAAATAAGGATTAAAGGGATTTCAACAAAAGACCTGACTCATATAAGTGTACTAGCAAAAATAAGGTAACCAACTAACCATCGAGACTTGTTAACAATTTAAATTCACTAGACTGATTTTAATACCTTTTAAGTTTTTTTTTTAACTAAATAAAATGGAATTAATTAATTGTATGAAAATAAATAAAAACATACAAATATTTTAAATTGAAAAAAATATTAAAAGAGAACAAGTGAGATCCATTGGGTTATTTGGATAATAGAGAATTAAATAATTTTTTTTAAATACTTTGATTTAAAGCTTTACTAAACATTTCAATTCAGTTGTAGCATGTAGTATGCAGAAGCATGGCATAGGTGGAGAGTAGAGGAGGGTAGAACATGCTCCAGATGATCATTTTGGATGAATTAAGGATTGAAACTGACTTTAAAATGCCTTCTAAAGCATTTTGGAGCATCAGGTCTAAGGTTTTCTACATGTACAATGATATTTAATTATTGTTGCTACTACTATGGCTCATTATGGTGTGTAGGTAGATGGAAAAACTCAAAAATATTCTCTAATCCTTAATATTACCTATCCAATAGATTTTAATGGCCAAAATACTAAGAAATCATCTTTTATAGATCTAAAATATACGTAGAATTGATTTTTTCTAATATTTTTTCTAGGGCATACAACTAGAAATATACCAAAAAATGGTATTTGGGGAGAAAAAAAATAGAATGAGCTAAACTAGTGTTTCATAGATTCTCTAGAGGCTTTAATCTTCTAAATCTACCTAATTTCTCCCTTTCAAGGTACCAAAATGTCATAAAATATGTAGGTGTTAATTTTTTTTTAAAATTACCTCACATGTCATACAAAGACACATGGAAAGAGATAAAACTTGAAATCATATACAGGGGTCCAAATCAAATAAAGTAAAGGTTAAAAATGATTATAAGATGAAAAACTAAGCAGATGGAGTGACCAAAAAATAGATTTAATGCTCAATTCTTTTTACTCATATTTAGCTTTCTTATGCTAAAAAATCACACCTCAAGCTGACTTAAACTTATATATATACAAATGGTAGGTTCAAAGATTTTTGTAGCAGTGTTAGTAAGACAAAAAATAGATATTCAACATTTATGAATCAATTTCAAGTTGTAAAAAAAATGAAAATGAAATTCTTTCTATTTTTATGAGATTTAGGCCTTCAATAGACCAAAAAATGGTGCTCAAGAATGGTCTTGATTTGAAATGCTTCTATTTTCTTAGATATAAAACTAGAGAGCTTCTAACACCTTCACAAATATCATTAGAATAACATAGAAAAATATGATTTTTTATTCTCAAAAAAACATTTATAGCCCATTCAAGACACCTAGGTAGATCTATGTTATAAAAATAAGCTTGAAAATTGATAAAATGCATAGATCTAAAATATCTAGGCTCTAAGAGGAGAAATAAATGAAAGAAATTAATTTTAGTAAAGATGAATATTTAAATTCTTTCATGAAAATACCATGGATTGAAAAAATATATGAATATATGCTTGAACACAAGCCAAAGCTCAGATCTATGATCTTACCCCTTGATCACACATCAACTAGATCTGATACCATAATAAAACATGGAAAATAATACATACGAGCAATAGATCTAAATATGAGATCAAGATCAAAGACATACATGAAACCAAAACAATATATATGTGGGAAAGCCTCCAAGAGGTGAAATCCCATACATATTATTCATATAATGAGAAACTAACAAGTACCGAATACATTATTTTTTCCTATCACTTCTTTTTTTCATTGCATATTATAATATAAACTCTTTTTTAGATAGGCAAGTTAATCCTACCATTATAATGTGACCTTTCTCCAACCACCACATTAATGGGTCCAACCTCTCTAAAGGTCATTTAATATATTTTATTATTTATTTACATGAGGATAAACATAGGATAAATAATAAAATATATTATTATTTAACCAATGTAATTTAATGTAATAAGGGTACCTAAATAACACCACTTAAAAATTAATTACTCCAATACTACTAATGTTCCACTCCCTAGTGGACACTAGTTCTCTCAAACATGCTTACCAAGATGTCAGTGGTATGGGATGTTGGCCATTTTCCTCAGCTTCCTCATGCACAAATCTTATAGCTATAGATTATACTAGTAGAGGGTGCAAATGAATGATTTTTACCCCCTAAGGGTAAACTTATAGTAAAATTTTCAAAAATTTCATCCTCTAGGCCAATAGTTACCCCATATATCTTCTTTGGGCACTCATTTTCATCTTGTCTATCCATTTTTTGATTTTTTTCTTCTAATTACTCCATTTTAGCCTCATTTTATAAATTATATTATCATTTTTCTTCTAATTGAGGGATAACACATTAAAAATTCAAATTTTCTCTATCCTCCCTTCAAGGGGGTATCATGGGCTACCCAAATGCTATTTGTGGCATTCTCATAACCCCATTTCTCTGTGACTCATGCAAAATTAGGAGAAAGTGGGAAAACATTATTTATTCTAATTATGATCATTTTAAATGACCTTTTCATTATTTTAAAATCCATTTCTTCAACCGAATGTCTCACCACACCTTCTTAAATAGGGGGAAAATGTAGAAATATAATTTTGATCACTATTGTGCTAAAATTTAAAATCTAAATGACAATCCACTATAATGCACAATCTGGACCAACATCACCCAAATGTTCTAATTCATCCTCACACATCATGAGTAGGTGATGATTCTTGTCCATGGATATCTAATTAGGGAAATTCATTTTAGGGAATCTTTATCTTTTCCTAATTCACTTCAAATCAAATTATGACCAAGCAAAATAATGTTATGGACCACTACAATCCTCTGATTCATTAGAACACATCACATGCATGTACCAATTCATGTATATATTATTTTAATTAGGATAATACCTTGTAATAATCATCACCTTCTTCTAATTCAATTCCAATCAAATTAAAACTCAATAAATTGACATTTTGACTAGTTTCATTAAATGTTCGACCAATTTCCAATAATTGTAAAATACAAAGTAAAGACATTAACTAAATCAAACCCAAATTAAGAGCTTAAGTAGACAAGCCATGAAAATTATTGAATATATATATTATGGTAAATTCATAATTTTAAATATCTTAGCCATGACATCACCTATGACATCATCAAAGGGGTGTCAAGCATTTGGTATTAATGGAGACAAATATCAATTTTAAGACCACCCATGCCTCATTAATGCTCACTTGTTCCAAAATATTAATGGTTTTGTCCTCCAAAATATAATCAATATTTGGCCACACATCTTGATCTAAAGATGGATGATCTTAGTTGATTTTCAACATTTCTAAAAATCTATAAATATATGAGCCATGACCAAAACATTTAAGCTTTAGTTGTGAAAATTTATTCTGAGAAAATAGCTATACAGAAGCTTTAGTCATTCCCTCATAATTTATCAATCATAGAAATAAATTAATTTTTAAACTAAGAGATGATGGAGGTGCATGCTAAACTACATTGACAAAGACTTGGATCACCAAATCTAGGAATAAGCATGTTTATTGACCATTTTTGAAGGAGAGCCACTGTTTAAAAGGTATTGACTATCTTACTTTTGTAACTAGTTTCTTGATTTCATTAACATTTTGCTTCTAGGAAGTAGGCTTAGTACATTCTATTATATATGATTATTATGGGTTTTATTTAATAATGTATGAATTGAATTTCTTATTAATCCTTCTCTACACTAGCTATACCTTCAACATCATCTTGGGCCTTCTTATCCCTAATACCTTTAGGAATGGGTTTTAATAGACACATTTCCTCTTTTAGGGTGAACACTCAACTCTTGGGTGTCAGTGTTCCTCAAGTTTATATGACTCAAGACTAAATAAAATCACACATGTTACCATGGGTGGCTCCCTTCACCATTCTTCAATTTTTGCCCATGTTTCCCCCTTAATATTCCATACCATTTCATATCCCTCCTCCATTATTACCACCCCACCCATTCCTCCACCATCCACTCCTTCTAATTTTAATATTTAATAACCCTAGGACTAATAGATGGAAAAATTTGGGTTATTCTTTTAGTATCTCCAAGATCATAGAGACTTGAGATGGTCTACAATGGGGAGCCAAACATCCATCTCATATTTGATAGAGATTATATGAGAATGAAGAGGGTGATGACCTAGATATTTAGATAGGATGAGAACACCATGGTGTGGAGGAAAAATCATGAACTCTTCTCTCTCACAAATATAAAGACCCTAACTAAAGAGGATAAATTTGTAAATGACTCTGTCTCTATGGTTTGAGCCAAAAATTAACTAACAAAGAAGCTCATGGAGGACATCAAATATTAAAAAAGGACCTTAGAGTCCTAAATCAAGATCTCATTCTTATTTGGCCTAATTATCAAGTATACACTACATTTTTATAATTATTTATATCCTTGAGGGAGGTGGTTGGATATATTTCATAAATTAATGTGCTAGTCTAAAGGGCACAATAATACTTGGAATGGATAATAATGATTGTCAAAAAGTTCAAGAAGATGATAGTAATCATAAATAAGGGAATGTTTATTAAGCTCAAAAATCATTCCCCTCATGGACCTCAAATTATATCATAAATCTATATAAATCATAATAACCTTACTTGAGGAGGATCCAAAACATTTAGGAAACCATTAAACCCTTAGAGAAAATTAGAGACCAAATCCTCGATTAATTTAAAGAGATGAGAATAAATAATCTCTTCAATCCTAATGACACTTTGATTATCTTAGATGATTTTATATTCTATATCTAACACTTTTTAGTAACCATGAGGATGAAAGTGGAAAAGGAAAATAAATATGGAACTCAGGATATTATGAAAATTTCTACTCAATCCACAACCAACATCTTCTAGGTCAATGTATTCAAAGTTTCTCTTAAAGATCCTAAATTAGCACATATGAAATTGATGAAACAAATTGAATATACATTCAAGGAGTCACCTACAAACCTACCCAATATTGATAGAGAATTAAATATCATTACACATTCACTTATAGATCAATAGGGTACTCAAATGCAATTAGGCAATAATCCTTCTCTAGGAAATAACTAATGATCTCACTATTTATCTTATGGTATCAAGTAGTAAAGTGGTTGTCACATTTTTTTTGTCTCTCTTTCATTTCTTTTTCTCTTAGGTATGTCATTATAGTATTGTAAAACCTTAGACACAATGGCTTTGAGTGGGATTCTATGTAAATAAGTGGAATATATCCTTCATTATATAAGTAACAATCTGTAATATTGTTTGAAGGTCAAAAATTTTGTAATACAAGACACAATGAGTTAATATAATTTTTTTTTTCATTATTTTAATTTCCATTACAATTTTTTGTTTTTAATTTGTGGATGTATTCTCATATTTGTGGTGAAATTTGAGAATATCAATATAAATGACTATGATATGAGTCTATTTGTAATGAATGTGTATAATTAGGATGATACATGCATAATTATAATTAATTATTGTATTTTATCTTCTTTTAATTAATTTTAAGCTTGTGTGTGTATTCAAAAATGTCTTATAGGATCTATCTATGTAATGGAAATTTTGGGATTGAACACATAATGTCCCTTTGACTCCCTTCCTTGTATGGTTGAATTTCAAGCTGATGTGAAACTCAACATAAAATCATAATACTATATTTGGGATCATACTAATTCTTAGACATTGGTGTATTTATACTCACCCAAGGAACATTCTCTTTCTTCCTTAACCTTTCCCTTTTTTATTTATTTAATCAATACTTTGAATCAAACTTCATGTGCTAATAAGTTTTGGATGTTAGATTAATGAAGATATGGATACATAGGTTGGTTGGTGTGTTTATGTAGTGTTAAGATTCTGGTAGTATCGATGCATATTTAAAATAATCATTCAAAGTAGGATATATAATGAATCCCAATATCTATAACTTGTGCCTTGGAATGCATTGACAATAGTCTTGAAACAAGAGGGCAAAAAACCCTTAAATATCTATCTGATTTTGAATGTACCTAATTCAAGGCACATTTTGAGGTACCAACATATAATAAATTAGTTTTAAAAATATTAACCACACTAATATTTTATACCACCATTTTAAGTATAATCAACTTAGAGCTTCCTACACATAGCATTAGATATAGGTCTAGTCTGGGTAAATTTTTAGTCCCACCCCTAAAATTTCATAGGAGAATTATGAAAAAAAGGAAGACCTAAACCTTTGGTAACCCCATATAGTTCATCCACTTAGTCCATTAAAAATAACCACATACCCATGTCCAACCCTATACCCATGCTTGGTTAGTTAGATCTACCATTAATGTTTCCAGATTTATCTGAGACCTACCCATCCAACCAAAGAGATGTCTTCCATGATTCACACCTTATGGGGGGAACACTGATGAAAATAATTTGAATTCATATAATAGATCTCTCAAAATCCTCAACATTAAGCATGAAGATGTATCTTTTAGGATTTTCCCATTCACTCTTATGGATGTTGCCTATGATTGATTTTTAAATGTACTTGATACATACATTATGAGATGGGATCAATTTAGTAAAACTTTCCTTTCCCAATTCTACTAAGTAATTGACCCTAATGTATGATACCAATAATTTGATATAAAAATAGAGATGTGAATTAACCTATCAAGACATTAATGATAAGTTTCATAAGATTTATAGTCAATTCACCACACTATATCGACCAATTTCGCAACTAGATTTGAAGATGTACAAAAAGACCTTAGAACCTTACACTAATGTGTTCTATGAAAATATATTTGTATAGTGGATTTATCACTTGCCTAAGCTGATTCAATTAAGGTGGATATATATATAAACTATCAATTCCAAATGGTAGTATCCATCCCAAACATACTACAAAATTTTCTAGCATTGAAATTTATCCTAAATACCAAGTAATAACATACTAACGATACATCCTATGCCAATGATTAACCAATTTACCTTAAGACATGATATACCTAACCAACATTTAGGATTCATTGTCATAGTTTATGGTGAATGATTACATGAAGCTCATAACCAAATATTGGCCCTTGCTATAAATAATGTCCAAATTATACCTCAAGAGTATATTAATAAATAATTAAACACTATAGAAACAACCAAAAAATATCAACAATGACTTCTTAGGCCTTTAAAGGAAGCTTAGGAATATTGATGGGGAAAATTACAAAAATAATTTTACCTACTAAAGAAATAACCATCCCTTTAAATTTTGTAATAACCAACCAAAGTCTTCACCTAAAAAGTTACTTGATCTCAACATCTAATAGATGACCATATTAAACTAGTGTCAAGTACATAACATTGTCTAACATAGAGAGTTAGATTTCATTGAGCTATATAATGCCTTAAATATTCTGTATAAATATAAGGAAGGATATGAGGTATTTCATAACAACATTAATGTCACCAAATCATTTGATACATCTAGTACATCAAGACCTCAAAGCACTAACATGGTACTATAAATCATTAAACTCTATATTAAAGAAGACAACAAACCTAAAGAGGTTACTAATGATGTGCATGTTTTCTATCAATATAAATGAAATAATTACACTCTTATGAGTCAAACAAAATAATAACCCCTCCCTACATCCAAACTTATGAATAATAGTGAGACACTTCTTGATACTAAAGTTAGGAATGATTTTCCATTTATAATGGATAATGACCCCAAACCTTTTGCATATGTAGAACATGTTCCTAGAAAAACTAACTATATAAATTATAAATTATATGAAAAATATCAAAATGAATCATGTTGAATTATCTATCTTAGATAATTAAGTAACATGATCTCATCATAAAATATATAACAAGAAAACTAACCTAACCTTATTAAAAATACTCAACACACTGGTATGATAATACACAAGACCAAATTTGACACTCCTCCTTTCTTCCTCATAGTTTGAATATTTAGAAATGACTTACATAATTACCTAGTTGATTAATGAGCCTCAAAAAATTATCACACCTGATGAAATTTATGAAAATTTAGAACTAACCCCCATAAAATCTAATAAAATAGTATTCCAACTGGATAAGTCTAAATTCAAGGCAGTATGTAAAATCTTGAATGTATAAATGTAATTGGAATATAAACCTAGATTTTAACACTTCATGGATGTCCAAGTGGTAGAGATATTTGAATTGTATGGGATGTTACTTAGTAAGGACTAGTTAATAACCTTAAACAATTATATCACCATGGACTTATAACACATGTGGTTACCTTGGAGAGGTGTATCCAACTAGATATATATTTATAGGGAGCCTTAGATGAATCATATAATCATGAAGTATAATTAAAAAAATTAAAAAATAAATAGAGTATATTTTGAAATTGGAATTTATACTCTATCCATAGAACATGTAAGGAGTAAGGTTGATGAATATCCAAATCCATCAAGATTATGATCCCTATAATTTGATGGGTCCCATTCCAAGCAAGGTTTTAGAACCAAGATTTTATTAATCAACCTATAGGGATAACAACACTTGGTAGTATATAAGATATAATTACATTACATGCAAAAAAATTTAGAATATGAAGCCCATATTAAATTTTAGAGGTGAATATTCATTAATTCATAGATATTCCATTTTCTTAATTTTGTTTTTGGAAGTTTCTTAGGGTCGATAGATGGGTCTAGATTGCCAAAAAATTAGGAATATAAATATTTTAAGGGTTATCTTGCCAACAATTTATTATAATATCTTATATTACAATTCAATTAACCACATATATAGTATAACCACCCCCAATATCAAATAAGTCAACAAATAGAACTAAAACTAGTAAGGCCATACAATTGAAGGATTGCAATACTAAATGGAAACACCCAAATATAAGAACTGGATAGTGATACTAAAAATAATAGTTTCTATCTAAGAAATAAAATGATAGTGTCATGCGATAATATCTTATGATAGTTCTAAATGGGAGTGTTGAATATAAGTTTTGAATGACAATACTAAATGATAATACCAAATAGAAATTTCAAATAATGGCTTCTACTATGTGACCGTATGATAGAACCAAAAAGTAAAATGGTGGTACCACCAAATGGCGTAACCAATCTATAGTATCTAATATGTGAGTAGATGATATAAATATATGGTAGAACTGAAGTGTTTCATCCTTGATCATCATGGCATCTAGTGGGAATGGTAAAAGGATAGGTTAATTATCAAGAAAATTGAGCATATTATGTTATTTTAAAGAGATAATCAAAAATATGACATATTCAAAACACACTCAAAATACATGTATTTATTGTTTTTTCTATTTTTCACAAATTTTAATTTAATTTTTTAATAATATTAAAAAAAAATTACATATAGAAATCCCCACTGATATCTCACTAGAAAGAATCAACGAGAATAACATGTCACCCCTAAAGATTATTTTGATGATGACATGCCACCACTCAAAGATGTTCCTATATTTTTTGATGACAATGATCATGACACTCAAGTGGTATAAGATATTTTTGGTTCTTAGCAAACACAATGTTCAGCTAAAAAATCCACTTAGAAATCTTTGCAAAGGAAGAGAAGTATATGGACAATTCAAAGGTCATTTAAGGTGGAGTAGGAAAAAAATTCCCTTCATACAACCATTAGAGCCTAAAAATGTTGATGATACTCCAAAAAAATGTAGATGTATAATATGTATCTATAAATTAGGAAAGGAACATATAATGCAACTAAAATTAGACATGATTGAGAAACATTATGGAAAATTATATATGATAGTGAATCACCCAGATGGATTGATAACAAGAATACATAGGTAAAAGAATGTAAAATAATACATGCATGTAATATATATACACAATTATGAAAATGATAATAAATTTCAAAAACATCTTATTGAAAAAGGGGGAACAATTGAATCAAATTTTAGAAAAGTTATGTTGTCCCATATAGAAGCCAAATATATATAGTTATCTATTGTATACCAGATTCTTAAAAAAGGTAGACCTATTTTTAATTTTCTAGATTATAAGATTTTTTTTTCAACATAATAGATTTATGTATATTACACAATCACATTGGTCGAATAGTAGTGCTTAGAAAAAGAAAAAAATGTCTAGAAATAGTTTAGAAGGAAGATTTGAAATAAAAAGTTCAAAATTCACTATTCATCTCACTATCCATTTATGAGGTCACAATAATTGACAACACATCCTAGATTTTCATGCATGTTTATACTTTTGAGAACTATTCAAAGCACCCTCATCTACTACTAGTTCATAAAATGGTAGAAAATTTCAATGCAAAAAATCTTTAGAAATTAGTTGTATCTAATTTGAAATATAATGTTGGGATGAGAGATTATGTAATAGCTACAAAGTTGGTGTGTTTTAGGGTTTATGGTTCATTAGTTATGCAATGCCATAGAAATGGTTTGTTTTTTTAATATAAAAAATAGTTTTCCCATATATTATTCTAATTAATTGCATGTTTTATAGGATGAATCTTTCATACAAAATAGTTAGAAAATTTAATAATGTGGTAAAAGTAGAGGAGCTCATTCATGACCTACATGATTATATATCAAGAATTCCAATAATATTTTTATATTTCCAAAAAAATTCAATTAGAGCAATGAATGGTAAAAAAATGTTAAAATATGTTGATACAATATGGATTTATATGTATGAATCTACATGCCAAATTTTTGAATAATATACATCATTAGTAGGTTTTATGTATAAATATCATAGAGAAATTAACAAGGAAAAATATTTGCTGTACCATTTAATATATTTGGAATCACTATTGAAATTATGTGTAATTCTAATAATGTTGAAGGAAATGAATTGTTTAATTAAACATGCTCAAGAGAGATCCATTTATATTATTGACTTCATACAACTAAGAAAACAAGTATGTCAATCTCTAGATATACTATACACTTCTAATGAAAAGTTTCAAGGCTTTATTTTTAGTAGTTGTCAATATTTGACAAATTTAAGGAACGTTGAGAATTATTTGAAATTAAATATCAATGATCATATTTATGTCATTATTAACGTCAATGAATACCAATGCACACTTTCTATTGTATACCTGATCTTGTAGAATCTAAATCTAAAGAAATACATGTAACATGTATTATTTATGATAATGTTATATCTAAAACCTAGATGAAACTAAGTATAATCTCACAAAAAATGTTTGTAAAGATCATATATTAGTTTTGAAGGGATGATTTGTTGGAGGTCATGGTAGTTGTGAATCCCAATTTCTAGAATAGTAATTGTAGTCAAAAGTTGATTAGCAATTTATTTCAAAAATACATGGGTTGTATTGTAAAGAATTTTGGTAAATATGTAGAGGTGAATGGATTTTAAATAAAATTTATTTTAGGAAAGGATTTATGTACATATCATTTAACTCATTTTAGAATTACAATTTTTGAACAATATCACCCTATAAGAAAACCAATAGAAAATGAGGCAATTACATGACTATAGAAAAAACATTATCCTGGTAGTATAATAAAAGCAAGCCCAAGTGAATATTTTAGATTATATGAGATTTCTCAAATAATGATTCTAGGCTCAATGGAAGATGAAAGAGTATTTAGTTTATTATAATTCATCAAGTCAAAACTTCAAAACAAATTGGATAAAAATTTAGA
This sequence comes from Torreya grandis, assembly GCA_037957365.1. Classification (NCBI taxonomy): domain Eukaryota; kingdom Viridiplantae; phylum Streptophyta; class Pinopsida; order Cupressales; family Taxaceae; genus Torreya; species Torreya grandis. Next base: position 428,408 of record JARHVA010004316.1, on the reverse strand, counting down.
ACCCTATTTAAGATTATATGTTTCATAGTATGTTGTTGACATGTTTCATTAGGAAATATCTTTGATAAAATGGATTTATCTAACTTAAATAATACGCATCAACAACATAATGACAAATAGAGAGGATGTGAATAATGACACTAAATATGGAATTAACATGGTAGATGCAAATGTCACTAGAGATGATCAGGTTTGTGTAAGATTATTTCAACTACCAGAGTATTAGTTTTATATTTATTATAATTATCATATTCTAAATTCCAATTTCATATAATTTTTTATATTATAAAATCTTCTAAATACTAAATTGATTACAATTATGGATAGTATTATCATTCAAAATATTCAATCCGTTCATCATGTAACTTTCCATTTTATTTAATTGTTTTTCAATTGTATTTTCATTTGAAATATATTTAATTTGAATTTTAAAATAATATTAATAATTATAACTTTTAGCTTAAAAATATGAATTAGAATTCAAATACGAAGGTGATATAACAACATATTGTATCATTATTTTGTTTGAACAACATCAACTGAATAAACTTAGATTTCATAGGGACTTCAAAACATCATAAAAATCAAATTGAAATTCATGCTCAAGCCTAACACCAAATCCATAAATAAAATAATTTCAATCCATGTGGCTCATCCACTAATTAAATCCTAATAAATTGATCATTGCAAATCCAAACTTTAAATTGTCATTTAAAATATATTTTTTTTAAACAAAACATTTTTAAAAATATGATAGAGTTTAAAACATCAAAAATTAAAAATTATTTTGGGCTTCAATTTTCATCTACTTTATCAACCACAACATCCTCTGTACCATCCTTCAATATCCCTACCCTTACAATAACCTCAGTCATAGAACTAATATGATTAAGATTTTCCATTTCTTCCTTTGTGGCATTTTGTATAGAAATTAGACTTGGATTGACATATGTCATCTACTTAAATAGGGAATTATCATCATTTACTTGTTCCTTAATGAATTTTTGGAGTGTGTTTTTATGTTTATACAACAAAACAAGCTTTTCCTTGAATTTAATGGCAAATATAAAATTTTCTATGCATTTGTTATATACACAATGAGGACCTTGACTTCTTTTTTCAATTTTTCATATTTTGCCTATAATTTAAAATAAAATCTAATTATATTTGAATAAAAATAAGTATGCCATGAAATTTGATTAAAATTAAGAGACATTACCAGACAAAATTCCTTCTTGGCTTTGGAAATCACAACAAGGTTGACATATTTTTCTCATTTATTAAAATATCGCAGGGCTTATGCATTCAAATTCTCCAACTTGTAAATTATAATAATCAACACATTATCATCATAACTATTATACATAGTGACTATCCAAAATTTAGCTTGGGAAAACAAAGCACCAAACTTTTTAGGTTCATGTTGTACCAATGAAAATAAATTTTCTTGCTGGGAGTGGTTGTGATATTGGGCATTTATTTATTTAATAAATACCTTCATCCAAAACTCCCAAACACAAATATTTTGTAATTAATATATAATTCCCTCCTTAATATTTGAATTAATAATTTTTTATAACAAATTATTTAATGGAAAATATTTAATAACATCATTAGATAAGACAAAATTCTTTAGTAGGGTGGGGGGTTGAAGAGGTAAAATCTTCCTCCTAAGTAATCACATGAACATCTACTCCCTAGATAAAATCATGTGGATTGAAATCATCTCATCCTAAGAAATCACATGAACATCTACTCCCTAGATAAAATCATGTGGATTGAAAGAATCTCCACCGACTTCACCACTTTTAATCCCAAGATATTCCTCATCAAGATCAATTTCCTATAAACAAGTCAATCCTTGTGCACTTGATATACCTCTAAAAAAGAAAGTTGGGAAATTGAAAAAAATAAAATAAAGTGTTCCTCTTCTACCTATTGGTGCTTGTGGTAATGGAAGAGTCATTCCCCTTGAGTGAAACAAATTTAGGGGCAGAGGTAGTGGCATACTATTCTTCAGATATTGAGGATACCCTACAAAATGTAAATTATTTTAGAAAAATGGTAAATTTTAAAAACAAAACTATATGCTAATTTTAAATTAAAATCTTATTACTTGTATTTAAAGACAACATTTCCTTTAATCTACACCATATTGTGATTGATAGGGTTGGTTTGAGATGTTACATTATTAAAAATTTTAGTCATAAATAATTATAAAAATCAAAAACTAAAAAACTAAAATATGTAATGTAAAATACCTTACAGACAGGGTCTAGAAGGCAAATTAAATGTTGGGATTTTTTGTGGTGGTGTTTATTCCATGACAACATTAACTAATATCGAGTCAACTTTAATAATAAAATAATTAACTAAAATATTGCACTTGAAATTTAAAATATCATTTGAAAGTTTTAAATAGTAAACCTGCATGTGAAGATGATGAGGAAGAAACTCTTGGACATTTCAAAGTTTTAAATTATTACAAGGATATTCTATAGACTTAGAATTTTCATATCCTTCAACTCAATGCTATCCTTTTGAGCCAAATTGTTTTTATGAGGCATAAAATCTTACATGGAACAAACAAATTTCAAAAATATATTAATCCTTAACTTGGTAATAGTTTAATAAATAAACAAATATTAAACCTTAGTTCAAGAAATAAACACATATTAAACCTTAGTTCAACAAATAAATAAATAAACTAATGTCTTGTTCATTTTTGTTCTCATATTTGGATGAAGCATAGATGGAATCAATTTTTTTATAGGTCATATAAGGCCTCATATTACAAAGCCAAAATAAAATTTGAACAAGAAATAGTGGGACTAGGATTGGTACAAGCATAATTTTATTTAATCCTTATCTTAGAGGAAATAAAAGTACACTAGTAATATCTCAAATTAGAAAGAGTATGAATAATATCAACTAGTACCCAATAGGGAATATTTGATGGTCTTCCCTACAATATGATTCTCATGAGGAAAAATTGAATGATTTATTTTAAAAAAGGGTCACCAACATCTTCCATGTGGAGGCCCAGCTTTTGACTATCTAAAATGGAAGAGACAAATGAGGAATTCACATATTAAAGGTTTAATTTTGAATATTAAAAAAAATTATAATTACATACCAGTTCAACTGATATGCAAGCCAAAATCTAACTCCAAATACTTCTTGTCATCATCTATCAATATTTTTTTTAAATTCATAGGGTTTACATTATGAAATGAAAGACCTGTTAGATTGTGAATCTCTTTTGGTGATGTATAAAAGCAAATCATTATGGATTTTAGGTTCACAGTGAAGATCTTCTTGCTGGTGTCATAGGAAGACATTATAAATTTGAGTAACCTAATGTCTATTTCATATTGGGGCATATATAATAGGCTACCAAAGTTGAATTTTGAAATCCAATCATTGTATGCATCTAGATGTTATATGATATTCAAAATTTCTAAGCATAATAGGTTATTGGAAATGTATTTTCTTTCCATGGCTAGGGAATTACTGTGGGTGGAGGTAAATGAGGATGAGAAATCTATTATATAAAATGTTTAAAATGAGGATAGAGTGTGAGTATTTATAGGATAAGGAAAGTGACTGGGAAACTAAATAAACTACTAGCCATACTGGTCACTTGATAGCATGGCTTAACATCACCATTCAACACTATTTACTTAGACTGTCACTCAACACAACCATTTGATGTTTTTCATTCAATGCACATTAGCTAACACCTATCATTTTTTATAGTCATTTGACACATCTATCTGACACAACCATACAATATAACCATGTAACATAAATATCCAACATAGGTATTAAACATATCTATTTAACACAACCATTTATCATATCCATCTGACACATCATCTGGCACATTGTTTAGTGGTATTGTTCAGTGTGGCCTTTAGTTATTCTATTCAACATCTATCTTTTCGTGAAGTCAAATGGTTGTACAAAAAAATGGTCAAATGATTTTTTTGATCTTTTATAATCATCATAGATTCAACATCACCCATAGAGGATTTAACACACTATGAATCAAATTTTCCTAAATTTGCCAAATATTTCCAAAAGCTTTTTCCAACCGAGCCTCTTAAAATTAACCCTGCCTAGATCCTAGGCTTGTAATTTTCCATAAAGAAAAAGGTCAAATAACTAAGGGTGTATGGGGATTGTGAATTACTAGTCAACCATGTTAGAGGTAGGTTTCAATGCAAGTTGTCTTAATTAATAAAATACAAGCATTGAGCATGGGATATGATAGAAACATTTAATGCCTTATAAGTCATCCTTATCCTTAGATAAGAGAATAAAGTCATTGATTCCTTATCAGCTTATTTTGTGAATATGCATCCCTTAGATGACTCAATTTCATAACAATTTTCCATAAATATCATACCATGCCCCTCAGTCCCAGACAATATTGTAAAATTTCAAGTTTTCAATGATGATCAACACATATTGGACTTCCTAAATAGTTATGAAGTCTCTAGTACTCAAATTATAGACAAAAAGGATAGAGATAATATCCTTAATGATGATTTTGATGATAATGGTATAATTAATTTAAGATAAAATGATATCTTAAAGGGTATGATTTAATTTTAAAGAGTGTTTAACCTAAATAGGTCCACGCAGAGACTAGAGAAGTGAGCTTGTATCAAGAAATGATCCCGCATAATCAGCATAAGATTGAATTATTCACGTAGGGTGGTCACCATTGGTCTTGATTATACCCCAATTGAAATAGGAAATTTCAATAGGTTACTTCTATGGTAGATACATGTTATTTCCTAGATGTACAAAATCATCAATGTATTTCAACCAAGTGTAATAAAGCATAATATCCCACTTCAGCAAGGAAATAAACTATTTAGATAGATTAAAAAACCATTGAACCTTATCTTATATCCAATTATGAATAATTAATTTCGTAAATTACTCTTAAGTAGGATTATTTTCTAAGTTCACCACTCTACTTTGGTCACCAACTTGGTTCTAGTTTGCAATAAAATGGAGAAATCACAATGTGTGTCGATTTGAGTAACTTGAAATAGGTCTCAAAACAAGATAATTATCCTTTAACTTAATTGGATGAGGTTATTCAAATGGTAAATTAATATTTTATGATGTTATTTCTTGATAGATTCTAAGGGTACAACTAGTTCTTAGTGAACCAAGAAGACAAAGTGAAGACCACCTTCTCGACAAAGTGGGGCACTTTCACCTATAAAAGGATGACATTCAAACTCATTAATGTTAGAGACACTTTTCAAAGAGATATTAAATTCTCCTTTGAGGTATTAATTGATAAAGGAGTAATAATATAGATGGATGATCTAATTATTTTTTTAGTAAGTAGTTTTGATCGCATTCATTAGTTCTAAAAAATATGTAAGAGATTTAAAAGGTATGTTATATCCCTTAACCTGAAGAAAAGTGTCTTTAACATAATGAAAGGTAATCTCCTTAGTAACCTTATCATACAAAAATTATCTCCATTTATCATAAATGGGACAAATAAATTTCAAAAATATCTTTCCCTAACATCAAGAAAGAACTCAAGTCATTCTTTGGTAAGATTAATTTTGTATGCAAGTTTTTATCTATTTTTGATAAGATCATTAAACCATTGAATAATATGATAAAATAGGAGCCTAAATTATAATATACCCCTAGATAAAGTGTCATTTTAGGACATCAAGAAAAATAACATGTAGGCACTGGTCCTAATCAACCCAAACTATGTAAAGGATTTCCACCTCTATTATTTCACCTTAGAACATACCATAGTTGTTTTAGATTAGAGGTAAAAGCAGGTTTTGAAGGGGCCCCGAAACCCTTTAACATCAGAGGAGATATAAACCTTAAGCTCACCTAGGAAATAAAATAACCTGGCACAGGCTAAAGCAAAACCAGATTAGCCAGTAATCTGAAGACAACAGACATAAGCTGGACAAACCAAAAAATAACATAATTTTTTTTTTACAAGACCGAAGAATCATATCTAGAGGGGGGACCATAGGCTTAGACTTCTTCCTTTTAACTGCTGTCCAACCATCCTCTACCTTAGCTGCCTCAGCAACCCAATCCTCAGAAGGCCATGATCCATGAAATCCAAGAGGTACCGATGCCTCTGCAGGATTCTTTTGAAAACCAGCCAACTCCTGGCTCCTATGGGAATCCTTCAAAATAGGTGGAGATACCACCACCTCCTCAGTAATCAGTTCTGAGAGATCACATAATCCAGTCTCCAAAATACCTTCAACAGGATCTTTCACCAGTGGAATCTCCTGTTCCGTCGATTCAGAATGGATACTCTTTTCACTCTCATTCTCTGAATCAGTCATATCTTCCCCGGGTTGTTTAGCTGTATAATGTTCATTAGTGGCTTCAGACCACCAAGAAGGTGATCTTTTGGATTTGAATTTCCTCATAGTACACCAAGCTGCAACATGCCCTGTCAAGTGACATTTTTTGCATCGAAAAGGTAAACCTTCATAATCTAACATTTGCGTCCAAGAACCCCTAGGGGAGTCCAGACAAATCGCCTCAGGAAGGGCCTTAGAAACATCCACCTCTACCAATAGGCATGCACAGGTCGAGTGGTAAAGCTTCTTAGATTCATCATTATCAGATAAAAACTCCCCTATAGCATTTCTGATGGTTTTAAAAACTGAATCATGCCATAGAAGTATTAGAAAATTAGGGAGCCGAACCCAGACAGAGATTTTGTTGAAGGTTTCCATGAGAGGATTGAAATCCTTGTGCCATCATTTGGCCATAAGAGGGTATTTATCCTGCCAAGAAAAATCACTGTAGGATAGAATAGTCCCCCTGTCCTTAGAGTTTTGGAACAAAGCTAAAAAAAACCCTTTAACACATGGGTATATTTCCATGTTTCCATCAATCAGTGGCAACCAAAAGTTGGAGATCCAGCCATGTAGGTTTGCAAGAGAGGGCCAGTAGCCATGAAATCGAAAAATAGCCCCACGCTCTAAAAAATGTTCTACCCGAATAAAGATTGATTCAACTGTTTCAGGATCGAGATTTACTCTAACAGGATTTAAAGCACTTACAGGTATGACGCTCGAACTCCCAGAAGAAGCATGATGATTTGCGTCGTGGATTTCGGCTTCATAGGAAGCAACATCTGCATAAGTTCTTCCCTTTGAAATAGGGCACGAACCAAAAATAGGGGAACCTTTTGTTGTATTCGTTGCCAGAATAGAACCCCCATCCGCAGAAGACTGGGCTATCAAGATCCTGTCCGCATACACAGGTGGAGACCCTTCCATGGCAAAAGCCGCTTCCACACCAACTGCCAGATTAACGGTGACCTAGTTCAGGATTTGGGGTTGTGCTCGCTCATACGCGCGCTCAACGTTCAAATTCTGTTGCATCGTGCTCAACGTTCAAATTCTCCTGATGAAAGTGTTTTTAACATACCATAGTTGTTATGATCACTCAAAACATTAGTTAAGGGAATCATATAATATAATTTATGAGTATAAATTTTTAGGATGTATAATTTAAGTACTCCACCTTGGACAAGCATGCTTATTCTTTAGTAAAACATTTGAATAATGTTATATATTACACCCTCTAAAATAAGGTGCATGCCATTGTGTCTGACCTGACCATAAAATTCATTTTAGGAAATAATTAACTAGGGGAAATTATATGATAATGGATGGCCATGTTTTAGGATCTTTATTTATAAATAAAACCTACCAAGATGGTAATAATTCAAGGTATTACTCAATTAATCACATAGGTTAACCACATGATCACTATGGTGTAATTGGATTAATTAGAAATGGTTAGCTAGGACTAGTATGATCTAGTAATCCACTATATAATTTATGAGAATCCCCATCCAAGACTAATATATATATATATATATATATATATATATATATATATATATATATATATATATATATATATATATATATATATATATCAAGATAGAGGTGACCCACTATATGTTATATATCTATGATGTTTGTCAAAATAAGAGGCCAATGAAGTTATGACTATATTTATTGAAAAAATTGGCAACAACCACACCTCAAGAATAATAATTTCTCACAAAATGAAATGATTTAATTAATAACAGCCTACCATATTCAAATATTCATTTAACCATATCCAAACTTGTTAATGTCAAACCTTTTCTAAGAAAGCTCATGGTGGAAGAGTATCCATTCACTCAATTAGGACTTGATTTCGTTAGGTTCATAAATTTTAAATCCTTAACTAGCCAAAAATTCATACTCACCACTACTAATATCTGTACAATATGGATAAAATACATATCCATAAGTTAAAACAACACTAAATAAGTGATAAAGTTATTTGAAAAGAATATAACAATATAATTCAACACAATT